>OY751319.1:4637529-5005925 GCA_963564615.1 Rhorus exstirpatorius | reverse complement strand
TATTTCCGAGCATCTGGCCAGCAAAAAGTAAGCTACGATTGAAAAGGTCGTTTAAAATTATAATTCGGGGACGATTTTCAAATTTGGAGTAAAATATAATTTTCCCATACATGGGAGAAAATTTATCCCATACTTGCGAAATCTTTTTCACACTTGTGAAAAAATATTGTTTTCCTCGTCAAAATCGACGGATCAAATTTATGGGCGAAGCAATTATAATACGAGTGTAATAACTATTCGAAATCTGGAATGACTCGACCTTATATTAATAGCATTTCTTGAAATTAGATTTTCCATAACTTGCGTGCATGGACAGGTAGAAAAAAAAACTGTCCTGAGTTTTGAAGATAATTTCAAGTTTCTGGCTAGCGAAGAGAATGCAACGAGTTGAGACCGTCATTTGAAAAAAATGATTCGGGGACGATTTCCAGATTGGGCGTCAAATATAATTGTCCCATACTTGGGTAAAGTTATGAATTTTCATTATAATCATCAACGGGAAATTTTTGGGGCAAAGCATAGATAAGGAAAGTTGAATAAATGTTCGAAATCCGGAATGACTCGAACTTATGGCGATAGGACTGTTTGTGTTTTTCTTTATATTACATGCATGCAAGGACAGGTGGAAAAAAATTGGCCAGAAATTTACAGGTATTTTCGAGCATCTGGCTAGCAAACAGTATGCTACGAGTTGAAAAGTTCGTTTCAAAAAATGATTCAGGAACGATTTCCAAATTTGGAATATAACATAATTTTCCCATGTTCGGGAAAAAACATTTATCGCAAGTATGGGAAAAACTCCCAAGTATGGGAAAAAAATTGTCCTGAGATTTAAAACTATTTTTGAGCATCTGGCTATTAAATAGTATGCTACGAGTTGAAAAGGTCGTTTCAAAATGTGATTCGCTGAAGATTTCAAAATTTGGAATAAAATATAATTTTCCCATAATATGGAGCTTGGGAAAAAATATTTTTCCCAAGTATGGGGAAAAAGTCGGCCTGAGATTTAAAAGTAATTTCGAGCATCTGACTAGCGAAAAATGTGCTACGGGTTGAAAAGGTCGTTTCAAAAAATAAAAGATTTAAGATTAAATAAATTTCAAATCCCTTATTAACCTTTTCTTTTAACGACTCATTTCTATCATCAACTTTTCTAAATAAAGGAAATATATTTCCATGTTTTTCAACGTTCTAATTTCACAATACAACATTCGTGATTTAAATATTATGGATTACGGATATATCCCAGCTGTCACATATATTAGCTTCTGCCGAATAAACGCAGCGCGAAACCTCAAAATTAAACTTGACCGCGACCTGTCAAATATTTTCGATATTTCAGCTGTCACACATATTCGCTTTTGTCGAATGAACGCATCGCGAAACCTCAAAATTAAACTCGATCACGATCTGTCATTTGAAATTTATCAATTGAATGTGTCGTCTTTTCGAGATCTGCTCTGACGATCGTCACTTGGCCAGCCAGGGCCGTAAAAAAAGTGGCCCAGTCCCCTCAAAATTGTAGGTCCAGGCATTTATGACCAGCAGTGTACATGACACCGAGCACCAATACATCCGCAGATTCACAATTGTACCGGTAAATTAGTTACTTACAAGGGGAGGCCCCGACGTTGACATCACGGATTTTCTCCAAACTTTGTACACTTTTAGTAGTCCATTAGGACATCATAATGTGCAAGTAGTAAGGCGTACTACTCAAACATTTTTGAGAAAATCGCAAAAGAAGTTTTACGCGTCGCATATGAGCCAGCGCGTTGCATTTCCGGGCACGAGGTGGTGGTGGCCGAGTGGTTAGCGTTCAAGTTTCGCAACCCTTGGATAGCGGGATCGAGTCTCGCTCGCAGTTCCTTTTTTTTTTTTTATTTTTTCAACACTGATCATATGGGTGACTATCTAAGTCTCGGCGGTCCAAAGTCTCGTTGCCCAAACTCTCGTCACCCTACGTTACCGGCGGCTATGTCAATGTTTGTGCGAAATGAGCACCACGGCTGTGACAGCTGACGTATTGTACGGGACTCTCGCCACAGATAACCTAAATGAGTAGTGACAGTTTCACGGCGATACGTGATATATCTATATCGTGCGTTAATATAGGTATACCGCATATGCCGTGTGGTCAGTAAAGCCTGCTTGCCTTCTCGCTAGCTGCCATTTGATAAATACTCACTTTCGTGCATGTGGTGCATAATTTTTTTCCACAATTCAAATTGACTGGAATAAATACAATCAAACTACGAATCATACCACACTACAATATGAAATGACAGTGAGCCTAGCGGAAAAAGCAACCGGTTGTCGCCGGTTGTCTGGTGTAAAATGAACCTACAAGCAACCGCGAGCAGACAACGGTTGCTTTGTGCAAAAAAGCAACTGCAAAAGTGTATATGCAGTTGCTTACGGTTGCTAGTTTATGGTGGTTGTTTTAAGTTCAGTTATATAAGCTCAACAAAGAACTGGGATTTTTTTATTTTTTATTTTCCAACACTTTTCTGTCGGTAGAGTCTAAAAAAAAACTTTTTTTTCCGTAGGTCCGTAGAGAAAAAAATCTCAGTTCTCCGTTAAATTCAAACTCAATAGGGAGCTGGGATTTTTTTATGTCTTATTATGAAAAACTTTTTTGTCCGTAGAGTCTTCGGATACTGAGAAGAACTGGGTTTTTTTTTAAATTATGTTGAATAATTTTTTTTGTGTACAGCCTTGAGAAAATAAAAAAAAAATCGTAGTCCTTTGCAAAGTCTGAAGACTCTATGAACAGAAAAGTTTTACAAAATAAGAAATTAAAAAATCCCAGTCCTCTGTTGAGCTTGAACTCAATGGTGAATTGAGATTTTTTTCTCCTCAGACTCTAGGAAAAAGTTTTGCTAAATAATAAATAAAACAATCTCAGTTCTCTGTTGAGCTTGAACTCAATTTGGCAAAAATTGTCGCCAAATTATAGCAGAAAAATTATGGCAAAAAATTTTTGCCAAATAAGGAATAAAAAAATTTTTTAATCCCAGTTCTCCGGTGAGTTCAAGCTCAATGGAGAACTGGAATGTTTTTATTTCTTATTATGCAAAACTTTTCTGTCTGTAAAGACTTAAACTATTCAAAATAATTTTTAAAAAATCCCAGTTCTTCGTAGACTTTAAAGACTACGGAGAAAAAAAGTTTTTCAAATTAAGAAAAGAAAAAATCTCAGTTCTCCGTTGAGTTCAAGCTCAACGAAGAACTGATATTTTTTTATTTCTGCTTTTGCAAAACTTTTCTGTCCTTATAGAGTCTAAAACAAAATCTTTTTTGTCCGTAGAGCCCGTAGAGAAAAAAATTTCTGTTTTCCGTTGAGTACAAGCTCAACGTGTAGAATTGGGATTTTTCTATTTCTTATTTTGCAAAACTTTTCTGTGCATATAGTGTTCAGACTCTGCGAAGAACTGGGATTTTTTTAAAATTATTATTTCAAGATTGTACACTAGGGCTGTTCAACAAAACACTTTTTTTTAAAAATCATGTTGCTCTTTATTCTATGTGCGTTCATAAACAACAAAAAAGAAAATTTCTTGCGAAACTTGAGGGCTGTACGATCATATTTAGTACTGCTGCACATACAGGCAAATTTGCGTAAAGTGACCCTTTTTGGTCATTTTTTTAAACACAGCTTATAACCTTTATCGAGCCGCTTATTATATTTGATATGACAATACAGTCTGCAAAATCTGCAGATTCTGCGACAATTTTTAGGACTACCTCAACCTGGTTATATTTTTAAAAACCGCAAATTTCATTCTATTAAAAAATGTAGATATACAGAGTTGCTCAGAGAAATTTTCCTTCGTTTTGCGGTAGGAAAAAAGTCTTGTGAAGTCCGTAAGGTGTACACGATAAGATTTAGTGGTGCCGCATTGATTGTAACGTCATTAAAAGACGGAGTTAGTTGGACATTAATATACAATCACAAAATTACAATGCTCATAAATTTTTTTGGTATATTTTGGCAAATAAATCAGCCATGCAAAACCCAAAGCCAGTGCGACAATTACTACTAGTGCCGCATCGATGAAATGTGTTCAAAATCCGAAACTCAGGTTCACAAACCTTGTTTCGCAGCATTTTGACTAATGGAGTTATATGCAAATGAGTTATGTGCGAAAATTAAAAAAATCTGTTCTTCGTTGAGTACAAGCTCAACGGGAACTGGGATTTTTTTATTTCTTATTCTTCAAAATTTTTCTGTCCATAGAGCCTCCAGACTCTATGACATGATAAAAGACAGAATGAAACAGAAAAAATTATTCAAAATAATTTTTAAAAAATCCCAGTTCTTCTCAGTATCCGAAGACTCTACGGACATAAAAGTTTTGCAAAATAATACATAAAAAAGACTGATCTCTGTTGAGCTTGAACTCCATAGAGAACTGCGATTTTTTTCCCTACGGACTCGACGGACAAAAAAGATTCTTTTTCCGACACTACAGAGAAAAAAGATTATTTTTTCCGCCTCTACAGACAAAAAAGATTCTTTTTCCGACTCTACAGTTAAGTTCAAGCTCAACGGAGAACTGGGATTTTTTTATTTTTTATTTGGCAAAACTTTTTTGTCCGTAGAGTTTAAAGAATCTTTTTTGTCCGTGAGTCCGTAGAGAAAAAATCCCAGTTCTCTTTTGAGTTCAAACTCAAAATAAAAATTTTGATTTAAAGGTCTGCGCCCATACTATATGCCGCTCCGAGCAGAACCGCGCCGCGCCGACCCGCGCGGAAGCAAACCAAAATTTGATGCACTGTAATATGGCAACATTTTGACTCCGAGTTCCGATTTGGATTCTCACTCCTAAAGAATTATACATTTTTAGGTATAAAGAAAAGACCGTCACAGATGAATGTGATGAGAGAATTATTACAGGTCGCTCCGGGACGGTGGAAAATTGAGTTTTTACCAAAAAATCTAGTTTCCAACTATCCAACTTGTATATTTCACGACTCTCATCCTCTCAATTTATCATCGTCCAAATTCTCGAAGATTATTTTCTATTGTTAAACACGAGAACCGTACTTCCGGTAAACCGAGCGCACGTTTTCTTTAGAACGATTTATCTTTTAAGCCAATAGACATAATTGCACGCTCTTGGTCTCATTTTGTAGGGTTATTCGTATATTATTAGGCATACCTAAAGTTATACTCCAAAAAGCTGAAAACCGTCTAAAATGTGAAAATAAATAAATAAATGAATAAAGATTCGAGAATAAGCTTTGTAAGAAAAAAGTATGTACTTGTGCATTAGGGTGGCAATATTTTGACCTTAATTTTGGATATTCCGATTTGGATTCCCACGCCAAAAAAATTTTAGTTTCATCAAATAAAATAAACCCCTCCAAAGATGAACGTGATGGCAGAATTTTTAGAGGTCACTCGACAATTCGACTTTTACCTAAATATCGGTTTTTTAACTTATACATTTTACGACTCACACCCCCTTAATTTTTTTCATCGTCTAAACTTATAAACAACGTCCAAGTTTCACTGGAAAATATTAATATTCAGCGGTCGCTCAACACGAACAAAAAAATTATATTAATATTACATAATTACACTAAACCCGACACTCACTCTCCATATTCATTCTTACTCGATATGATTGAACAACCCCTTAAAATATGAATCAATTCCATTCAAATTTCGTGTGTATTGAGAGATGTCGAGTAGGAGGAAACATAGGAGACGAGAGTCGGGGTAGTAAACATTTATTTTACATTTGGGCAAAATAATTCCGTTAGAAAATTATTTTTCAGTGGAATTTAAACCATCTTCGAGAATTTGGACGATGATATATTGAGAGGGTGAGAGTCGTGGAATATACAAGTTGGAAACTAGATTTTTTGCTAAAAACTCAATTTTCCAGTTCACGAGGTTCCACTGTATTTCTTATTTTGCAAAAGTTTTTGTCCGTAGAGTCTTGAATTATTGAAAATAATTTTATAAATATCCCAGTTCTTCGCAGATTCTGAAGACTCTACATACAGAAAAGTTTTGCAAAATAAGAAATAAAAAAAGCACAGTTCTCTGTTGATCTTGAACTCAACGGAGAACTGGGATTTAAAATTTTTTTATTTTTCATTTGGCACAACTTTTTTGTCCGTAGAGTCGAAAGATAAATAAAATCTCTTTTGTTCTTAGAGTCCATAAAGATAATAATCCCAGTTCTCTGTTGAGTTCAAGCTTAACAGAGAGCTGAGATTTTTTAGTTTCTTATGTTGCGAAACTTTTCTGTCCATAGAGTCTTCAGACACTGCAAGGAACTGGTCTTTTTTCTGTATACGGTCTTGAAAAAATAATTTTTAAAAAATTCCAGTTCTTTGATGAGTCTAAAGACTCTATGCAAAGAAAAGTTTTGCATAATAAGCAATTAAAAAGTCCTAGTTCTCCGTTGAGCTTGTACTGAGCCGAGAACTGAGATTTTTAGCTCTACGGACTCGACGGACAAAAAATATTCTTTTTTAGACTCTACGGACAGAAATTTTTTTATTTCATATGTGACAAAACTTTTTTGTCCGTAGAGTCGAAAGAAGAATCTTTTTTGTCCGTAGAGTCCGTAGAGAAAAAAATCCCAGTTATGGGTTGAGTTTAAGCTCAACAGAGAACTGAGATTTTTTTAATTACTTATTTTGCAAAACATTTCTGTCCGTAGAGTCTTCAGACACTGAGGAGAACTGGAATTTACTTAAAATTATTTTGAATAATTTTTTCTGTGTACAGTCGTGAGAAAATAATTTTAAACAAATCCCAGTTCTTCGCAGAGTCTGAAAACTCTATTCACAGACAAGTTTTGCAAAATTAGAAATAAAAAAATCCCAGTTCTCCATTGAGTATAAGCTCAGCGGAGAACTGGGTATTTTTTATCTTATATTACATATGTGGCGAAAATTTTTTGTCCGTAGAGTCAATAGAAGATATTTTTGTTCCTAGAGTCGGCAGAGAAAAAAATCTCAGTTCGCCGTTGAGTTCAAGCTCAATGGAGAACTGAGATTTTTTTATTTCTTATTTTGCAAAACTTTTCTGTCCGTAGAGTCTAAAAAGGGATCTTTGTTGTCCGTAGAGTCTGTAGAGAAAGAAATCCCAATCCTCCGTTGAATCAACAGAGAACTGGGTGAGATTTATTCATTTCTTATTTTGAAAAACTTTTTTCTCCATAGTCTTCAAAATCTACGAAGAACTGGGATTTTTTAAAAATTATTTTTAATTGTTTGAGACACTAAGGACAGAAAAGTTTTGAAAAATAAGAAATAAAAAAATCCCAGTTCCCGTTGAGCTTGTACTCAACGAAGAACAGATTTTTTTAATTTTCGCACATAACTCATTTCCATATAACTCCATTAATCAAAATGCTGCGAAACAAGGTTTGTGAACCTGAGTTTCGGATTTTGAACACATTTCATCGATGCGGCACTAGTAGTAATTGTCGCGCACAGGCTTCGGGTTTTGCATGGCAGATTTATTTGCCAAAATATACCAAAAAAATTTATGAGCATAGTAATTTTGTGATTGTATATTAATGTCCAACTAACTCCGTCTTTTAATGACGTTACAATCAATGCGGCACCACTAAATCTTATCGTGTACACCTTACAGACTTCACAAGACTTTTTTTCTACCGCAAAACGAAGGAAAATATCTCTGAGCAACTCTGTATATCTACATTTTTAATAGAGTGAAATTTGCGGTTTTTAAAAATATAACCAGGTTGAGGTAGTCCTAAAAATTGTCGCAGAATCTGCGGATTTTGCAGATTGTATTGTCATATCAAATATAATAAGCGGCTCGATGAAGGTTAAGCTGTGTTTAAAAAAATGACTGAAAAGGGTCACTTTACGCAAACTTGCCTGTATGTGCAGCAGTACTAAATATGATCGTACAGCCCCCAAGTTTCGCCAGAAATTTTCTTTTTTGTTGTTTATGAACGCACATAGAATAAAGAGCAACATGATTTTTAAAAAAGTGTTTTGTTGAACAGCCCTAGTGTACAGTCTTGAAATAATAATTTTTAAAAAATCCCAGTTCTTCGCAGAGTCTGAACACTATATGCACAGAAAAGTTTTCCAAAATAAGAAATAGAAAAATCCCAATCCTACACGTTGAGCTTGTACTCAACGGAGAACAGAAATTTTTTTCTCTACGGGCTCTACGGACAAAAAAGATTTTGTTTTAGGCTCTATAAGGACAGAAAAGTTTTGCAAAAGCAGAAATAAAAAAATATCAGTTCTTCGTTGAGCTTGAACTCAACGGAGAACTGAGATTTTTTATTTTTTATGTGGCAAAAGCTTTTTGTCCGTAGAGCCGGTAGAAAAACAAATCCCAGTTCTCTGTTGAGTTCAAGCTCGACGGAGAACTGAGATTTTTTCTTTTCTTAATTTGAAAAACTTTTTTTCTCTGTAGTCCTCAAAGTCTACGAAGAACTGGGATTTTTTAAAAATTATTTTGAATAGTTTAAGTCTTTACAGACAGAAAATTTTTGCATAATAAGAAATAAAAACATTCCAGTTCTCTATTGAGCTTGAACTCACCGGAGAACTGGGATTAAAAAAATTTTTTATTCCTTATTTGGCAAAACTTTTTTGCCATAATTTTTCTGCTATAATTTGGCAACAATTTTTGCCAAATTGAGTTCAAGCTCAACAGAGAACTGAGATTGTTTTATTTATTATTTAGCAAAACTTTTTCGTAGAGTCTGAGGAGAAAAAAATCTCAATTCACCATTGAGTTCAAGCTCAACAGAGAACTGGGATTTTTAAATTTCTTATTTCGTAAAACTTTTCTGTTCATAGAGTCTTCAAACTTTGCAAAGGACTACGATTTTTTTTTAATTTTCTCAAGGCTGTACACAAAAAAAATTATTCAAAATAATTTTAAAAAAAACCCAGTTCCTCTCAGTATCCGAAGACTCTACGGACAAAAAAGTTTTTCATAATAAGACATAAAAAAATCCCAGCTCCCTATTGAGTTTAAATTTAACGGAGAACTGAGATTTTTTTCTCTTCAGACCTATACGGAAAAAAAAAGTTGTTTTTTTAGATTCTACCGACAGAAAAGTGTTGGAAAATAAAAAATAAAGAAATCCCAGTTCTTTGTTGAGCTTATATAACTAAACTTAAAACAACCACCATAAACTAGCAACCGCAAGCAACTGCATATACACTTTTGCAGTTGCTTTTTTGCAAAAAGCAACCGTTGTCTGCTCGCGGTTGCTTGTAGGTTCATTTTACACCAGACAACCGGCGACAACCGGTTGCTTTTTCCGCTAGGCTCACTGTCATTTCATATTGTAGTGTGGTATGATTCGTAGTTTGATTGTATTTATTCCAGTCAATTTGAATTGTGGAAAAAAATTATGCACCACATGCACGAAAGTGAGTATTTATCAAATGGCAGCTAGCGAGAAGGCAAGCAGGCTTTACTGACCACACGGCATATGCGGTATACCTATATTAACGCACGATATAGATATATCACGTATCGCCGTGAAACTGTCACTACTCATTTAGGTTATCTGGGGCGAGAGTCCCGTACAATACGTCAGCTGTCACAGCCGTGGTGCTCATTTCGCACAAACATTGACATAGCCGCCGGTAACGTAGGGTGACGAGAGTTTGGGCAACGAGACTTTGGACCGCCGAGACTTAGATAGTCGCCCGATCATATTCTTTGATATTATTACAATTCAAAGGTAACATAATGAGAAAAATACGTGTGTTTACGAAAGAAAGAGAAATTTTTCAAAATGTCAACGACGTTTGTTTTTCCATGGAAACTCTGAAGATTCCTTGTGCGTGCGGGAAAATCGCATTCATTCGATGTAGTAGATCCCGTTTCAATTTATGTTTTTCGTGTCTGTATGACAAATATCATCCTTCGACTTGTAATGCCAAAAGTACATCCGATGATTAATTGTACAGTACTCTTATATTACTCATTGTATTATGGAATAAAGTTATTTACACCTTTAGTTATCGATCTTTGACTTGGGTTTATTATAAATATAATAATGGTTATAATAATAAAAATTGGGAACAGCCAAATAAAATTAGAAATTCAATGAAACTCATGTAAACACACGTATTTTTCTCATTATGTTACCTTTGAATTGTAATATATATATATGAAAGAATATGATCAGTGTTGGAAAAATAGAAAAAGAAAAAAAAAGGAACTACGAGCGAGACTCGATCACGCGAACCAACAGTTGCGAAACTTACACGCTAACCATTCGGCCACCGCGACCTCGTGCCCGTGAATACAACGCGCTGGCTTATATACGACGCGTGAAACTTCTCTTCCGATTTTCTTGAAAACGCTTGAGTAGTACGCCTTACTACTTGCACATTATGATATCCTAATGGACTACTAAAAGTGTACAAAGTTTGGAGAAAATCCGTGATGTCAACGTCGGGGCCTCCCCTTGTTAGTTTATTTTCCATTGTACAGCGTCCATCGCCTTTTTTACAATCCCTCCATATGCACATTTCTTCGCTTATAATAATATCTGCACTTCACAGTCTTTTATTTACATTTTTCTTAATTATATTTAACGCTTATTCTTTCTCTTTCCCTCTATTTCTTTTAATCTACCGCCGGTGTCTTGAATGCTACTTTCCTGACTATTTCCTTCACCACCTATCTTCCCTCCTTGTCCCCCTTCCCTCCCATCTTTTTTTTATCTTTACGAAGGTTTTTTAGTATCCACCTAGATCCTTCAACACCTTCCCTTTTAGCGTTTCTTTTAGCCACTGGACTAAATCGTCCCCTGTCCGCCCTCTCCATCCGTCCGCTCCATCCACCCATTCTTTCCTTATTACTTTCCTGGCCTCTTCACACCTACAAATGTGTGCCAGGCTCTCTTCCTCCTTTCCACATACACCACATGTTCATATCTCGTAGCCCTTCTTTCCGGCTTTCCCTACATTTCCGCAGCGCAGTGTAGCCCATTCCTCTTTAGGTCCCCGCTTATCTCTTCCTCGTCCCAATACTTTTCTCTCTCTGTCTCTATTTTTAAGTCTGTACATCTCGCAGTACGATGAACGGTCAATCTTCCCCCAGTCCCCTTGTATATTATGATCCTTTTTCCTTTCTACTTCTTCTTTCAGAAGAGTAGTATGTGGACCACTATGGCGACCCCCACTCCTATCCCCACTCCTATCCCCTCCACTTTCCCCCGCGCTGGAGCCTCTTTCCGAGCGTGGTGGGGGTAATGGTGGGGAGAGGTGGTGGGGGAAGAGTTCTAAGGGCTCGCCATAGTGGTCCGATTATTATTATTATTATTATTATTATTATTATTATTATTATTTATTTTTATTATTTTCAATATTCTCTTTCTCTCTCTCTCTTTCTCTCTCTCTCTCTCTCTCTCTGGATTATTATTTTTTACTTTCATAATTATTATTATTTTTATTATTATTTTTAATATTTCCACTCTCTCTCCGATTTATGATTATTTTTTACTTATGCTTCTTCCGAGGCTATTAGGCGCATCTCTCTCTCTCTCTCTCTCTCGCTCCTGTCACTTAGGTTTTTCCTCTCTTTCTCATTCTCTCGCACACACTCTCTGTTTTTCGCCCACATTTTATCTCTCTCTCACTATTCTCCCTCGTTATTTCGGTAGCTAAAATTCATTCCGAATCCGTGAAAAAAAATCACCGCACAGTAGAATTGCGAAGGAGGTTAAAAACACTCGTACTAGCACTCCAAAATTTTTTCCGATATTCCTACGAATAAGGTTTTGAGTGATCTACAGCAGGAATTATTTTGAAAAACGATAGAATGCAAACACGCACAGATATATTCGTTATATTCGTTATATCTCCGTGAGACCCGTCTTTGTGAAATATTTTTATTAGCACGAGCACACACGTTAATCCTGAGGGCACATAAATTATTTAAACGAATAATATTTTAACCGATTGACATTGCGAGAACGTTTTCCCGATGTTACACGATTAAAAGAACGACGATTACTGAGCTCTACAGATGCTTGGAAGCAAGCTCCACACGCCTTTAGGGATAATATTATGAAGACTTCTCGGCGCGCGCGAAATGCACCGTCAGCACCACGTGCATGTCTCATCGTCGCCCAAGCTTGCTTGAATTCGCTTATTTTTTTATTCGTATGGAGGATAATATATTTAATGTATATAATGTGGTCTGAAGATGCAACGCGAGTATACCTACAGACACAATAGGTATACGCTGCGAATGTACATAGGTGAGTTAACGAGGTACCGTTCCGTAGCGCTCGAGAGTCAATAACTATGGGCATGCTCACGCGGTATCGTTCAGCAGCAGCAGTTCTTTTACATATAGGGCGAAGAATGAATTAAAATTGTACAGATCACAGGCAAGCAGGGGCGCTTTAGCATCGAATGGCCCATCTACAAGAGTAGATGGTAGTTTGCCGAGATCGGCCTCGGACCGAATGGCGATAGGCGCCTGCCCTTCACTTTTGCGCACGTAAATTATCCCTGACCGAGTCCATACGAACTTAAAACCGTTATTACTCGCTCGAGATTTAGTGAGACGAAGAAGATTGTACAATGCTGGCGAGAGAAATTCGTTTACAAAAATATTACCGCCCTCATCGGAGCCAAAAACGTCCTGAACTGATAAATCTTTTTTCGCTCGCTTTTTGCTAATGATGAATTCTCTGACCTGGCGAGATTTCAGCGTGATAATAAATGATTTTCTTTTAGCAATAATATTAGGATTAATGGCTCCAGACGAGGAAGATGTAGCAGCCTCGTCTCTGCCAGCCACAAGGACTTTCTTGTCTAGGCTACGAATCTCCAAAACGTCGCCGAGTAGGTCCGGTATACCAAGAGCATGGAAGACTTTGTTAACTATCGCCTGAGGAGAGTCAGTGACTGAGAGGGGTATTCCGGATATCGTAATCTCGGTAGAAAGATCAGGTGATGCAGGTGGAATGGACATACCGTCCTTTAACGAGCGAATCTCATGAGACATTTCGGCGTTTTGCTCTATCAATTTCGCATTACTGGCTTCTAAAAGTGAAATTCTCTCGTCGTGCACCTGAAGCAAACGCGTGTGATTCTGAATGCAGTTTAGTTTTCGAGTGTGATCTTCATTGACTGCTGTTTGCTGAGCAATGAACGCCGAGAGATTATCACTCATAGTCAAGAGAAGGTCTCTGTCTGACGATATAAGAGAGTGTCGGCTGACTGATTGCGGTTGACTTAGGCCAGAAGGGGGAGGAATGCCCGAGCTGGAGAAAGACGGGGGAGTGTTGATATTAGGCGGGGGCGTACGGAGCGTAGTATTCGAGCGCTGCATTGCGCAAAGGTCGCATCGAAAGCTAACTGAATTGTCATTCGGATCGTAGCTAAATTTGTTTATCGCGCATTCACGATGAAAATTCTCACCGCAATCCCCAGAACACGCGATGATCTCGCAGCCTCGACCGGCGAGACGACTGCAAACGGTACACCGTGCCGACGTCTGTTCAAGATATATAGCAACGGATGGCTATAGCAGCCTGGTCTGTTGATCGATGAGGCAGACTCGGATCACGCTTCGTTGAATCGATGATGTCAACAAGCGATCGACGCGACGTGAGAGTGTAGAGCTCCAGTATAGCACAGATCGAGACGCCGAGACGCGAGAGTGTTGAGCACAGGTACAGAGAGTAAATCGCAGGTGTGTGAGCGTGGAAAGCACATGCGCAGGCCGAAGCTCTGAGCAGATAGTGGCTGATGAGATAAGAGAGCGCATGCGCAGATCGGGATGCCGGGCACGACCACACCGAGAGCCCGTTGTGTAGCCGAGGATCACACGAAGATTACAGACTCACAGATAGAAGATGAAGATAGAGAGGTGGAATTGGCACATGCGCAGCGCGATGAAGGTAAGAGCACGGTTAGTGATGACAGCCACGACCGAAAAAAAGCTGGATGAATCGATTCGCTTTTCATCAAAAATCCTCGCTGTTCCAACGTGCACCATTGAAACGCAGCATAGGAAGATGAAAAGCAAAATTGTGCGTGCTTTGGGTCTGAAAAAAGTGACGCCCGAAGGCAGAGCCAAGCAGAATCGAGCCAAATAACGGAGAGCGAAAATGATTGCGACCAGTCGTACTCACCATCAGAGAGAAAGAGAGAGAGTGAGAGAGAATGAGAGACAATGAGAGAGATTAAGAGAAAAAAAAGAGGGATTGAGAGAGAATAAGAGAGATTGAGAGAGAATGAGAGAGATTGAAAGAGAATAAGAGAGAATCAGAGAGATTGAGAGAGAATAAGAGAGAATGTAAGAGAATGAGAGAGAATGAAAGAGGTTGAGAGAGAATAAGAGAGATGGAAAGAGAATAAGAGAGAATGAGAGCGAATGAAAGAGAATGAGAGAGATTGAGAGTGAATGAGAGAGAATGAGAGAGATTGAGAGAGAATGAGAAAGAATAAGAGAGATTGGAAGGGATTGAGAGAGATTAAGAGAGATTAAGAGAGATCGAGACGGAATGAGAGAAATTGAGAGAGATTAAGAGAGAATGAGAGAGATTGAGAGAGAATGAGAGGAGTCATCAGAGATGACGAGAGAATGAAAGACATTGAGAGAGAATGAGAGAATGAGAGAGATTGAGAGAGAATAGGCGAGAATGAGAGAGAATTAGAGAAATTGGCAGAGATTGAGAGAGAATTATAGATATTGAGAGAGAATTAGAGGGATTGAGAGAGAATGAGAGAAATTAGGAGAGATTAAGAGAGATTTAGAAGAAATGTGAGAGAATGAGAGAGATTGAGAGAGATTGAGAGAGAATGAGAGAGAATGAGAGAGATTGAGAGAGAATAAGAGAGATTGAAAGAGATTGAAAGAGAATGAGAGAGATTGAAAGAGAACGAGAGAGAATCAGAGAGATTGAGAGAGAACGAGAGAGAATGTGAGAGAATGAGATAGAATAAGAGAAATTCGAAGAGAATGAGAGAGGTTGAGAGAGAATAAGAGAGATTGAATGGGAATGAGAGAGATGGAGAGAGAATGAGAGAGAATGAGAGAAAATGAGAGAGATTGAGAGAGATTAAGAGAGAATGAGATAGATTGGGAGAGATTGAGAGAGAATTAGAGAAGTTGGGAAAGATTAAGAGATTGTGAAAGAATGAGAGAGAATGAAAGAGAATGAGAGAAATTGGGAGAGATTGAGAGAGATTGAGAGAGAATGAGAGAGATTAAGAGAGAATAAGAGAGATTGAAAGAGATTGAAAGAGAATGAGAGATTGAAAGAGATTGAAAGAGAATGAGAGAGAATCAGAGAGATTGAGAGAGAATGTGAGAGAATGTGAGAGAATGAGATAGAATAAGAGAAATTGGGAGTGAATGAGAGAGGTTGAGAGAGAATAAGAGAGATTGAGTGTGAATGAGAGAGATGGAGAGAATGAGAGAGAATGAGAGAGAATAGAAGAGAATGAGAGAGAATGGGAGAAAATAAGAGATTGAGAGAGATTCAGAGAGAATGAGAGAGATTGGGAGAGATTGAGAGAGAATTAGAGAAATTGGGAAAGATGAAGAGAGATTGTGAAAGAGTGAGAGAGAATGAGAGAGAATGAGAGAAATTGGGAGAGATTGAGAAGGATTGTGAGAGAATGAGAGAGATTGAGAGAGAATAAGAGAGATTGAAAGAGATTGAAAGAGAATGAGAGATTGAAAGAGAATGAGAGAGAATCAGAGAGATTGAGAGAGAACAAGAGAGAATGTGAGAGAATGAGATAGAATAAGAGAAATTGGGAGAGAATGAGAGAGGTTGAGAGAGAATAAGAGAGATTGAGTGGGAATGAGAGAGATGGAGAGAGAATGAGTGAAAATGATAGAGAATAAAAGAGAATGAGAAAGAATGAGAGAAAATGAGAGATTGAGAGAGATTAAGAGAGAATGAGATAGATTGGGAGAGAATTAGAGAAATTGGGAAAGATTCAGAGAGATTGTGAAAGAATGAGAGAGAATGAGAGAGAATGAGAGAAATTGGGAGATATTGAGAGGGATTGAGAGAGAATGAGATAAATGAGGAGAGATTAAGAGAGATTTAGAAAGAATGTGAGAGAATGAGAGAGATTGAGAGAGAATAAGAGAGATTGAGAGAGATTGAAAGAGAGAGAATGAGAGAGATTAAGAGATTATGAGAGAAATCGGGAGAGATTAAAAGAGACTAAGAGAGATTGAGCGAGAATGAGAGATATTGAGAGAGAATAAGAGAGAATGAGAGAGAATAAGAGAGATTGAAAGAGAATGAGAGAGATTGATGGAGAATAAGAGAAATTGGGAGAGATTGAAAGAAATTGAGAGTGAATTAGAGATAATGAGAGAGAATTAGAGGAATTGAGAGAGAATGAGAGAAATTAGGAGAGATTAAGAGAGATTTAGAAAGAATGTGAGCGAATGAGAGAGATTGAGAGAATGAGGGAGATTGAGAGAATGAGAGAGATTAAGAGAGAATGAGAGAGATTGAGAGAGATTGAGAGAGAATAAGAGAGATTGAGAGAAGCTGCGAGAAAATGAAAGAGGATGAGAGAAATTGGGAGCGATTAAAAAAGAATGAGAAAGCATTAGAGCGATTGAGAGAGAATGAGAGAAATTGGGAGCGATTGAGAGAGATTGAGAGAATATGAGATATTGAGAGAGAATTAGAGAGATTGCGAGAGAATGAGAGAGAATGAGAAAGATTGAGAGAGAATGAGAGAAATTGGAAGAGATTAAGAGAGATTGAGAGAGAATGAGCGAGATTGAGAGAGAATAAGAGAGAATGAGAGATATCGACAGAGAATACGTGAGAATGAGAGAGAATAAAAGAGATTGACAGAGAATGAGGTAGATCTCCCTTAATCGCTCTTATTCTCTCTCAATCTCTCTCATTCCTCTCGTTCTTTCTTAATCTGTCTCATTCTCTCCGAATCTCTCTCATACTCTCTCATTCTCTTTCATTTCCTCTCAGCCTCTCTCAATCTCTCTCATTCTCTCTCAATCTCTCTCATTCTCTCTCATTCTCTCTCAATCTCTCTTATTCTCTCTAAGTGTCTCTGGCCGGAACTCCGTCGTCGCGGGATCGTACCCAGCAGAAAGCACTCTGAAGTCGCTATTGCACCCGATGAACTAAACTCATACTTCAGCTTGGTCCACATCGCTGCTGCTCTCACACCACCTGACATCCTACAAACATCGCAGGCATTCGATGAGACAGAGTTCTTCTTTGCTCACATTACCCCTGAAACTCTCAAACGCCATCTCTCTCTCGATGATTCTCACGTCTGTGGCCCCGATAGTTTATCCGGTTTTTTGCTGAAGTACTGCACCACGCCGCTGTTTCCCTTGATCCTCGACATCCTTAACTGTTCGCTTATATCGTCGGTTTTTCCTTCACCATGGAAAGAATCGCATATCACCCCTATCCCGAAGGGCCGTAATCCATCTCTGCCATCAGACTTTAGGCCGATTTCTCTACTCTGCGTGCTCTCAAAAATTCTCGAGAGAATCGTGCTTGCTGACCTCACACTATATTTGCAACGCTCAGGTCTCACAGACCCTCATCAATTTGGATTCGTAGCAGGTGGCTCTACTCAAGCTGCTCTGATTAAAGTTCTTGATGCTGTGCGTCTTGCGATCGACCATCGGGAAGTCACTGTACTTGTCCTTTTTGATTTCTCCAAAGCATTCGATACGGTAGATCACACGAAGCTAACTGAGAAACTCGCACGGCTGAAATTATCTCGATCAGCTTTAAGGTGGTTCTGGTCATATCTTACTGGTCGTCGCCAGGCAGTTCGTACATCACGTGGTCTGTCCAACTGGCTACCGGTCACATCTGGCGTCCCCCAAGGGTCAGTACTGGGTCCTGTGTTATTCTCTATCTTCGCAGCTGACATCAACGACGTGGTGAAAAACTGATCCATCGTAAAATACGCAGATGACCTTCAAATTTACGCGCATTGTTCGCCTGCGCGCATTGCCGAATGTATCGCTCTCGTCAATGACGACATAGTCCGAATCTGTGATTGGGCTGACCAAAATTCTCTGCGGCTAAATCCTGACAAGACTCAGGGTATGATTCTCGGCTCTGCCAGAATCAAAAACAATATGTGGAGATCTTTGACTCCTCAAATAAAGGTGCGTGACACCCTTATCCCGTATGTCGATGTGGCGGAGAATCTCGGTGTGCTCATCACTCCATCTCTGAACTGGCGCGAGCAAGTCACGGTCACCTGTAATAGAGTGTATAAAACTCTTTATCAATTAAAGGCCAATGGGCAAGCACTCACGGCCGATCTCCGTCGCCTACTTGTCGCAGCTCTCATCTTCCCACTATTCAACTACGGCTCACTCTTACTCCTCGATATCACCGGCGCTGAGGACACTCGCCTTCATCGTGCTCTCAATGCCTGTGTACGATTTGTCCTCAACGTTCGCAAATATGAGCATATCACGCCGTTCTACGAGAGGCTCAAGTGGCTCAAAGTCGCCCAACGCCGCAACTACTTCCTAGGCATCCTCGTGCATCGTGCGATTAACTTTCGTATCCCTGACTTCTTCGCCACGCAATTGGTCCATCGTCGAGCAGGTGTGATTCTCACCCGTGCGGATCCTAGCGACCTTGTCGTCCCTCCAGCTCGAACCTCTATGTACCAAAAATCGACTGTCGTATCGGCTACCCGGTTATGGAATACGCTACCTCCGACGCTGCGCGAAACACACTGTATTGCCACCTTCAAAAGCGCCCTTTTTGAATTTCTTCGCGCGCCTGTGTGCCCTCCGCTGAGAGGGTGAACTACTTGTATCACGGTCAGTATTATTATTATTATTATTATGTCTCTGTTTAAGGCACAAATGACAAATGTCTAGTGTCTAATATCCTATCTCTGTATAATGTCTTCACAATCTCTGTATAATATCCTTAGTTTTAGGTAGTTAATAAGATACTTTACTTTGCTTTGTATATAGTCTCCTCGATTTATACTTGTGGGTCTCCACCCTAGTATAATAATAAACGTTCTATTCTATTCTATTCTCTCTCATTCTCTTTTAATCTCTCTCATTCTCTTTCAATCTCACTCATTCCTCTCAATATCTCTCATTCTCTCTAATTCTCTCGCAATCTCTCTTATTCTCTCGCAATATCTCTCATTCTCTCTTAATCTCTCTCATTCTCTCTGAATCTCTCTCATTCTCTCTCATTCTCTTTTATTCTCTCTCAATCTCTCTTAATCTGTCTCATTCTCTCGCAATCTCTCTCATTCTCTCTGATTCTCTCTCATTCTCTTTCAATCTCTCTCATTCTCTCTTAATCTCTCTTATTCTCTCTCAATCTCTCTTATTCTGTATTAATCTCTCTTATTCTCTGTCATGCTCTCTCAATCTCTCTCAATCTCTCTTATTCTCTCCCAATCTCTCTGATTCTCTCTCAATCTCTCTGAATCTCTCTCATTCTCTCTTGTTTTCTCTTAATCTCTCTCAATCTCTCTTATTCTCTCTCATTCTCTCTCAATCTCTCTCAATCTCTCTTATTCTTTTTTAATCTCTCTCATTTTCTCTCAATCTCTCTCAATCTCTCTTAATCTCTCTCATTCTCTCTCAATCTCTCTCATTCTCGCTCTTTCTCTCTCAATCTCTCTCAAGCTCTCTCATTCTTTTAATCTCTCTCATTCTCTCTCATTCTCTCTTAAGCTCTCTTATTCTCTCTCAATCTCTCTCATTCTCTCTTAATCTCTCTTATTCTCTCTCAATCTCTCTTATTCTGTATTAATCTCTCTTATTCTCTCTCATTCTCTCTCAATCTCTCTCAATCTCTCTTATTCTCTCCCAATCTCTCTTATTCTCTCTCAATCTTTCTCTGCCTCTCTCAATCTCTCTCATTCTTCCTTAATCTCTCTTAATCTCTCTCAATCTCTCGTATTATCTCTCATTCTCTCTCAATCTCTCTCAATTTCCTCATTCTCTTTCAATCTCTCTCATTCTCTCTCAATCCCTCTCAATCTCTCTTAATCTCTCTCATTCTCTCGCAATCTCTCTCATTCTCGCTCTTTTTCTCTCAATCTCTCTTAAGCTCTCTCATTCTCTCTTACTCTCTCAATCTCTCTCATTTTCTCTAAATCTTTCTCAATCTCTCTTATTCTTTCTCATTCTGTCTCATTCTCTCTTAATCTCTCTTATTCTCTCTCATTCTCTCTCAATCTCTCTCAATCTCTCTTAATCTCTCTCAATCTCTCTCAATCTCTCTCATTCTTTCTTAATCTCTCTCAATCTCTCTCATTCTCTCTCATTCTCTCTCAATCTCTCAATCAAACAATAGGACTCAACAAGTACAGTTTAATGAAGAATTTTCAAAAATTATTGCGACAAAATATGGAGTACCACAAGGATCCATATTAGGGCCTCTGCTGTTCATTATATATATAAACGATATAGTCGACATATGTCTGGAAGATTGTGGAATAAAAATGTTTGCTGACGATACATTAATATATGTTACTGGCGATAGTAGTGCGGAGGTGGAAACAAAGATGAATGGGGCATTAAGCATAGTAGAACGATGGATGAATAGGAACAAATTGATAATGTATGCGGAAAAGACCAAATACATGATTGTAAGGAGTGTAAGGAAAGAATTGAGAGGGAACATTGTACTGAAATGCATGGATGGAACCGAGTTAGAGCGAGTGGAGGTAATGAAATACTTAGGTGTAATGATAGACGATTAACTGCGATTTAAAGATCACTGTGAGTATATGTTAAAAAATATCGGTAAAAAAACGAGTTTTTTAAATAGGATAGGGCAATATATATCGGCATACACCAGATGTGTCGTATATAAGGCAATTATAGCACCACACTTCGAGTATTGTGCAACACTGCTCGTGGGTGCGGGTGAGACAGAGTTGAATAAACTGCAGGTAGCGCAGAACAGAGCAATGCGAGTCATATTGCAATGCAGTCGGTACACGAGGATCGACGATATGTTACAAGCGGTTCAGTTTATGAGTGTGAGACAGAGACTATATTATAATGTGTGTATATTTATTTTTAAGGCCGTGAAGAATTTGTTGCCGAAAGAACTGGCGAGTAAATTCAAAGTTGTAAAATCTAGAACAGGTCGGGTAACACGGCAAGCTGAAGACATTGCAATACAATTCAGAAGAACGAGAAGTGCGCAAAAGAGTATGTTTTACGAAAGAGTGAAAATGTATAACGCGTTGCCAATTGAGATTAAAGGCTGTGAAAAATTAGTTCAGTACAAGAGTATGTTAAAAGCATTCATTGTAAGCGAAATTAATTAAGTGCAATACAGTGGTAAGATTAATATGTAATAATATGTTCAACAAATAGCTGAGAAAGCTAATAAACATCTCTCTCTCTCTCTCTCTCTCTCTCTCTCTCTCTCTCTCTCTCTCTCTCTCTCTCAATCTCTCTCCATCTCTCTCATTCTCTCGCAATCTCTCATTCTCGCTCATTCTCTCTCATCCTCTCTTATTCTCTCAATCTCTCTCGTTCTCTCACAAACTCTCTCATTCTCTCTCAATCTCTCTCATTCTCTCTCAATCTCTCTCAATCTCTCTTATTCTCTCTCTATCTGTTTCATTCTCTCTCAATCTCTCTCAATCTCTCTGTCTATGTATCCATCTATCTATTTATCTTATTATCACTGCATCACGTCAATATATTTCCACTTGTATTTGAACCGAATATCGAGTGGAAATTCATTTTAATTTAAAACAATTATTGATCCAAGAATCCATCTTTTTCGAAAAATTTGTCGAGTGGAAATTCATTCGGATCTGAAAGTAAACAAATAACGAGTGTTTTTCCACTCAAACCGAAGACGGCGTTCGAATGGTTCCCCCACTCTTCACTCAGTTCGGATGTAAACAACGAGTAGGAATCCATTCGTCACTTGGTCGCGAAGTAAATACAGAATGAAAAACCACTCGTTACTCGAACGCGAAACGAATGGCGAGTGGAAATTCATTCGTCACTCGTACCCGAAATAAATGACGAGTGGGAATCCACTCGTCACTCGAACGCGAATTAAATACAGAATGAAAAACCACTCGTCACTCGAATGCGAAACGAATGGCGAGTGGAAATTCATTCGTCACTCGTACCCGAAATAAATGACGAGTGGAAAAGCATTTTGTATTTTAATGATGTATTTAAATACTTTTTCATTCGATGTTGCCCATCCCTGAATATCAGGGCACCTTATATAAAAAAATCAGAATTTTTGGAATGAACTGTTTCCGGTTATCAGTGCACGGAAAGAAATCTGTTGCGAATATTGCATGGGAATGTACCATGCGAAACAAGCAATGAGTGTGCCATACTAAAATTGTATCGATTCATGCTATTTTAGCATGAATCGATGCGATTTCAGTATGGATCGATGCTATTTTAGTATGAAAGTGTCCCATGCGAGAAAGGCATGCACCGATGCGATTATCGCACGAGAGCGAAGCGCTGAACGCACGAGAGTGAAGCGCTGAACGCACGAGAGCGATGCGCTGAACGCACAGTTACCTCCGTACTATAAACGCAAGGAGGTCCATGCGAAAAGAGCATGGGTCCCGAGCGTTTCGAAGATTTACGAACTGCGCATGCTCAATATGTACAATATGACGTAAGCAGGAGACTAACGCGCGCTCACGTATCGCCTATATAGGTTGCCGTGAGCATGCGCAGTTCGTAAATCTTCGAAACGCTCGGGACCCATGCTCTTTTCGCATGGGCTTCCTTGCGTTTATAGTACGGAGGTAACTGTGCGTTCAGCGCATCGCTCTCGAGCGTTCAGCGCATCGCTCTCGTCCGATAATCGCATCGGTACATGCCTTTCTCGCATGGGACACTTTCATACTAAAATCGCATGGTTATCATGCGATAATGGCAATTTTCTCGTACCTTTTTTGCATTGAACACTCGAATGCGAAAAAAGCAATAGCGTCCCATGCGATATTCGCAACAGATTTCTTTCCGTGTGGTAAAGTGAATTTAACGCTAAAAATGGCGTTTTTAAACGTCCAACGTGCCCCCTATATATTGTCAAAAAATCGAATCATTGCACGGAGACCTTTATTTCAATGATATCTTTGATTTTTGAGGGTAGCCAAAAGTTTTTCAATTTTTCGATCCACCCTAATATATATATAATGTGCGAACGATCGACTTCTTTATTGCGATTGGGTTGAATAACTCAAGTGTGTTTCTATAAGAATTTTAGTTTTTTATTAACAATTGTAATAACTTTACAGACTGACTTAATGCTAATTTAATATTCATAACCATTCTTACCTATAAGAATTTGAGAAACGACATTAAAAGCTCCCGTGAAAAAATGTACGACTGGGCCAAGCTTGGCGCAGTGTTGCGCCAACCATACCCGTCGGACGCCCGACGGTTGGCAATACTAGCCGGCCAACGCTTGAACCAAGGTTGGAGTGATAGGCTCGGTCCTACGGTAGGTTAAGACTGACCGACAGCGTTGGGCCAGTATTGGTCGCACAAATAGCCCGACAGTCCGCCAACTCTCGGCCTGACGATTGGGCCAGTACTGGCGTAGAGTTGGCATCAACGGTAGGTTGAGACTGACAGACAGCGTTGGGCCAGTATTGGTCGCACAAACAGCCCGACACTCCGCCAACTCTCGGCTTGATGATTGGGCCAGTACTGGCGTAGAGTTGGCATCATTACTGTGCCAATCCTCGGTGTAAAAGCTGGCCATTTATCAACCAACGTTTGTGCAGAGCTGGTACCAGTGCTGGCCCAATTCTCTTTCTGAAAGGCGATCCAGTACCCGCACGAAAATTAAACAAAAACTTGTTTTTTATATTTTTTAAACTTGCAAATATATATTTACCAATCACAGATGATAATACATTTTTAAGTACATAAATGAGTTTTGAGTAATAATATACAAGATTAAGAATAGTCAAAGTTAATAAATTCACAATGAATTAAGATCACAAAATTTACTATGATATAATATCACGAATTCGTTCAGTTAGCAATAACAACAGTAATAAATTCTAAAGGAGTTATGCTACTGTAACCAGCGTCCAAACAGGCTACTTTTTGAGAATTTATTTCGGAAAGCTACAAAGGCAATATTAATCATTTTTTTATATGTTTTTATGTACATCTTAAGAAGTGTTTGTTAAAATTTTCATTAAAAAATAATAAATTTTTCACACATTATTCTTCTTCGCGTCGGCTGATGCACGAATGGTCGTTTTACATAATTCCGCAAATATTGTTACGTCCCGCGACTTTCGGGACTTTTGCATCGATTTGAGATTACTTATATCTTGTAATTCTCAATAAAATTCAATACGAGGAAAGGGACCCGGTCATACAAGAGAAACGTTTTTTTTTCTCTGGAGAACTCGGATAGTTCGGGCTGTCTTCAAATCAAGCCGTCGACACGAATATGATCTCAAGTGAGCATAAATTATCGAGAGGTGACGCCATGGCGGCGTCGATATCGCAGCTCTTTATAACAAAACGTCCATCGTCGGGCGTGAAGAAAAACATCCGTCGATGCTGAAGAAATCTTTGGCCATGGCATCAGATTACTCAGAAGTGGTAGGCCTTTGTGCATAACGAAAAGCAATGTGCATGGGACACTAATACAGGCTGAGTGCAAAGTCTTTGCCTTCGTGAGAACTACAGGCGGTCTCTTTGGGTGTGTGTGAGAAGGAAAGCAGGAGAGACAGAGCGTGTATGGCTCATCTAAAGCTAAGTGACCGGTGATCCTCTTTTTCCTTATCCCCGAATGAAGACTTTATGAACTGAATTCCCGAAAGTACGTGAGTGAACGGATGTAAAAAAATGTAAAATCAAGAATGAGCATGGGTACCTGGGTCAGGTCATCGGTGATGGTAAAGGTGGCGTTAGATTATAGATTAATGCATTTAAATGTTCAATTTTATTTTAAACTAGGTCGGGATTTCCATGAATCGAAATTGGTCGAAGAGAAGAGAATTCTTCTTTGAATCTTTGTTGTTTTTCTTTTTTCTTGCTCCGAAATTATGGGAAGTTTTAGCCTTGTTACGACTTTTTGGGAACGGCGTCTGGAAATAGTCATCGGATAATTCTCATGGGCGGTCTACATAAGCTCTGCACGTGATCGATAAATTAACGCAGTGGTCGAGTCGAGGAGACTCGATGGAAGAAAGATTTCGACGAAGCACCCAATCATCAACGACCAAAATTAAACAAACTTTTGAGAATATCTGTTTATGCTTGGACTGTTATTGGACTCCAATTTAATGAGCACTGAATGTTTATGCTGCACGAAGAGAACGCCGAGTCTATAGCCAAAGAAAGAGAGCAAGCAGCACTTTGTCCCAAGTCCTGGGATTCAGAAGGCGTATGTCCCATCGGCATACGAATCCAAGCTCTCGCCTATGAAGGAGGGGCGACACCAAAATTCGGCATCGAATCCAACAAAGACCCCAAAAGCGTAGCAAGCGCATTATTTAATTAACGTTTTTCTTTTAATTAAAAATGACCAAATTCAAAGATTTCAGGAGATTTCGTAATGCATGGATAAAGGTTTATGTGGAAATGAAAATTGTGAACGAATCCTTTTTCCTAAAATAATAATTACGAGATTGATGAGCAAATGTTTGTGTGATAGTTGCGTGAGCATGAGATAGATCGTTCCTGTAATGACAAGTAGGAGAAATGATAAAGCCGGAATCATAAAATTGCACAAGATCCGGAGTATATAGATAGAATTTTCAATTGTTGTAACAAATGTAGAATCTGAATAACTGGTTAATAATTATGAGAATTTTGAGTAGTTTGGATACGCTAAAATAATTTTCTTTCATATAATTATTGGAAATAATTAATTCCAATCCAAAAGAAATAGCATGACATACGTCATTGCATCCGAACCTCCGCATGGTAAATGATTAAAAAGAAATAGGAATGAATAGAATGAGAGGAAAGATCGAACGAAATCCAGAGCGAGAAAGATACAGAGAAACAGAGGAGAAGTTGTCACCGAACGAGAGTACGCATGGGAAAAGACGAATGGATGTGTATGTATGTGTGTGTGACATCGAGAGCCTATGACGGGTAAACGCGTGGCCCGTAGGAGAACTCAAATGCAAGCATGGAGGGATGAGAAGGAGAGAGTGACCAGAATGAAGAAGAGGGGTTTACTCTTCCGCTGTGTGGAACCTCCAAAACGAGGGATAGAGTGAGTGAGAAAGTAAATACGAAATATGTAAGTATGAGAGAGACAGAGTGAGCGTCTTCATGAAAAGACGGCGTATGTATGAGAAAATTCGTTTTCTGATCATTAGGTAATCATAAAATAATTATTATAAAGGAATGCAGGAGTGAATATTATATCATAAGGATGAATTCGTGTTAATCATAAGTATAAATTTTCAATTATATAGATTCTAGGAGATCATTGGGGATGCGAGGTGGAGGCGGCGGAGGAGCCTGGAGCGTCTAAGGCGTCTAAGGGCGTACCTCCCCACCGCCGAAACTAAGCCATCCTAGAGGACCCTATATAAGACCGGGTAATGAGCCCGCGGTATGTTCGTCAGAGTCGGAAGAAAATTTTAAGTAACAAATCGCTGGCAGTCGGAGGCCAGAGTAGATCTTAGTTTGAAGTAGCGGTATGTCAGAAAGGCACAGAAAATCCGGAGAAATTCTTACGCGAAATCGCTGTCCGTCGGGTCAGATTATTATCATTTAGCCTCATTTTTATTTTTTTTTAGAATTTTCCTGTTGTCTCCGGAATACCGTTTGTAGAGTATTAAGACCATAGACTTGTTTTATCTTTTGTTTTCCTTTCAAATAAAATTATTGAATCAGTGGAGATTTATAGTATTGAACTATTTCTTTTTCACCGGTTATTTTTCGTTCCATTTTCCACGGTTTTCTTTCATTTTCGTCACTAAATACCGCTATCAGCTACGTTGGATTATTCCAATTTGCATCCATCTGTCTGTCATCATATTCGCCTCTCGTTGTCATCGGTGCATCATTTCGTCTGCTATTACCATTGTCTGTGTCAATCATCACCGTCGATTTACCTTTGCTCTGTTTACATAATCATCGAAGTAGTAATTATCTCAAAATGTTTTCTCGCATGTGTCAGTATATCTTCGTTCGTGTTGCGCGGTGTCTCCGACCCCGGTCGACACCCCAAGACGGCTCGAGTCCCGTAACCGAAACTACCGGGTTACTCACCGTTGAAGGTCTATGAAATATTTTCGTTGTTGTTTTCCCTTTTCGCGTTATCCGTTTTGTATTAGATTCCGATTTTTGTGTTAAATTCAGTTTTATGGAGATTCAGATTTTTGTGTTAAATTCAGTTTTATGGAGATTCAGATTTTTGTGTTTTATGGAAATTCAGATTGTTGTGTTAAATTCAGTTTTGTGAAAAGTTATGTCAATGTAAGTTCAGTTTCGCGAAAAGTGTCTGACCAAAATTATTTTCTCAATTTTATCTTCCTCATGTTTAAGTTCAATTCTTTGTCCAATTTATTTCGCGTCCTTTAAATTATTTTTATTTTTGTTTGTGCAATTCGATTATTTCAATGTTCCGAGTAAATCATTCCGAAAAACCTGTTCGTGTTTCAATCGATAGTAGGATTATTCTTCGTGTAAATTTATTTTCTCCTAGGAAGTGCTCATGTTCGTAAATATAGTGAAATATGTGCGAGTCAAATTCATTTGAGTCATTCTCGTTTTGTTCCGGAAACTAATGGATCAATAGTGTTTTTTTTTGTGTTTATCATTTGATATTCATTTCCAATATAAATTTTATGCATTATCCGTGGTTAAATTCATTTTCGGAGATTTTTGAATTTCTTTGAGTGATTAAAAACTCAATCGAGTCGTGGTCGAGTAAATTCTGTGTTGATTTTTGTTTTTGTGAAAGTTGTCCTGTCTATCAACCATGGACCTTTTCCAATTAAAGATAGCTGTCGTTGTAGTAGGGGTCATTTTAGTCCTCGTGATAATTTCGTTTGTCCTTGCAGTTTGCGCGGATAAACCCCAGGAGGCTTATCTTGAGGATCCCTGCTAAAAATGTCGGATAGGTTTCGGACAATGTACGAATTTCGTCCGACTTTGTCGGATTTCTTATGTGGTTTTCGAACCCGCCAATAAATTCGGTTCTATACGAAACTCACACGTCATTTTCGCAATTTTTGTGTTTCGGAGTGTGTCCGGCTCTATCCGGAAGTTGCACGGTACCGTAGATTCTGCTGGAATGCGGTTTAATCCACCAGTATATGCCGGAATGTAAGTCGGTTTTCTATACGTACCTGTCCGGAATTGATCCTGCGCGTAGGAATACCCTCCTACCCGGAAAGTATCCGGTCACATCCGGAATATATGCAGTACCGTCGATTTTTCTGAAATGCGGTTTAAGCCGCCAGTATATACGGAAATATATGCCGGTTTTCTAGGCGTACCCAAGCGGAATTGGTCCTCCGGACTCGGTTTCCCTGCGTAGCTTGTACGTATCCGGTTCTAACCGAGCCTGAGCGGACAGTCGATTCCGAAAAGAAATTGACATATAATTATCGTATGATGAATGGCTGCAAAGATTGTAATGTTAATGGTATCGATGGCGAGACTGCGTCAATATATTACAACACGTCAAATTGGTAATGAATATGTATTTTTATTTTTTAATTACATATAAATTCGATATATCAAAACGTATTAGTAACATTGAGATAACTATAACAATATATATCTGAATTTCGCGTAATGGAATGTAAATATTACTATAATGATTGATATTCTTATACGTAATTCAACTAAGTATTTTTGATGATTGACCAGAAAATGATCTGTCCAACCGTAAGAACTTATAATATCAATGATATTTAATATATACTATTGCGCAATAATATATATATATCAGAGTGTTTAAAAAAATATCGATATTTTTTTTTCTCTGAGCTCTATCGAAAAACGTTACAACATTAAAAAAAAGTAATTTTACCAAAATTTAGGATTAAAAAGAATTAGATAGTGCTCAAGCAACTTTTCGGTTTTTTCTGCTATTTGTTGAAAATCGCGACGTGATTTTTTTTTTTTTGCTCCCATAGCATAAAGTGTTTGTATTTAATAGAATCATTATTTTTTTTTTTCATTTTAGTAATCTGAAATTTTTTTTCATGCTGCATCAAGTAACTTATTTGCTGCTTTTTCGGCTTTTTAGCTGAAAATCATAAAATTAACAATAGTTCAGCTACAAATAATGTCAATTTTTTAATTTTTTACAAAATAAGAGGTGTGTACATTTAAAAAAAACACATTTTTCGCTCCAAGTTTTCGTGACAAGCGAAAATCATGAATCACGAAAAAAACTTACGAACGGTGATTGAAATAATGGCAAGTTCGCAAGTTTTTTTCATGATTCATGACTTTCGATTTTCACGAAAATTTGGCGCGAAAAATATTTTTTTTTTAAATGTACTCACCTCTAATTTTGTAAAAAAGAAAAAATTGACATTTGTAGCTGAACTATTGTTAACTTTATGATTTTCAGCTAAAAAAGCCGAAAAAGCAGCAAATAAATTACTTGAGGCAGCTTGAAAAAAAAATTAAGATTACTAAAATGAAAAAAAAAAAAAAATGATTCTGTTAAATAAAAACACTTTATGCTATGGGAGCAAAAAAAAATTTCACGTCGCGATTTTCAACAAATAGCAGAAAAAACCGAAAAGTCGCTTGAGCAGTATCTCAATTTTTTTTTTAATTCTACGTTTTGGTAAAATTACTTTTTTTTAATGTTCTAACGTTTTTCGATGGAGTTCCAAGAAAAAAAAATACCGATTTTTTTTTTAATCACCCTAATATATATACTAGCTTTACGATGAGATTATTAGCAATATTTGTGACTTGAGTATAAAGTACGTGTTGCTTTCTTGTAGTTATATTAAATTACACTGAAAACTTTCCATTATTCACGACCAAAGGATCCATAAAATGACCGCAAAAAACATGTTTATCAATTATATGTAATGTATGGTTCGTAACGTAGATTATATTATAAATATTTGTGACTTTAGCGAAGTACGTATTTTTTTTTATTTTTATTGTTATATTTGATTAAAGTAAAACCTTTCATTAATCTCTATAGTAAACAATTCATATCACTGTATAATAATACTGCAGTGTCGAAATATCATATACATATACTCACAATAATATACGTGATTATGTTCATTTAACATGACGATCCATATCGTCCACAATTTTTGGCTTCTTCTTAGCTCGTACTGTTTTGTCGTCTACCTCTGGAGGGCTATTCGTTTTCTTTTTCTTCACACCTCCCAAGGTCTCTGTATCTGGTGTCATCACCTGTTGCTTTACTGATTCGTGATGCGCTTTTTTTTTCAGAATTTCGTTATGGTCGACATTAGCTGAACTGCATTCAAGTTTCTCTTTCGTGGAGTGTCGCGTCTCATCCGCACTGTGTTGGTGTTCGTCCATGCTCGATTTTCCGGCTGCTGCTTCTTGTCCGTTCTCTGTACTCACGTTCATTTTCTCTATCGACTCATTGAATCGCTTGCCGGTTCGGTCCTCCACACTCGATCCGGTTTCATCCGGCTCGGTGTTGGAAACAGCCTCTTCAGTTTTATCTGGCTCGGTGTCGGAAACAGTCTCTTTATGTGGGTTGTCTTCGACCTTGGACTGTTCGTCCTCATCGACCGGTTTTTCGCGTTTCTCGTGTTCCTCATATTCCTCATGTTCTTCGTCTTCCTCATGTTCCTCATCTTCCTTATCTTTCTCATCTTCCCCATCTTCCTCATCTTCCTCATCTTCCGTATAATCTTCGTGATCTTCGTTCCGTTCGACCTGCAGTTCACCAAGATCTTCCTCTACGTTATTTTCGTTTGACGGTCCAGCAACTGCAGTCTTCGACCTTTTTGTTGCCCTTGTGGGTGGTTTATCTATCTTCTTGCGTCGTTCTCGAATCATATCTGATATTTTATGGGCAATGTAGGTCGGTATTTTCTGCAATTCAGTCATTATTTCTCCCTCGGACATGGCCTGATGCTTCTTCATCCAGTGTCTGGTTATAGCTGTAACCCAAGAACGGATACATTATATATAGGATTACGTACACTACCGTGTGTAAGTATGGGGACACTCGCCCCAGATCCGAGCCACACAAGAAGTTGTATCGCTCTTTGAAAAATGAAGATATCTCAATTGTCCAAGCGGCGTTCTAAAAAGGAAATATTTAGCTTCATTTTTATTTTTTGGAAAAATTTTTGCGATTTTTTTTGAGCCCGGTACGCACTTTGAAAGATGGTCATTTTTTGGCTTTTTTTGGAGGGTGGAAATTTTCCCGCATATCTCGTAAAAAAATTTTTTCAACTTTTTTTTCCGTGAAAAACTTGAAGCGGGGAGCACAACCTTCAATATCATTTTTTGGAAAATTTTTTACGATTTTTTTTCGCAAAGATATTCAACTTTTTGCAAAAACAACCATATTTATAAGGGGTAGTCTCACTCTCAAACTACTGGGTTTTCGTGAAATTACTAAGAGGGTAAAAAGTTGCATACAATCATTTCGGAGGTATCACATTTTTTTCAGAATTAAAAAAACCAATTCGAAAAAAAAAAATTTTCAAAAATTAAAAAAAAAATTTTTTCTTAAATCAACGAAATATTTTTTTTATCGTGAAAAATCGGGTCTCTTACCTCATCTACACGGCTTTTTCAACGTCGTTTTGTTTACATTTGTTTCGAACGTCGAGCGGATGCCACGTCTCGTCAAAGCTGTAATCGCAGCGAAAGGTGGGTTTTTCGATGAAAAAGCCGTGTAGATGAGGTAAGAGACCCGATTTTTCACGATAAAAAAAATATTTCGTTGATTTAAGAAAAAATTTTGAAAAAAATTTTTTTTTAATTTTTGAAAAAAATTTTTTTTTCGAATTTGTTTTTTCAATTCTGAAAAAATGTGATACATCCAAAATGATTGTATGCAACTTTTTACCCTCTTAGTAATTTTACGAAAACCCAGTAATTTCAGAGTGAGACTACCCCTTATAAATATGGTCGTTTTTTGCAAAAAGTTGAATATCTTTGCGAAAAAAAATCGTAAAAAATTTTCCAAAAAATGAGATTGAAGGTTGTGCTCCCCGCTTCAAGTTTTTCATGGAAAAAAAGTTGAAAAATTTTTTTTACGAGATATGCGGGAAAATTTCCACCCTCCAAAAAAAGCCAAAAAATGACCATCTTTCAAAGTGCGTACCAGGCTCAAAAAAAATCGCAAAAATTTTTTTAAAAAAGGTAAATGAAGCTAAATATGTCCTTTTTAGAACACCGCTTGGGAAATTGAGATATCTTCATTTTTCAAAGAGCGATACAACTTCTTGTGTGGCTCGGATCTGGGGCAAGTGTCCCCATACTTATGGACGGTAGTGTATGTAGAGAATCCGTTTGATGTGGAACGAGCATATTACATCTATTTATCGAACCGTGTATAAATATCGACTCACCAAAAACAGCGTCTATGCCCTTGGGATTTAGTGCTGGTTTGGCCGCTATACGCCGCCCGTCTACAGTTGTTTTGTTTTTCATGGCATTGCTCACGGTCCCTGTGACGGAAGATTTCATCATTACCTCGTCGGTGAATATCAGCCGTGCTACGTTTACTACAAATTTTCTCGAGTTCAAGGACGGCTTCACCCGCAACCTTTCATAATCGCTGAAGCTAATCCATCTTCCGTCACCTTCGTGTATCTGTAACATAATGGGAGCGAATGATTTATCACAATTTCGTACCGATTCATGAACAGAGATATACGCCCCCAAAGAGCTTTGTTATAAAATGTAAATGTCTCACCCTATTCGAGGTCTCGTCTACGAATCTAACCGACAGGTCTTCGCCGTGGGTTATTCGGTCTCTTATTTGCTGTCGTGTGTCTAAGTCGACACTCCTGATCGTAGCTGCAAGTATATTCAATCGACAAGGTTCATTTGATATATCAATACGTGAACCCAAAGTGACACGCATAATATACATTGTTATCTCTACATGTGTCGCCACGAAGTACATGTGTGAGCAATTAATTTAATATGAACTGGCATGCATGATAATATATTACATAATAACGATCTACGAAGTACCTTCAACTTTTTCACAATGAAGGAGGAGTTTCTGCTGCAGTTTGAAATTAAGAATCTTCAGAACTCTGTTTTCTGTCTGCATGCGGTGAAAGACGTTCCTGTTCACAAGTATCATTGCGGCTTCTTTCGCAACGGGACCGACGCTTTCATTCGGTTCAACACTTTCATTCATCATATTTAGGAGCTGCAAGAATCAATTTATTTTATAATACACTTCACCAGGAACTGGTGAATCGTGTATCATTTACATATAATATTAATCACCAACCTCGTCAAAATCTCTCTCAGTTCTTTCGTTTTCGAGTGAGGGGCCTGCAGCACCTTTGTACTTTGGGGGTACCTCGTCTCCGTCTTTGAGTATCATTGTTTCGTCATCCTCGTAATCGTCCTCTTCGTTCGAGAGGGTGCTCTTCGGCGGTGATAAGTTTTCGCTGATCACGCCGGTTTTCCCTGATCGTTTAACGCCTGACGTTTTTTCCGTACTCGGCTGACCCGAATATTTCCGGTTCTTATCGAGTTTTCCACGAATTTGTACGGGCTGCATGGGTTTCTTTCCCTTCTTATCAGCCAGGTATCGCTGTAACGTATTATCGTCGGATTCTTCTTCTTCTTCTTCTTTTTCTTCTTCTTCTTCTTCTTCTTCTTCTTCTTCAGAAACGCTTACGGAAACGGATTTCGAAGCACCGGTTTTCTCCGATCGTTTATCTCCCGACTTCTTTCTCGTACTCGGCCTACCCGAATCTGTCCGGGTCTTATCGGGTTTTTTACTTATTCGTACGGGCTGCGTAGGTTTCTTTCTCTTATCAGCCGGGTATCGCTGTAACGTATCATCGTCGGAGAATTGTTCTTCTTCTTCAGAAACGCTTACGGAAACGGATTTCCAAGCACCGGTTTTCTCCGATCGTTTCTTGCCCGACTTCCTTTTCGTAATCGGCTGAGCGGAAACTGTCCGATTCTTATCGAGTTTTTCACTCGTTCGTACGGTATGCGAAGGTTTCTTTCCTTTCTTATCAGTCAGAATTGACACACGGCTTCCCTGCATCTCACCGTCGCTCGAAGTTGCTAGTCCACTGTCGATCATCTCGTGGTCAGTGTCCGTGATTTTCTTTTTCACTGTTCCGCTTGATGACTGCTTCTTTGAGGGCTCGTCCTTACCTTTGGCATTCGCTGCGTGTAGCTTCTTCGCCGCTAACGCCTTTGAAACTCCCATAGCGCCTTTCACGGTTGATTTTTTTATATTCTGTAAGTAATTATTATTGGTTTGCAGCGCTGTACAAAAATCATTAAACGGCTGCTAATATTTTTAATTATAATTATAAGCGAGCGCATACGGCAGACTTCTCTTCGCCGGCCGACGATAAGTCCGTGGCGTCACTGAGGTTTCTCGGGGGCGGAAATATAGATCTCTTTGTTTGTGCCATTTCCGTAACCTCTTTTTTGGTCTCTGCAGAATCGCAATTACATTATGTTACGCATTATTTGCATGTTACACTGCACAATGTACATATTATACTTCTTTTCCTATGTCATTTTTACAAGGAGATTGTCATGCACTACACACCCTTGATACACATTTATACATGACGACGATGTCTTAAAAAAAAATATCTTTTTTATTATTTTGAAGATTTTTTTTATTTGTTTTTTTTTTCATTTGCAGAAGGCTCTGGAGGTTAAAAAAAACTCATTCGCATGACCTCATTATTTGTAGGAAAAAACGAAGTCGATAGCATAAGACTTCTCATCAGTCGCATTGTATGAGCTTTTTTTTCTAAAAATAATAAGGTTATGCGAGTGAGTTTTTTTTACCTCCAGAGCCTTCTACAAATGAAAAAAAGCATACGTCATAAAAATCTTCACAATAAGAAAAAAGATTCTGACTGCATCCATCACAATATTTCTCAATCCAATATCCGCCGTATTATTTATAAAAGGAAAAATGAACTTAACTGCTTAAAACTCATTTTTATCAGTCACAGAAGCTCATCGGTGTAATGCGATAGTTCATCGCACTCACCGATGAGCTCTTGCCACTGATGAAAAGTTTTGTGCTATCGAGTTCCTTTTTTTCTATAAATAACGAGGTTATACAAATGAGTTTTTTTTACGTCCAGAGCCTTCTATATACAAATGAAAAAAGCATGCATCAAAAAAATCTTGAACGCGAAAAAAAAATTCTGACTGCATCCATCACAATATTTCTCAATCCAATAACCACATTATTTATAATCGAAAAAATGAACTTCACAGCTTAAAACTTTTTAACAGTCACAGAAGCTCATCGGTGCAGTGCAATGGTTCATTACATTTCACTGATGAGCTCTTGCGACTGATGAAAAATTTTACGCTATCGAGTTCGTTTTTTCTTTTATGAATGATAAGGTTACCCGAATGATTTTTTTTACCCTCGAAATTTTTTGTACCTCTGGAGCCCTCTAAAAATTTCAAGGGTAAAAAAAATCATTCAGGCAACCTTATTATTCACAGACGAAAAAACGAACTCGATAGCGTAAAACGTTTAATCAGTCGCAAAAGAGCTCATCGGGGAAATGCAATGAACCATCGCATTGCACCGATGAGCTTCTGTGACTGATGAAAAGTTTTAAGCAGTGAAGTTGGTTTTTTCGTTTATAAATAATGTGGTTATTGGATTGAGAAATATTGTGATGGATGCAGTCAGAATTTTCTCTGTTACCTTGAAGATTTTTTTTATGCCTGCTTTTTTTTAATTGTATATAGAAAGCTCTGGAGGTACAAAAACTTATTTGTATAACCTCGTTATTCATAGAAAAGACGAACTCGATAGCATGAAACTTCTCATCAGTCGCAAGAGCTCATCGGTGTAATGCGATGAACCATCGCATGCGACTGATGAGAAGTTTCATGCTATCAAGTTCGTCTTTTCTATGAATAATGCGGTTATGCGAATGAGTTTTTTTTACCTCCAGAGCCTTCTACAAATGAAAAAAAAGCAAAAACATAAATCAAAAAAATCTACATAACAGAAAAAAGATTCCGACTGCATCCATCACAATATTTTTCAATCCAATAACAACATCATTTATAAAAGGATAAATGAACTTGAGTGCTTAAAACTTTTTATCAGTCGCAGAAGCTCGCATCGGTGTAACGCGATAGTTCATCGCATCCACCGATGAGCTCTTGCAACTGATGAAAATTTTTATGCTATGAAGTTCCTTTTTTTCTATAAATAATAAGGTTATACAAAAGCGTTTTTTTACCTCCTTAGCTTTCTACAAATGAGAAAAAGCATACATAAAAAAAAATTTTAAAGTAAAAAAAAAAATTCTGACTTCATCCATCACAATATTTCTCAATCCAATAACCATTATTATAAACAAAATTATTATTTGTAAACGAAAAATGAACTTTACTGCTTAAAACTTTTTATCAGTCACAGAAGCTCATCGGTGCAATGCAATGGGTGATTGCATTTCATCGATAAGCTCTTCCGACTGATAAAAAGTTTTACGCTATCGAGTTCGTTTTTTCATCTATGAATAATAAGGTTAACCGAATGATTTTTTTTACCCTCGCCATTTTTTGTACACTGAAGGGCATTAATGCCTGGACCTACATTTTTCACGGGGCTTGGTCCCTTTTTTTACGCCCCTGGAAAAGTGACGATCGTCAGAGCGTTGGTTGCGATCTCGGAAACACGTTCAAGTGATAGATTCAGATGACAGATCGAGAGTGATTTTGATTTTGAGGTTTCGCAATGCGGTTATTTGTCAGAAGCGAATATATATGTGACAGCTGAGATGTATGCGTAATCCATAATATTTGACAGATCGTGATCGAGTTTAATTGTGAGGTTTCGCGATGCGTTTGTTCAGCAGGAGTGAATATAATATGTCACAGCTGAAATATATGCGTAATCCGTAATATTTGAATTCCAAATGTGATTAAAATGTTGTCAGAAATATATCTTTCGATTATTTTTTTTATTTTTTTATTTTTTGATTGAATACTAAACAGAAATAATTACTAAAAATAATTATATATGATTGAAATATATGCATGATGATGAAATTTGCATCATTAGAATGCAACGAAAAAAAGGTATTTTTAAATGAAAATAATCATTTTCATTATTGCTGAAGATTTTCTGGCATATCTAGGCCCCAGGTCGCCAAAAAAAACCGATAAAAAATATTAAAACGAATTATGTCTTCGAGACAAAACTGGAAAAGATTTTTATGTTTTTTACACCTGCTTTCGTTCAATTCGAACGATGCAAAAATCAAAAACAGAAATAATCAATGAATAATTTTTGAAATAAATTATAGTTTGAATTGCAACTGAAAACTGTTAGAAAAAATCCACCCATTGGTGAAAACTTCCGGCAATTGTAGTTTTGAAATGGTGAGATGCATGAGCATTGTCGAAAAATCACCAGAAATTACTTTCGTGGAAAAACGTTATTCCTCGTTGTGGGAGATAGTATTAATATTGATAATATTACTAACAATAATATTACTAACAATTCTACGCAATAGTCGACTAGTTGCGACGCAATATTTGAGGTTGCATTCATCTGCATCTCCAACTAGACGTAATGAAAATTACAATCAGATCTTCTACATATCTCAGAGCGGCAGGTGAAATCCACATTCCGAAACGCGCGGTTCTGTTCGAATTGATATTTAACTATGTACCATGCCCTTGTCCAATCTGATTTGATATCATGCGATAATAGCGAACATCCATCCATCGCTAACAGCGAAAAAAAATGCTGAAGCACCTCATTCATCTTTGGCTGCGAGAGATAAAATCCGTGATCCTGATGGAACACCGCGATTCTACTGAATATTATACTATTTTAAAAGCCACATTTGACGTGGATATCATCTCCACGGCTATTGCTGAACGTTATTGAAATTACAATCAGGTCTCTTACATTTCTCAGTGTGGAAGATGAAATTCATATTCCCGATTGCACGATTCTGGTCCAATGAATTTTCAATTATTTTATCACTTAAGCACTTAATTTATCATTCGCTGCAAGAGATGAAATCCGTGATCCAGAATGAACGATTCGATTCTACTGAATATTCGACAATTTATCAAGGTATGCTTGAGGTGGATTTCATCTTCACGTGTGGTGCTAAACGAAATAAAAATTACAATCAGATCTCCTACATTTATCAGTCCGCAAGACAAAATTAATGTTCCTGATTGCACGATTTTGTTCAAAAAATTATTTGATTATTTACCATGCCCTTGTCCAATCTTATTTAATATCACGCGGTAATAGCAAACATCGATCGCAAACCCCGAGAAAAGATACGAAAGCACCTCATTCATCTTTCGCTTCGAGAGATGAAATCCGTGATCCTGATTGAACTACTCGATTCGACCGAATATTCGACAATTTTTGACGTCATGTTTGAGGTGGATTTCATCTCCACGCGTATTGCTGAACGTTATGAAAATTACAATCAGATTTAATCTTGTGCTGTAGAACCGACTATCCATGGCTAACCGCGAGAAAAATACGAAAGCACTTAATTTATCAATCGCTTCGAGAGATAAAATCCGTGATCCAGAATGAACGATTCGATTCTACTGAATATTCGAAAAATTTTCAAGCCATGATTAAGGTGGATTTCATCTCCACGTGTGTTGCTACACGTTATGAAAATTACAATCAGATCTCCTACATTTCTCAGTCCGCAAGACGAAATTCATATTCCCGATTGCGCAATTCTGGTCCACTGAATTTCTAATTATTTTCGAGAATGTTGTCGAGTCTGATTTCATCATGTGCGATTGAACTGACCATCCGTAGCTAACTGCGAGAAAAATACGAAAGCACCTCATTCATCTTTCGCTTCGAGAGATGAAATCCGTGATCCTGATTGAACTACTCGATTCTACTGAATATTCGACAATTTATCAAGGTATGCTTGAGGTGGATTTCATCTTCACGTGTGGTGCTAAACGAAATAAAAATTACAATCAGATCTCCTACATTTATCAGTCCGCAAGACAAAATTAATGTTCCTGATTGCACGATTTTGTTCAAATTAATATTTGATTATTTACTATGCCCTTGTCCAATCTTATTTAATATCACGCGGTAATAGCAAACATCGATCGCAAACCCCGAGAAAAGATACGAAAGCACCTCATTCATCTTTCGCTTCGAGAGATGAAATCCGTAATCCTGATTGAACTACTCGATTCGACCGAATATTCGACAATTTTTGACGTCATGTTTGAGGTGGATTTCATCTCCACGCGTATTGCTGAACGTTATGAAAATTACAATCAGATTTAATCTTGTGCTGTAGAACCGACTATCCATGGCTAACCGCGAGAAAAATACGAAAGCACTTAATTTATCAATCGCTTCGAGAGATAAAATCCGTGATCCAGAATGAACGATTCGATTCTACTGAATATTCGAAAAATTTTCAAGCCATGATTAAGGTGGATTTCATCTCCACGTGTGTTGCTACACGTTATGAAAATTACAATCAGATCTCCTACATTTCTCAGTCCGCAAGACGAAATTCATATTCCCGATTGCGCAATTCTGGTCCACTGAATTTCTAATTATTTTCGAGAATGTTGTCGAGTCTGATTTCATCATGTGCGATTGAACTGACCATCCGTAGCTAACTGCGAGAAAAATACGAAAGCACCTCATTCATCTTTCGCTTCGAGAGATGAAATCCGTGATCCTGATTGAACTACTCGATTCTACCGAATATTCGACAATTTTTGACGTCATGTATGAGGTGGATTTCATCTCCACGCGTATAGCTGAGCGTTATGAAAATTACAATCAGATTTAAGCTTGTGCTGTAGAACCGACTATCCATGGCTAACCGCGAGAAAAATACGAAAGCACTTAATGTATCATTCGCTGCGAGAGATGAAATCCGTGATCCAGAATGAACGATTCGATTCTACTGAATATTCGAAAAATTTTCAGGCCATGTTTGAGGTGGATTTCATCTCCACGTGTGTTGCTACACGTTATGAAAATTACAATCAGATCTCCTACATTTCTCAGTCCGCAAGACGAAATTCATGTTCCTGATTGCACGATTTTGTTCAAATTAATATTTGATTATTTACCATGCCCTTGTCCAATCTTATTTAATATCACGCGGTAATAGCAAACATCGATCGCTAACCCCGAGAAAAAATACAAAAGCACCTCATTCATCATTCGCTGCGGGAGATGAAATCCGTGATCCAGAATGAACTATTAGACTCGAATGAAAATTCGACAATTTTTCAAGCCATGTTTGAGGTGGATTTCATCTCCACGCGTGTTGCTACACGTTATAAAAATTATAATCAGATCTCCTACATTTCTCAGTGCTGAAGAAGAAAGTGATAATCCCGATTGCGCAATTCTGGTCCACTGAATTTCTAATTATTTTCGAGAATGTTGTCGAGTCTGATTTCATCCTGTGCGATTGAACTGACCATCCGTAGCTAACCGCGAGAAAAATACGAAAGCACCTCATTCATCATTCGCTTCGAGAGATGAAATCCGTGATCCTGATTGAACTACTCGATTCTACCGAATATTCGACAATTTTTCACGTCATGTTTGAGGTGGATTTCATCTCCACGCGTATAGCTGAACGTTATGAAAATTACAATCAGATTTAAGCTTGTGCTGTAGAACCGACTATCCATGGCTAACCGCGAGAAAAATACGAGAGCACTTAATGTATCATTCGCTGCGAGAGATGAAATCCGTGATCCAGAATGAACGATTCGATTCTACTGAATATTCGAAAAATTTTTAAGCCATGTTTGAGGTGGATTTCATCTCCACGTGTGTTGCTACACGTTATGAAAATTACAATCAGATCTCCTACATTTCTCAGTCCGCAAGACGAAATTCATATTCCCGATTGCGCAATTCTGGTCCACTGAATTTCTAATTATTTTCGAGAATGTTGTCGAGTCTGATTTCATCATGTGCGATTGAACTGACCATCCGTAGCTAACTGCGAGAAAAATACGAAAGCACCTCATTCATCTTTCGCTTCGAGAGATGAAATCCGTGATCCTGATTGAACTACTCGATTCTACCGAATATTCGACAATTTTTGACGTCATGTTTGAGGTGGATTTCATCTCCACGCGTATAGCTGAACGTTATGAAAATTACAATCAGATTTAAGCTTGTGCTGTAGAACCGACTATCCATGGCTAACCGCGAGAAAAATACGAAAGCACTTAATGTATCATTCGCTGCGAGAGATGAAATCCGTGATCCAGAATGAACGATTCGATTCTACTGAATATTCGAAAAATTTTCAAGCCATGTTTAAGGTGGATTTCATCTCCACGTGTGTTGCTACACGTTATGAAAATTACAATCAGATCTCCTACATTTCTCAGTCCGCAAGACGAAATTCATATTCCCGATTGCGCAATTCTGGTCCACTGAATTTCTAATTATTTTCGAGAATGTTGTCGAGTCTGATTTCATCATGTGCGATTGAACGGACCATCCGTAGCTAACCGCGAGAAAAATACGAAAGCACCTCATTCATCTTTCGCTTCGAGAGATGAAATCCGTGATTCTGATTGAACTACTCGATTCTACCGAATATTCGACAATTTTTGACGTCATGTTTGAGGTGGATTTCATCTCCACGCGTATAGCTGAACGTTATGAAAATTACAATCAGATTTAAGCTTGTGCTGTAGAACCGACTATCCATAGCTAACCGCGAGAAAAATACGAAAGCACTTAATTTATTATTCGCTGCGAGAGATGAAATCCGTGATCCAGAATGAACGATTCGATTCTACTGGATATTCGAAAAATTTTCAGGCCATGTTTAAGGTGGATTTCATCTCCACGTGTGTTGCTACACGTTATGAAAATTACAATCAGATCTCCTACATTTCTCAGTCCGCAAGACGAAATTCATGTTCCTGATTGCACGATTTTGTTCAAATTAATATTTGATTATTTACCATGCCCTTGTCCAATCTTATTTAATATCACGCGGTAATAGCGAACATCGATCGCTAACCCCGAGAAAAAATACGAAAGCACCTCATTCATCATTCGCTACGGGAGATGAAATCCGTGATCCAGAATGAACTATTAGACTCGAATGAAAATTCGACAATTTTTCAAGCCATGTTTGAGGAGGATTTCATCTCCACGTGTGTTGCTACACGTTATGAAAATTACAATCAGATCTCCTACATTTCTCAGTCCGCAAGACGAAATTCATATTCCCGATTGCGCAATTCTGGTCCACTGAATTTCTAATTATTTTCGAGAATGTTGTCGAGTCTGATTTCATCATGTGCGATTGAACTGACCATCCGTAGCTAACTGCGAGAAAAATACGAAAGCACCTCATTCATCTTTCGCTTCGAGAGATGAAATCCGTGATACTGATTGAACTACTCGATTCTACCGAATATTGGACAATTTTTGACGTCATGTATGAGGTGGATTTCATCTCCACGCGTATAGCTGAACGTTATGAAAATTACAATCAGATTTAAGCTTGTGCTGTAGAACCGACTATCCATGGCTAACCGCGAGAAAAATACGAAAGCACTTAATGTATCATTCGCTGCGAGAGATGAAATCCGTGATCCAGAATGAACGATTCGATTCTACTGAATATTCAAAAAATTTTCAGGCCATGTTTAAGGTGGATTTCATCTCCACGTGTGTTGCTACACGTTATGAAAATTACAATCAGATCTCCTACATTTCTCAGTCCGCAAGACGAAATTCATGTTCCTGATTGCACGATTTTGTTCAAATTAATATTTGATTATTTACCATGCCCTTGTCCAATCTTATTTAATATCACGCGGTAATAGCAAACATCGATCGCTAACCCCGAGAAAAAATACAAAAGCACCTCATTCATCATTCGCTGCGGGAGATGAAATCCGTGATCCAGAATGAACTATTAGACTCGAATGAAAATTCGACAATTTTTCAAGCCATGTTTGAGGTGGATTTCATCTCCACGCGTGTTGCTACACGTTATAAAAATTATAATCAGATCTCCTACATTTCTCAGTGCTGAAGACGAAATTGATATTCCCGATTGCGCAATTCTGGTCCACTGAATTTCTAATTATTTTCGAGAATGTTGTCGAGTCTGATTTCATCATGTGCGATTGAACTGACCATCCGTAGCTAACTGCGAGAAAAATACGAAAGCACCTCATTCATCTTTCGCTTCGAGAGATGAAATCCGTGATACTGATTGAACTACTCGATTCTACCGAATATTGGACAATTTTTGACGTCATGTATGAGGTGGATTTCATCTCCACGCGTATAGCTGAACGTTATGAAAATTACAATCAGATTTAAGCTTGTGCCGTAGAACCGACTATCCATGGCTAACCGCGAGAAAAATACGAAAGCACTTAATGTATCATTCGCTGCGAGAGATGAAATCCGTGATCCAGAATGAACGATTCGATTCTACTGAATATTCGAAAAATTTTCAGGCCATGTTTAAGGTGGATTTCATCTCCACGTGTGTTGCTACACGTTATGAAAATTACAATCAGATCTCCTACATTTCTCAGTCCGCAAGACGAAATTCATGTTCCTGATTGCACGATTTTGTTCAAATTAATATTTGATTATTTACCATGCCCTTGTCCAATCTTATTTAATATCACGCGGTAATAGCAAACATCGATCGCTAACCCCGAGAAAAAATACAAAAGCACCTCATTCATCATTCGCTGCGGGAGATGAAATCCGTGATCCAGAATGAACTATTAGACTCGAATGAAAATTCGACAATTTTTCAAGCCATGTTTGAGGTGGATTTCATCTCCACGCGTGTTGCTACACGTTATAAAAATTATAATCAGATCTCCTACATTTCTCAGTGCTGAAGACGAAATTGATATTCCCGATTGCGCAATTCTGGTCCACTGAATTTCTAATTATTTTCGAGAATGTTGTCGAGTCTGATTTCATCATGTGCGATTGAACTGACCATCCGTAGCTAACCGCGAGAAAAATACGAAAGCACCTCATTCATCATTCGCTTCGAGAGATGAAATCCGTGATCCTGATTGAACAACTCGATTCTACCGAATATTCGACAATTTTTCACGTCATGTTTGAGGTGGATTTCATCTCCACGCGTATAGCTGAACGTTATGAAAATTACAATCAGATTTAAGCTTGTGCTGTAGAACCGACTATCCATGGCTAACCGCGAGAAAAATACGAGAGCACTTAATGTATCATTCGCTGCGAGAGATGAAATCCGTGATCCAGAATGAACGATTCGATTCTACTGAATATTCGAAAAATTTTCGAGCCATGTTTAAGGTGGATTTCATCTCCACGTGTGTTGCTACACGTTATGAAAATTACAATCAGATCTCCTACATTTCTCAGTCCGCAAGACGAAATTCATATTCCCGATTGCGCAATTCTGGTCCACTGAATTTCTAATTATTTTCGAGAATGTTGTCGAGTCTGATTTCATCATGTGCGATTGAACTGACCATCCGTAGCTAACCGCGAGAAAAATACGAAAGCACCTCATTCATCTTTCGCTTCGAGAGATGAAATCCGTGATCCTGATTGAACTACTCGGTTCTACCGAATATTCGACAATTTTTGACGTCATGTTTGAGGTGGATTTCATCTCCACGCGTATTGCTGAACGTTATGAAAATTACAATCAGATATAAGATTGTGCTGTAGAACCGACTATACATGGCTAACCGCGAGAAAAATACGAAAGCACTTAATTTATCATTCGCTGCGAGAGATGAAATTCGTGATCCAGAATGAACGATTCGATTCTACTGAATATTCGAAAAATTTTCAGGCCATGTTTAAGGTGGATTTCATCTCCAAGTGTGTTGCTACACGTTATGAAAATTACAATCAGATCTCTTACATTTCTCAGTCCGCAAGACGAAATTCATGTTCCTGATTGCACGATTTTGTTCAAATTAATATTTGATTATTTACCATGCCCTTGTCCAATCTTATTTAATATCACGCGGTAATAGCAAACATCGATCGCTAACCCCGAGAAAAAATACGAAAGCACCTCATTCAGCATTCGCTGCGGGAGATGAAATCCGTGATCCAGAATGAACTATTAGACTCGAATGAAAATTCGACAATTTTTCAAGCCATGTTTGAGGTGGATTTCATCTCCACGCGTGTTGCTACACGTTATAAAAATTATAATCAGATCTCCTACATTTCTCAGTGCTGAAGACGAAATTGATATTCCCGATTGCGCAATTCTGGTCCACTGAATTTCTAATTATTTTCGAGAATGTTGTCGAGTCTGATTTCATCATGTGCGATTGAACTGACCATCCGTAGCTAACCGCGAGAAAAATCCGAAAGCACCTCATTCATCTTTCGCTTCGAGAGATGAAATCCGTGATCCTGATTGAACTACTCGATTCTACCGAATATTCGACAATTTTTCACGTCATGTTTGAGGTGGATTTCATCTCCACGCGTATAGCTGAACGTTATGAAAATTACAATCAGATTTAAGCTTGTGCTGTAGAACCGACTATACATGGCTAACCGCGAGAAAAATACGAAAGCACTTAATTTATCATTCGCTGCGAGAGATGAAATCCGTGATCCAGAATGAACGATTCGATTCTACTGAATATTCGAAAAATTTTCAGGCCATGTTTAAGGTGGATTTCATCTCCACGTGTGTTGCTACACGTTATGAAAATTACAATCAGATCTCCTACATTTCTCAGTCCGCAAGACGAAATTCATGTTCCTGATTGCACGATTTTGTTCAAATTAATATTTGATTATTTACCATGCCCTTGTCCAATCTTATTTAATATCACGCGGTAATAGCAAACATCGATCGCTAACCCCGAGAAAAAATACGAAAGCACCTCATTCATCATTCGCTGCGGGAGATGAAATCCGTGATCCAGAATGAACTATTAGACTCGAATGAAAATTCGACAATTTTTCAAGCCATGTTTGAGGTGGATTTCATCTCCACGCGTGTTGCTACACGTTATAAAAATTATAATCAGATCTCCTACATTTCTCAGTGCTGAAGACGAAATTCATATTCCCGATTGCGCAATTCTGGTCCACTGAATTTCTAATTATATTCGAGAATGTTGTCGACTCTGATTTCATCATGTGCGATTGAACTGACAATCCGTAGCTAACCGCGAGAAAAATACGAAAGCACCTCATTCATCTTTGGCTTCGAGAGATGAAATCCGTGATCCTGATTGAACTACTCGATTCTACCGAATATTCGACAATTTTTCACGTCATGTTTGAGGTGGATTTCATCTCCACGCGTATAGCTGAACGTTATGAAAATTACAATCAGATTTAAGCTTGTGCTGTAGAACCGACTATCCATGGCTAACCGCGAGAAAAATACGAAAGCACTTAATGTATCATTCGCTGCGAGAGATGAAATCCGTGATCCAGAATGAACGATTCGATTCTACTGAATATTCGAAAAATTTTCAAGCCATGTTTGAGGTGGATTTCATCTCCACGTGTGTTGCTACACGTTATGAAAATTACAATCAGATCTCCTACATTTCTCAGTCCGCAAGACGAAATTCATATTCCCGATTGCGCAATTCTGGTCCACTGAATTTCTAATTATTTTCGAGAATGTTGTCGAGTCTGATTTCATCATGTGCGATTGAACGGACCATCCGTAGCTAACCGTGAGAAAAATACGAAAGCACCTCATTCATCTTTCGCTTCGAGAGATGAAATCCGTGATCCTGATTGAACTAGTCGATTCTACCGAATATTCGACAATTTTTGACGTCATGTTTGAGGTGGATTTCATCTTCACGCGTATAGCTGAACGTTATGAAAATTACAATCAGATATAAGCTTGTGCTGTAGAACCGACTATCCATGGCTAACCGCGAGAAAAATACGAAAGCACTTAATTTATTATTCGCTGCGAGAGATGAAATCCGTGATCCAGAATGAACGATTCGATTCTACTGAATATTCGAAAAATTTTCAGGCCATGTTTAAGGTGGATTTCATCTCCACGTGTGTTGCTACACGTTATGAAAATTACAATCAGATCTCCTACATTTCTCAGTCCGCAAGACGAAATTCATGTTCCTGATTGCACGATTTTGTTCAAATTAATATTTGATTATTTACCATGCCCTTGTCCAATCTTATTTAATATCACGCGGTAATAGCGAACATCGATCGCTAACCCCGAGAAAAAATACGAAAGCACCTCATTCATCATTCGCTACGGGAGATGAAATCCGTGATCCAGAATGAACTATTAGACTCGAATGAAAATTCGACAATTTTTCAAGCCATGTTTGAGGAGGATTTCATCTCCACGTGTGTTGCTACACGTTATGAAAATTACAATCAGATCTCCTACATTTCTCAGTCCGCAAGACGAAATTCATATTCCCGATTGCGCAATTCTGGTCCACTGAATTTCTAATTATTTTCGAGAATGTTGTCGAGTCTGATTTCATCATGTGCGATTGAACTGACCATCCGTAGCTAACTGCGAGAAAAATACGAAAGCACCTCATTCATCTTTCGCTTCGAGAGATGAAATCCGTGATACTGATTGAACTACTCGATTCTACCGAATATTGGACAATTTTTGACGTCATGTATGAGGTGGATTTCATCTCCACGCGTATAGCTGAACGTTATGAAAATTACAATCAGATTTAAGCTTGTGCTGTAGAACCGACTATCCATGGCTAACCGCGAGAAAAATACGAAAGCACTTAATGTATCATTCGCTGCGAGAGATGAAATCCGTGATCCAGAATGAATGATTCGATTCTACTGAATATTCGAAAAATTTTCAGGCCATGTTTAAGGTGGATTTCATCTCCACGTGTGTTGCTACACGTTATGAAAATTACAATCAGATCTCCTAAATTTCTCAGTCCGCAAGACGAAATTCATGTTCCTGATTGCACGATTTTGTTCAAATTAATATTTGATTATTTACCATGCCCTTGTCCAATCTTATTTAATATCACGCGGTAATAGCAAACATCGATCGCTAACCCCGAGAAAAAATACAAAAGCACCTCATTCATCATTCGCTGCGGGAGATGAAATCCGTGATCCAGAATGAACTATTAGACTCGAATGAAAATTCGACAATTTTTCAAGCCATGTTTGAGGTGGATTTCATCTCCACGCGTGTTGCTACACGTTATAAAAATTATAATCAGATCTCCTACATTTCTCAGTGCTGAAGACGAAATTCATATTCCCGATTGCGCAATTCTGGTCCACTGAATTTCTAATTATATTCGAGAATGTTGTCGACTTTGATTTTATCATGTGCGATTGAACTGACAATCCGTAGCTAACCGCGAGAAAAATACGAAAGCACCTCATTCATCTTTGGCTTCGAGAGATGAAATCCGTGATCCTGATTGAACTACTCGATTCTACCGAATATTCGACAATTTTTCACGTCATGTTTGAGGTGGATTTCATCTCCACGCGTATAGCTGAACGTTATGAAAATTACAATCAGATTTAAGCTTGTGCTGTAGAACCGACTATCCATGGCTAACCGCGAGAAAAATACGAAAGCACTTAATGTATCATTCGCTGCGAGAGATGAAATCCGTGATCCAGAATGAACGATTCGATTCTACTGAATATTCGAAAAATTTTCAAGCTATGTTTAAGGTGGATTTCATCTCCACGTGTGTTGCTACACGTTATGAAAATTACAATCAGATCTCCTACATTTCTCAGTCTGCAAGACGAAATTCATATTCCCGATTGCGCAATTCTGGTCCACTGAATTTCTAATTATTTTCGAGAATGTTGTCGAGTCTGATTTCATCATGTGCGATTGAACTGACCATCCGTAGCTAACTGCGAGAAAAATACGAAAGCACCTCATTCATCTTTCGCTTCGAGAGATGAAATCCATGATCCTGATTGAACTACTCGATTCTACCGAATATTCGACAATTTTTGACGTCATGTATGAGGTGGATTTCATCTCCACGCGTATAGCTGAACGTTATGAAAATTACAATCAGATTTAAGCTTGTGCTGTAGAACCGACTATCCATGGCTAACCGCGAGAAAAATACGAAAGCACTTAATGTATCATTCGCTGCGAGAGATGAAATCCGTGATCCAGAATGAACGATTCGATTCTACTGAATATTCGAAAAATTTTCAAGCTATGTTTAAGGTGGATTTCATCTCCACGTGTGTTGCTACACGTTATGAAAATTACAATCAGATCTCCTACATTTCTCAGTCCGCAAGACAAAATTCATATTCCCGATTGCGCAATTCTGATCCACTGAATTTCTAACTATTTTCGAGAATGTTGTCGAGTCTGATTTCATCATGTGCGATTGAACTGACCATCCGTAGCTAACCGCGAGAAAAATACGAAAGCACCTCATTCATCATTCGCTGCGGGAGATGAAATCCGTGATCCAGAATGAACGATTCGATTCTACTGAATATTCGAAAAATTTTCAAGCCATGTTTGAGGTGGATTTCATCTCCACGTGTGTTGCTACACGTTATGAAAATTACAAACGGATCTCCTACATTTCTCAGTTCGCAAGACGAAATTCATATTCCCGATTGCGCAATTCTGGTCCACTGAATTTCTAATTATTTTCGAGAATGTTGTCGAGTCTGATTTCATCATGTGCGATTGAACTGACCATCCGTAGCTAACCGCGAGAAAAATACGAAAGCACCTCATTCATCTTTGGCTTCGAGAGATGAAATCCGTGATCCTGATTGAACTAATCGATTCTACCGAATATTCGACAATTTTTCACGTCATGTTTGAGGTGGATTTCATCTCCACGCGTATAGCTGAACGTTATGAAAATTACAATCAGATTTAAGCTTGTGCTGTAGAACCGACTATCCATGGCTAACCGCGAGAAAAATACGAAAGCACTTAATGTATCATTCGCTGCGAGAGATGAAATCCGTGATCCAGAATGAACGATTCGATTCTACTGAATATTCGAAAAATTTTCAAGCCATGTTTGAGGTGGATTTCATCTCCACGTGTGTTGCTACACGTTATGAAAATTACAATCAGATCTCCCACATTTCTCAGTCCGCAAGACGAAATTCATATTCCCGATTGCGCAATTCTGGTCCACTGAATTTCTAATTATTTTCGAGAATGTTGTCGAGTCTGATTTCATCATGTGCGATTGAACTGACCATCCGTAGCTAACCGCGAGAAAAATACGAAAGCACCTCATTCATCTTTGGCTTCGAGAGATGAAATCCGTGATCCTGATTGAACTACTCGATTCTACCGAATATTCGACAATTTTTCACGTCATGTTTGCGGTGGATTTCATCTCCACGCGTATAGCTGAACGTTATGAAAATTACAATCAGATTTAAGCTTGTGCTGTAGAACCGACTATCCATGGCTAACCGCGAGAAAAATACGAAAGCACTTAATGTATCATTCGCTGCGAGAGATGAAATCCGTGATCCAGAATGAACGATTCGATTCTACTGAATATTCGAAAAATTTTCAAGCCATGTTTGAGGTGGATTTCATCTCCACGTGTGTTGCTACACGTTATGAAAATTACAATCAGATCTCCTACATTTCTCAGTCCGCAAGACGAAATTCATATTCCCGATTGCGCAATTCTGGTCCACTGAATTTCTAATTATTTTCGAGAATGTTGTCGAGTCTGATTTTATCATGTGCGATTGAACTGACCATCCGTAGCTAACCGCGAGAAAAATACGAAAGCACCTCATTCATCATTCGCTTCGAGAGATGAAATCCGTGATCCTGATTGAACTACTCGATTCTACCGAATATTCGACAATTTTTCACGTCATGTTTGAGGTGGATTTCATCTCCACGCGTATAGCTGAACGTTATGAAAATTACAATCAGATTGAAGCTTGTGCTGTAGAACCGACTATCCATGGCTAACCGCGAGAAAAATACGAAAGCACTTAATGTATCATTCGCTGCGAGAGATGAAATCCGTGATCCAGAATGAACGATTCGATTCTACTGAATATTCGAAAAATTTTCGAGCCATGTTTAAGGTGGATTTCATCTCCACGTGTGTTGCTACACGTTATGAAAATTACAATCAGATCTCCTACATTTCTCAGTCCGCAAGACGAAATTCATATTTCCGATTGCGCAATTCTGGTCCACTGAATTTCTAATTATTTTCGAGAATGTTGTCGAGTCTGATTTCATCATGTGCGATTGAACTGACCATCCGTAGCTAACCGTGAGAAAAATACGAAAGCACCTCATTCATCTTTCGCTTCGAGAGATGAAATCCGTGATCCTGATTGAACTACTCGGTTCTATTGAATATTCGACAATTTTTGACGTCATGTTTGAGGTGGATTTCATCTCCACGCGTATTGCTGAACGTTATGAAAATTACAATCAGATATAAGCTTGTGCTGTAGAACCGACTATACATGGCTAACCGCGAGAAAAATACGAAAGCACTTAATTTATCATTCGCTGCGAGAGATGAAATTCGTGATCCAGAATGAACGATTCGATTCTACTGAATATTCGAAAAATTTTCAGGCCATGTTTAAGGTGGATTTCATCTCCACGTGTGTTGCTACACGTTATGAAAATTACAATCAGATCTCCTACATTTCTCAGTCCGCAAGACGAAATTCATGTTCCTGATTGCACGATTTTGTTCAAATTAATATTTGATTATTTACCATGCCCTTGTCCAATCTTATTTAATATCACGCGGTAATAGCAAACATCGATCGCTAACCCCGAGAAAAAATACGAAAGCACCTCATTCAGCATTCGCTGCGGGAGATGAAATCCGTGATCCAGAATGAACTATTAGACTCGAATGAAAATTCGACAATTTTTCAAGCCATGTTTGAGGTGGATTTCATCTCCACGCGTGTTGCTACACGTTATAAAAATTATAATCAGATCTCCTACATTTCTCAGTGCTGAAGACGAAATTGATATTCCCGATTGCGCAATTCTGGTCCACTGAATTTCTAATTATTTTCGAGAATGTTGTCGAGTCTGATTTCATCATGTGCGATTGAACTGACCATCCGTAGCTAACCGCGAGAAAAATACGAAAGCACCTCATTCATCTTTCGCTTCGAGAGATGAAATCCGTGATCCTGATTGAACTACTCGATTCTACCGAATATTCGACAATTTTTCACGTCATGTTTGAGGTGGATTTCATCTCCACGCGTATAGCTGAACGTTATGAAAATTACAATCAGATTTAAGCTTGTGCTGTAGAACCGACTATCCATGGCAAACCGCGAGAAAAATACGAAAGCACTTAATGTATCATTCGCTGCGAGAGATGAAATCCGTGATCCAGAATGAACGATTCGATTCTACTGAATATTCGAAAAATTTTCAAGCCATGTTTGAGGTGGATGTCATCTCCACGTGTGTTGCTACACGTTATGAAAATTACAAACGGATCTCCTACATTTCTCAGTTCGCAAGACAAAATTCATATTCCCGATTGCGCAATTCTGGTCCACTGAATTTCTAATTATTTTCGAGAATGTTGTCGAGTCTGATTTCATCATGTGCGATTGAACTGACCATCCGTAGCTAACCGCGAGAAAAATACGAAAGCACCTCATTCATCTTTGGCTTCGAGAGATGAAATCCGTGATCCTGATTGAACTACTCGATTCTACCGAATATTCGACAATTTTTCACGTCATGTTTGAGGTGGATTTCATCTCCACGCGTATAGCTGAACGTTATGAAAATTACAATCAGATTTAAGCTTGTGCTGTAGAACCGACTATCCATGGCTAACCGCGAGAAAAATACGAAAGCACTTAATGTATCATTCGCTGCGAGAGATGAAATCCGTGATCCAGAATGAACGATTCGATTCTACTGAATATTCGAAAAATTTTCAAGCCATGTTTGAGGTGGATTTCATCTCCACGTGTGTTACTACACGTTATGAAAATTACAATCAGATCTCCTACATTTCTCAGTCCGCAAGACGAAATTCATATTCCCGATTGCGCAATTCTGGTCCACTGAATTTCTAATTATTTTCGAGAATGTTGTCGAGTCTAATTTCATCATGTGCGATTGAACTGACCATCCGTAGCTAACCGCGAGAAAAATACGAAAGCACCTCATTCATCTTTGGCTTCGAGAGATGAAATCCGTGATCCTGATTGAACTACTCGATTCTACTGAATATTGGACAATTTTTGACGTCATGTATGAGGTGGATTTCATCTCCACGCGTATAGCTGAACGTTATGAAAATTACAATCAGATTTAAGCTTGTGCTGTAGAACCGACAATCCATGGCTAACCGCGAGAAAAATACGAAAGCACTTAATGTATCATTCGCTGCGAGAGATGAAATCCGTGATCCAGAATGAACGATTCGATTCTACTGAATATTCGAAAAATTTTCAAGCCATGTTTAAGGTGGATTTCATCTCCACGTGTGTTGCTACACGTTATGAAAATTACAATCAGATCTCCTACATTTCTCAGTCCGCAAGACGAAATTCATATTCCCGATTGCGCAATTCTGGTCCACTGAATTTCTAATTATTTTCGAGAATGTTGTCGAGTCTGATTTCATCATGTGCGATTGAACGGACCATCCGTAGCTAACCGCGAGAAAAATACGAAAGCACCTCATTCATCTTTCGCTTCGAGAGATGAAATCCGTGATCCTGATTGAACTACTCGATTCTACCGAATATTCGACAATTTTTGACGTCATGTTTGAGGTGGATTTCATCTTTACGCGTATAGCTGAACGTTATGAAAATTACAATCAGATATAAGCTTGTGCTGTAGAACCGACTATCCATGGCTAACCGCGAGAAAAATACGAAAGCACTTAATTTATTATTCGCTGCGAGAGATGAAATCCGTGATCCAGAATGAACGATTCGATTCTACTGAATATTCGAAAAATTTTCAGGCCATGTTTAAGGTGGATTTCATCTCCACGTGTGTTGCTACACGTTATGAAAATTACAATCAGATCTCCTACATTTCTCAGTCCGCAAGACGAAATTCATGTTCCTGATTGCACGATTTTGTTCAAATTAATATTTGATTATTTACCATGCCCTTGTCCAATCTTATTTAATATCACGCGGTAATAGCGAACATCGATCGCTAACCCCGAGAAAAAATACGAAAGCACCTCATTCATCATTCGCTACGGGAGATGAAATCCGTGATCCAGAATGAACTATTAGACTCGAATGAAAATTCGACAATTTTTCAAGCCATGTTTGAGGAGGATTTCATCTCCACGTGTGTTGCTACACGTTATGAAAATTACAATCAGATCTCCTACATTTCTCAGTCCGCAAGACGAAATTCATATTCCCGATTGCGCAATTCTGGTCCACTGAATTTCTAATTATTTTCGAGAATGTTGTCGAGTCTGATTTCATCATGTGCGATTGAACTGACCATCCGTAGCTAACTGCGAGAAAAATACGAAAGCACCTCATTCATCTTTCGCTTCGAGAGATGAAATCCGTGATACTGATTGAACTACTCGATTCTACCGAATATTGGACAGTTTTTGACGTCATGTATGAGGTGGATTTCATCTCCACGCGTATAGCTGAACGTTATGAAAATTACAATCAGATTTAAGTTTGTGCTGTAGAACCGACTATCCATGGCTAACCGCGAGAAAAATACGAAAGCACTTAATGTATCATTCGCTGCGAGAGATGAAATCCGTGATCCAGAATGAACGATTCGATTCTACTGAATATTCGAAAAATTTTCAGGCCATGTTTAAGGTGGATTTCATCTCCACGTGTGTTGCTACACGTTATGAAAATTACAATCAGATCTCCTACATTTCTCAGTCCGCAAGACGAAATTCATGTTCCTGATTGCACGATTTTGTTCAAATTAATATTTGATCATTTACCATGCCCTTGTCCAATCTTATTTAATATCACGCGGTAATAGCAAACATCGATCGCTAACCCCGAGAAAAAATACAAAAGCACCTCATTCATCATTCGCTGCGGGAGATGAAATCCGTGATCCAGAATGAACTATTAGACTCGAATGAAAATTCGACAATTTTTCAAGCCATGTTTGAGGTGGATTTCATCTCCAAGCGTGTTGCTACACGTAAAAAAAATTATAATCAGATCTCCTACATTTCTCAGTGCTGAAGACGAAATTCATATTCCCGATTGCGCAATTCTGGTCCACTGAATTTCTAATTATTTTCGAGAATGTTGTCGAGTCTGATTTCTTCATGTGCGATTGAACTGACCATCCGTAGCTAACCGCGAGAAAAATACGAAAGCACCTCATTCATCATTCGCTTCGAGAGATGAAATCCGTGATCCTGATTGAACTACTCGATTCTACCGAATATTCGACAATTTTTCACGTCATGTTTGAGGTGGATTTCATCTCCACGCGTATAGCTGAACGTTATGAAAATTACAATCAGATTTAAGCTTGTGCTGTAGAACCGACTATCCATGGCTAACCGCGAGAAAAATACGAGAGCACTTAATGTATCATTCGCTGCGAGAGATGAAATCCGTGATCCAGAATGAACGATTCGATTCTACTGAATATTCGAAAAATTTTTAAGCCATGTTTGAGGTGGATTTCATCTCCACGTGTGTTGCTACACGTTATGAAAATTACAATCAGATCTCCTACATTTCTCAGTCCGCAAGACGAAATTCATATTCCCGATTGCGCAATTCTGGTCCACTGAATTTCTAATTATTTTCGAGAATGTTGTCGAGTCTGATTTCATCATGTGCGATTGAACTGACCATCCGTAGCTAACTGCGAGAAAAATACGAAAGCACCTCATTCATCTTTCGCTTCGAGAGATGAAATCCGTGATCCTGATTGAACTACTCGATTCTACCGAATATTCGACAATTTTTGACGTCATGTTTGAGGTGGATTTCATCTCCACGCGTATAGCTGAACGTTATGAAAATTACAATCAGATTTAAGCTTGTGCTGTAGAACCGACTATCCATGGCTAACCGCGAGAAAAATACGAAAGCACTTAATGTATCATTCGCTGCGAGAGATGAAATCCGTGATCCAGAATGAACGATTCGATTCTACTGAATATTCGAAAAATTTTCAAGCCATGTTTAAGGTGGATTTCATCTCCACGTGTGTTGCTACACGTTATGAAAATTACAATCAGATCTCCTACATTTCTCAGTCCGCAAGACGAAATTCATATTCCCGATTGCGCAATTCTGGTCCACTGAATTTCTAATTATTTTCGAGAATGTTGTCGAGTCTGATTTCATCATGTGCGATTGAACGGACCATCCGTAGCTAACCGCGAGAAAAATACGAAAGCACCTCATTCATCTTTCGCTTCGAGAGATGAAATCCGTGATACTGATTGAACTACTCGATTCTACCGAATATTACACAATTTTTGACGTCATGTATGAGGTGGATTTCATCTCCACGCGTATAGCTGAACGTTATGAAAATTACAATCAGATTTAAGTTTGTGCTGTAGAACCGACTATCCATGGCTAACCGCGAGAAAAATACGAAAGCACTTAATGTATCATTCGCTGCGAGAGATGAAATCCGTGATCCAGAATGAACGATTCGATTCTACTGAATATTCGAAAAATTTTCAGGCCATGTTTAAGGTGGATTTCATCTCCACGTGTGTTGCTACACGTTATGAAAATTACAATCAGATCTCCTACATTTCTCAGTCCGCAAGACGAAATTCATGTTCCTGATTGCACGATTTTGTTCAAATTAATATTTGATTATTTACCATGCCCTTGTCCAATCTTATTTAATATCACGCGGTAATAGCGAACATCGATCGCTAACCCCGAGAAAAAATACGAAAGCACCTCATTCATCATTCGCTACGGGAGATGAAATCCGTGATCCAGAATGAACTATTAGACTCGAATGAAAATTCGACAATTTTTCAAGCCATGTTTGAGGAGGATTTCATCTCCACGTGTGTTGCTACACGTTATGAAAATTACAATCAGATCTCCTACATTTCTCAGTCCGCAAGACGAAATTCATATTCCCGATTGCGCAATTCTGGTCCACTGAATTTCTAATTATTTTCGAGAATGTTGTCGAGTCTGATTTCATCATGTGCGATTGAACTGACCATCCGTAGCTAACTGCGAGAAAAATACGAAAGCACCTCATTCATCTTTCGCTTCGAGAGATGAAATCCGTGATACTGATTGAACTACTCGATTCTACCGAATATTGGACAATTTTTGACGTCATGTATGAGGTGGATTTCATCTCCACGCGTATAGCTGAACGTTATGAAAATTACAATCAGATTTAAGCTTGTGCTGTAGAACCGACTATCCATGGCTAACCGCGAGAAAAATACGAAAGCACTTAATGTATCATTCGCTGCGAGAGATGAAATCCGTGATCCAGAATGAACGATTCGATTCTACTGAATATTCAAAAAATTTTCAGGCCATGTTTAAGGTGGATTTCATCTCCACGTGTGTTGCTACACGTTATGAAAATTACAATCAGATCTCCTACATTTCTCAGTCCGCAAGACGAAATTCATGTTCCTGATTGCACGATTTTGTTCAAATTAATATTTGATTATTTACCATGCCCTTGTCCAATCTTATTTAATATCACGCGGTAATAGCAAACATCGATCGCTAACCCCGAGAAAAAATACAAAAGCACCTCATTCATCATTCGCTGCGGGAGATGAAATCCGTGATCCAGAATGAACTATTAGACTCGAATGAAAATTCGACAATTTTTCAAGCCATGTTTGAGGTGGATTTCATCTCCACGCGTGTTGCTACACGTTATAAAAATTATAATCAGATCTCCTACATTTCTCAGTGCTGAAGACGAAATTGATATTCCCGATTGCGCAATTCTGGTCCACTGAATTTCTAATTATTTTCGAGAATGTTGTCGAGTCTGATTTCATCATGTGCGATTGAACTGACCATCCGTAGCTAACTGCGAAAAAAATACGAAAGCACCTCATTCATCTTTCGCTTCGAGAGATGAAATCCGTGATACTGATTGAACTACTCGATTCTACCGAATATTGGACAATTTTTGACGTCATGTATGAGGTGGATTTCATCTCCACGCGTATAGCTGAACGTTATGAAAATTACAATCAGATTTAAGCTTGTGCTGTAGAACCGACTATCCATGGCTAACCGCGAGAAAAATACGAAAGCACTTAATGTATCATTCGCTGCGAGAGATGAAATCCGTGATCCAGAATGAACGATTCGATTCTACTGAATATTCGAAAAATTTTCAGGCCATGTTTAAGGTGGATTTCATCTCCACGTGTGTTGCTACACGTTATGAAAATTACAATCAGATCTCCTACATTTCTCAGTCCGCAAGACGAAATTCATGTTCCTGATTGCACGATTTTGTTCAAATTAATATTTGATTATTTACCATGCCCTTGTCCAATCTTATTTAATATCACGCGGTAATAGCAAACATCGATCGCTAACCCCGAGAAAAAATACAAAAGCACCTCATTCATCATTCGCTGCGAGAGATGAAATCCGTGATCCAGAATGAACTATTAGACTCGAATGAAAATTCGACAATTTTTCAAGCCATGTTTGAGGTGGATTTCATCTCCACGCGTGTTGCTACACGTTATAAAAATTATAATCAGATCTCCTACATTTCTCAGTGCTGAAGACGAAATTGATATTCCCGATTGCGCAATTCTGGTCCACTGAATTTCTAATTATTTTCGAGAATGTTGTCGAGTCTGATTTCATCATGTGCGATTGAACTGACCATCCGTAGCTAACCGCGAGAAAAATACGAAAGCACCTCATTCATCATTCGCTTCGAGAGATGAAATCCGTGATCCTGATTGAACAACTCGATTCTACCGAATATTCGACAATTTTTCACGTCATGTTTGAGGTGGATTTCATCTCCACGCGTATAGCTGAACGTTATGAAAATTACAATCAGATTTAAGCTTGTGCTGTAGAACCGACTATCCATGGCTAACCGCGAGAAAAATACGAGAGCACTTAATGTATCATTCGCTGCGAGAGATGAAATCCGTGATCCAGAATGAACGATTCGATTCTACTGAATATTCGAAAAATTTTCAGGCCATGTTTAAGGTGGATTTCATCTCCAAGTGTGTTGCTACACGTTATGAAAATTACAATCAGATCTCCTACATTTCTCAGTCCGCAAGACGAAATTCATATTCCCGATTGCGCAATTCTGGTCCACTGAATTTCTAATTATTTTCGAGAATGTTGTCGAGTCTGATTTCATCATGTGCGATTGAACGGACCATCCGTAGCTAACCGTGAGAAAAATACGAAAGCACCTCATTCATCTTTCGCTTCGAGAGATGAAATCCGTGATCCTGATTGAACTAGTCGATTCTACCGAATATTCGACAATTTTTGACGTCATGTTTGAGGTGGATTTCATCTTCACGCGTATAGCTGAACGTTATGAAAATTACAATCAGATATAAGCTTGTGCTGTAGAACCGACTATCCATGGCTAACCGCGAGAAAAATACGAAAGCACTTAATTTATTATTCGCTGCGAGAGATGAAATCCGTGATCCAGAATGAACGATTCGATTCTACTGAATATTCGAAAAATTTTCAGGCCATGTTTAAGGTGGATTTCATCTCCACGTGTGTTGCTACACGTTATGAAAATTACAATCAGATCTCCTACATTTCTCAGTCCGCAAGACGAAATTCATGTTCCTGATTGCACGATTTTGTTCAAATTAATATTTGATTATTTACCATGCCCTTGTCCAATCTTATTTAATATCACGCGGTAATAGCGAACATCGATCGCTAACCCCGAGAAAAAATACGAAAGCACCTCATTCATCATTCGCTACGGGAGATGAAATCCGTGATCCAGAATGAACTATTAGACTCGAATGAAAATTCGACAATTTTTCAAGCCATGTTTGAGGAGGATTTCATCTCCACGTGTGTTGCTACACGTTATGAAAATTACAATCAGATCTCCTACATTTCTCAGTCCGCAAGACGAAATTCATATTCCCGATTGCGCAATTCTGGTCCACTGAATTTCTAATTATTTTCGAGAATGTTGTCGAGTCTGATTTCATCATGTGCGATTGAACTGACCATCCGTAGCTAACTGCGAGAAAAATACGAAAGCACCTCATTCATCTTTCGCTTCGAGAGATGAAATCCGTGATACTGATTGAACTACTCGATTCTACCGAATATTGGACAATTTTTGACGTCATGTATGAGGTGGATTTCATCTCCACGCGTATAGCTGAACGTTATGAAAATTACAATCAGATTTAAGTTTGTGCTGTAGAACCGACTATCCATGGCTAACCGCGAGAAAAATACGAAAGCACTTAATGTATCATTCGCTGCGAGAGATGAAATCCGTGATCCAGAATGAACGATTCGATTCTACTGAATATTCGAAAAATTTTCAGGTCATGTTTAAGGTGGATTTCATCTCCACGTGTGTTGCTACACGTTATGAAAATTACAATCAGATCTCCTACATTTCTCAGTCCGCAAGACGAAATTCATGTTCCTGATTGCACGATTTTGTTCAAATTAATATTTGATCATTTACCATGCCCTTGTCCAATCTTATTTAATATCACGCGGTAATAGCAAACATCGATCGCTAACCCCGAGAAAAAATACAAAAGCACCTCATTCATCATTCGCTGCGGGAGATGAAATCCGTGATCCAGAATGAACTATTAGACTCGAATGAAAATTCGACAATTTTTCAAGCCATGTTTGAGGTGGATTTCATCTCCAAGCGTGTTGCTACACGTAAAAAAAATTATAATCAGATCTCCTACATTTCTCAGTGCTGAAGACGAAATTCATATTCCCGATTGCGCAATTCTGGTCCACTGAATTTCTAATTATTTTCGAGAATGTTGTCGAGTCTGATTTCTTCATGTGCGATTGAACTGACCATCCGTAGCTAACCGCGAGAAAAATACGAAAGCACCTCATTCATCATTCGCTTTGAGAGATGAAATCCGTGATCCTGATTGAACTACTCGATTCTACCGAATATTCGACAATTTTTCACGTCATGTTTGAGGTGGATTTCATCTCCACGCGTATAGCTGAACGTTATGAAAATTACAATCAGATTTAAGCTTGTGCTGTAGAACCGCCTATCCATGGCTAACCGCGAGAAAAATACGAAAGCACTTAATGTATCATTCGCTGCGAGAGATGAAATCCGTGATCCAGAATGAACGATTCGATTCGACTGAATATTCGAAAAATTTTCAGGCCATGTTTAAGGTGGATTTCATCTCCACGTGTGTTGCTACACGTTATGAAAATTACAATCAGATCTCCTACATTTCTCAGTCCGCAAGACGAAATTCATGTTCCTGATTGCACGATTTTGTTCAAATTAATATTTGATTATTTACCATGCCCTTGTCCAATCTTATTTAATATCACGCGGTAATAGCAAACATCGATCGCTAACCCCGAGAAAAAATACAAAAGCACCTCATTCATCATTCGCTGCGGGAGATGAAATCCGTGATCCAGAATGAACTATTAGACTCGAATGGAAATTCGACAACTTTTCAAGCCATGTTTGAGGTGGATTTCATCTCCACGCGTGTTGCTACACGTTATAAAAATTATAATTAGATCTCCTACATTTCTCAGTGCTGAAGACGAAATTGATATTCCCGATTGCGCAATTCTGGTCCACTGAATTTCTAATTATTTTCGAGAATGTTGTCGAGTCTGATTTCATCATGTGCGATTGAACTGACCATCCGTAGCTAACCGCGAGAAAAATACGAAAGCACCTCATTCATCATTCGCTTCGAGAGATGAAATCCGTGATCCTGATTGAACTACTCGATTCTACCGAATATTCGACAATTTTTCACGTCATGTTTGAGGTGGATTTCATCTCCACGCGTATAGCTGAACGTTATGAAAATTACAATCAGATTGAAGCTTGTGCTGTAGAACCGACTATCCATGGCTAACCGCGAGAAAAATACGAAAGCACTTAATGTATCATTCGCTGCGAGAGATGAAATCCGTGATCCAGAATGAACGATTCGATTCTACTGAATATTCGAAAAATTTTCGAGCCATGTTTAAGGTGGATTTCATCTCCACGTGTGTTGCTACACGTTATGAAAATTACAATCAGATCTCCTACATTTCTCAGTCCGCAAGACGAAATTCATATTCCCGATTGCGCAATTCTGGTCCACTAATTTCTAATTATTTTCGAGAATGTTGTCGAGTCTGATTTCATCATGTGCGATTGAACTGACCATCCGTAGCTAACCGTGAGAAAAATACGGAAGCACCTCATTCACCTTTCGCTTCGAGAGATGAAATCCGTGATCCTGATTGAACTACTCGGTTCTACCGAATATTCGACAATTTTTGACGTCATGTTTGAGGTGGATTTCATCTCCACGCGTATTGCTGAACGTTATGAAAATTACAATCAGATATAAGCTTGTGCTGTAGAACCGACTATACATGGCTAACCGCGAGAAAAATACGAAAGCACTTAATTTATCATTCGCTGCGAGAGATGAAATTCGTGATCCAGAAAGAACGATTCGATTCTACTGAATATTCGAAAAATTTTCAGGCCATGTTTAAGGTGGATTTCATCTCCACGTGTGTTGCTACACGTTATGAAAATTACAATCAGATCTCCTACATTTCTCAGTCCGCAAGACGAAATTCATGTTCCTGATTGCACGATTTTGTTCAAATTAATATTTGATTATTTACCATGCCCTTGTCCAATCTTATTTAATATCACGCGGTAATAGCAAACATCGATCGCTAACCCCGAGAAAAAATACGAAAGCACCTCATTCAGCATTCGCTGCGGGAGATGAAATCCGTGATCCAGAATGAACTATTAGACTCGAATGAAAATTCGACAATTTTTCAAGCCATGTTTGAGGTGGATTTCATCTCCACGCGTGTTGCTACACGTTATAAAAATTATAATGAGATCTCCTACATTTCTCAGTGCTGAAGACGAAATTGATATTCCCGATTGCGCAATTCTGGTCCACTGAATTTCTAATTATTTTCGAGAATGTTGTCGAGTCTAATTTCACCATGTGCGATTGAACTGACCATCCGTAGCTAACCGCAAGAAAAATACGAAAGCACCTCATTCATCTTTGGCTTCGAGAGATGAAATCCGTGATCCTGATTGACCTACTCGATTCTACCGAATATTGGACAATTTTTGACGTCATGTATGAGGTGGATTTTATCTCCACGCGTATAGCTGAACGTTATGAAAATTACAATCAGATTTAAGCTTGTGCTGTAGAACCGACTATCCATGGCTAACCGCGAGAAAAATACGAAAGCACTTAATGTATCATTCGCTGCGAGAGATGAAATCCGTGATCCAGAATGAACGATTCGATTCTACTGAATATTCGAAAAATTTTCAAGCCATGTTTGAGGTGGATTTCATCTCCACGTGTGTTGCTACACGTTATGAAAATTACAATCAGATCTCCTACATTTCTCAGTCCGCAAGACGAAATTCATATTCCCGATTGCGCAATTCTGGTCCACTGAATTTCTAACTATTTTCGACAATGTTGTCGAGTCTGATTTCATCATGTGCGATTGAACTGACCATCCGTAGCTAACTGCGAGAAAAATACGAAAGCACCTCATTCATCTTTCGCTTCGAGAGATGAAATCCGTGATCCTGATTGAACTACTCGATTCTACCGAATATTCGACAATTTTTGACGTCATGTTTGAGGTGGATTTCATCTCCACGCGTATAGCTGAACGTTATGAAAATTACAATCAGATTTAAGCTTGTGCTGTAGAACCGACTATCCATGGCTAACCGCGAGAAAAATACGAAAGCACTTAATGTATCATTCGCTGCGAGAGATGAAATCCGTGATCCAGAATGAACGATTCGATTCTACTGAATATTCGAAAAATTTTCAAGCCATGTTTAAGGTGGATTTCATCTCCACGTGTGTTGCTACACGTTATGAAAATTACAATCAGATCTCCTACATTTCTCAGTCCGCAAGACGAAATTCATATTCCCGATTGCGCAATTCTGGTCCACTGAATTTCTAATTATTTTCGAGAATGTTGTCGAGTCTGATTTCATCATGTGCGATTGAACGGACCATCCGTAGCTAACCGCGAGAAAAATACGAAAGCACCTCATTCATCTTTCGCTTCGAGAGATGAAATCCGTGATACTGATTGAACTACTCGATTCTACCGAATATTGGACAATTTTTGACGTCATGTATGAGGTGGATTTCATCTCCACGCGTATAGCTGAACGTTATGAAAATTACAATCAGATTTAAGTTTGTGCTGTAGAACCGACTATCCATGGCTAACCGCGAGAAAAATACGAAAGCACTTAATGTATCATTCGCTGCGAGAGATGAAATCCGTGATCCAGAATGAACGATTCGATTCTACTGAATATTCGAAAAATTTTCAGGCCATGTTTAAGGTGGATTTCATCTCCACGTGTGTTGCTACACGTTATGAAAATTACAATCAGATCTCCTACATTTCTCAGTCCGCAAGACGAAATTCATGTTCCTGATTGCACGATTTTGTTCAAATTAATATTTGATTATTTACCATGCCCTTGTCCAATCTTATTTAATATCACTCGGTAATAGCGAACATCGATCGCTAACCCCGAGAAAAAATACGAAAGCACCTCATTCATCATTCGCTACGGGAGATGAAATCCGTGATCCAGAATGAACTATTAGACTCGAATGAAAATTCGACAATTTTTCAAGCCATGTTTGAGGAGGATTTCATCTCCACGTGTGTTGCTACACGTTATGAAAATTACAATCAGATCTCCTACATTTCTCAGTCCGCAAGACGAAATTCATATTCCCGATTGCGCAATTCTGGTCCACTGAATTTCTAATTATTTTCGAGAATGTTGTCGAGTCTGATTTCATCATGTGCGATTGAACTGACCATCCGTAGCTAACTGCGAGAAAAATACGAAAGCACCTCATTCATCTTTCGCTTCGAGAGATGAAATCCGTGATACTGATTGAACTACTCGATTCTACCGAATATTGGACAATTTTTGACGTCATGTATGAGGTGGATTTCATCTCCACGCGTATAGCTGAACGTTATGAAAATTACAATCAGATTTAAGCTTGTGCTGTAGAACCGACTATCCATGGCTAACCGCGAGAAAAATACGAAAGCACTTAATGTATCATTCGCTGCGAGAGATGAAATCCGTGATCCAGAATGAACGATTCGATTCTACTGAATATTCAAAAAATTTTCAGGCCATGTTTAAGGTGGATTTCATCTCCACGTGTGTTGCTACACGTTATGAAAATTACAATCAGATCTCCTACATTTCTCAGTCCGCAAGACGAAATTCATGTTCCTGATTGCACGATTTTGTTCAAATTAATATTTGATTATTTACCATGCCCTTGTCCAATCTTATTTAATATCACGCGGTAATAGCAAACATCGATCGCTAACCCCGAGAAAAAATACAAAAGCACCTCATTCATCATTCGCTGCGGGAGATGAAATCCGTGATCCAGAATGAACTATTAGACTCGAATGAAAATTCGACAATCTTTCAAGCCATGTTTGAGGTGGATTTCATCTCCACGCGTGTTGCTACACGTTATAAAAATTATAATCAGATCTCCTACATTTCTCAGTGCTGAAGACGAAATTGATATTCCCGATTGCGCAATTCTGGTCCACTGAATTTCTAATTATTTTCGAGAATGTTGTCGAGTCTGATTTCATCATGTGCGATTGAACTGACCATCCGTAGCTAACTGCGAAAAAAATACGAAAGCACCTCATTCATCTTTCGCTTCGAGAGATGAAATCCGTGATACTGATTGAACTACTCGATTCTACCGAATATTGGACAATTTTTGACGTCATGTATGAGGTGGATTTCATCTCCACGCGTATAGCTGAACGTTATGAAAATTACAATCAGATTTAAGCTTGTGCTGTAGAACCGACTATCCATGGCTAACCGCGAGAAAAATACGAAAGCACTTAATGTATCATTCGCTGCGAGAGATGAAATCCGTGATCCAGAATGAACGATTCGATTCTACTGAATATTCGAAAAATTTTCAGGCCATGTTTAAGGTGGATTTCATCTCCACGTGTGTTGCTACACGTTATGAAAATTACAATCAGATCTCCTACATTTCTCAGTCCGCAAGACGAAATTCATGTTCCTGATTGCACGATTTTGTTCAAATTAATATTTGATTATTTACCATGCCCTTGTCCAATCTTATTTAATATCACGCGGTAATAGCAAACATCGATCGCTAACCCCGAGAAAAAATACAAAAGCACCTCATTCATCATTCGCTGCGGGAGATGAAATCCGTGATCCAGAATGAACTATTAGACTCGAATGAAAATTCGACAATTTTTCAAGCCATGTTTGAGGTGGATTTCATCTCCACGCGTGTTGCTACACGTTATAAAAATTATAATCAGATCTCCTACATTTCTCAGTGCTGAAGACGAAATTGATATTCCCGATTGCGCAATTCTGGTCCACTGAATTTCTAATTATTTTCGAGAATGTTGTCGAGTCTGATTTCATCATGTGCGATTGAACTGACCATCCGTAGCTAACCGCGAGAAAAATACGAAAGCACCTCATTCATCATTCGCTTCGAGAGATGAAATCCGTGATCCTGATTGAACAACTCGATTCTACCGAATATTCGACAATTTTTCACGTCATGTTTGAGGTGGATTTCATCTCCACGCGTATAGCTGAACGTTATGAAAATTACAATCAGATTTAAGCTTGTGCTGTAGAACCGACTATCCATGGCTAACCGCGAGAAAAATACGAGAGCACTTAATGTATCATTCGCTGCGAGAGATGAAATCCGTGATCCAGAATGAACGATTCGATTCTACTGAATATTCGAAAAATTTTCGAGCCATGTTTAAGGTGGGTTTCATCTCCACGTGTGTTGCTACACGTTATGAAAATTACAATCAGATCTCCTACATTTCTCAGTCCGCAAGACGAAATTCATATTCCCGATTGCGCAATTCTGGTCCACTGAATTTCTAATTATTTTCGAGAATGTTGTCGAGTCTGATTTCATCATGTGCGATTGAACTGACCATCCGTAGCTAACCGCGAGAAAAATACGAAAGCACCTCATTCATCTTTCGCTTCGAGAGATGAAATCCGTGATCCTGATTGAACTACTCGGTTCTACCGAATATTCGACAATTTTTGACGTCATGTTTGAGGTGGATTTCATCTCCACGCGTATTGCTGAACGTTATGAAAATTACAATCAGATATAAGATTGTGCTGTAGAACCGACTATACATGGCTAACCGCGAGAAAAATACGAAAGCACTTAATTTATCATTCGCTGCGAGAGATGAAATTCGTGATCCAGAATGAACGATTCGATTCTACTGAATATTCGAAAAATTTTCAGGCCATGTTTAAGGTGGATTTCATCTCCAAGTGTGTTGCTACACGTTATGAAAATTACAATCAGATCTCTTACATTTCTCAGTCCGCAAGACGAAATTCATGTTCCTGATTGCACGATTTTGTTCAAATTAATATTTGATTATTTACCATGCCCTTGTCCAATCTTATTTAATATCACGCGGTAATAGCAAACATCGATCGCTAACCCCGAGAAAAAATACGAAAGCACCTCATTCAGCATTCGCTGCGGGAGATGAAATCCGTGATCCAGAATGAACTATTAGACTCGAATGAAAATTCGACAATTTTTCAAGCCATGTTTGAGGTGGATTTCATCTCCACGCGTGTTGCTACACGTTATAAAAATTATAATCAGATCTCCTACATTTCTCAGTGCTGAAGACGAAATTGATATTCCCGATTGCGCAATTCTGGTCCACTGAATTTCTAATTATTTTCGAGAATGTTGTCGAGTCTGATTTCATCATGTGCGATTGAACTGACCATCCGTAGCTAACCGCGAGAAAAATCCGAAAGCACCTCATTCATCTTTCGCTTCGAGAGATGAAATCCGTGATCCTGATTGAACTACTCGATTCTACCGAATATTCGACAATTTTTCACGTCATGTTTGAGGTGGATTTCATCTCCACGCGTATAGCTGAACGTTATGAAAATTACAATCAGATTTAAGCTTGTGCTGTAGAACCGACTATACATGGCTAACCGCGAGAAAAATACGAAAGCACTTAATTTATCATTCGCTGCGAGAGATGAAATCCGTGATCCAGAATGAACGATTCGATTCTACTGAATATTCGAAAAATTTTCAGGCCATGTTTAAGGTGGATTTCATCTCCACGTGTGTTGCTACACGTTATGAAAATTACAATCAGATCTCCTACATTTCTCAGTCCGCAAGACGAAATTCATGTTCCTGATTGCACGATTTTGTTCAAATTAATATTTGATTATTTACCATGCCCTTGTCCAATCTTATTTAATATCACGCGGTAATAGCAAACATCGATCGCTAACCCCGAGAAAAAATACGAAAGCACCTCATTCATCATTCGCTGCGGGAGATGAAATCCGTGATCCAGAATGAACTATTAGACTCGAATGAAAATTCGACAATTTTTCAAGCCATGTTTGAGGTGGATTTCATCTCCACGCGTGTTGCTACACGTTATAAAAATTATAATCAGATCTCCTACATTTCTCAGTGCTGAAGACGAAATTCATATTCCCGATTGCGCAATTCTGGTCCACTGAATTTCTAATTATATTCGAGAATGTTGTCGACTCTGATTTCATCATGTGCGATTGAACTGACAATCCGTAGCTAACCGCGAGAAAAATACGAAAGCACCTCATTCATCTTTGGCTTCGAGAGATGAAATCCGTGATCCTGATTGAACTACTCGATTCTACCGAATATTCGACAATTTTTCACGTCATGTTTGAGGTGGATTTCATCTCCACGCGTATAGCTGAACGTTATGAAAATTACAATCAGATTTAAGCTTGTGCTGTAGAACCGACTATCCATGGCTAACCGCGAGAAAAATACGAAAGCACTTAATGTATCATTCGCTGCGAGAGATGAAATCCGTGATCCAGAATGAACGATTCGATTCTACTGAATATTCGAAAAATTTTCAAGCCATGTTTGAGGTGGATTTCATCTCCACGTGTGTTGCTACACGTTATGAAAATTACAATCAGATCTCCTACATTTCTCAGTCCGCAAGACGAAATTCATATTCCCGATTGCGCAATTCTGGTCCACTGAATTTCTAATTATTTTCGAGAATGTTGTCGAGTCTGATTTCATCATGTGCGATTGAACGGACCATCCGTAGCTAACCGTGAGAAAAATACGAAAGCACCTCATTCATCTTTCGCTTCGAGAGATGAAATCCGTGATCCTGATTGAACTAGTCGATTCTACCGAATATTCGACAATTTTTGACGTCATGTTTGAGGTGGATTTCATCTTCACGCGTATAGCTGAACGTTATGAAAATTACAATCAGATATAAGCTTGTGCTGTAGAACCGACTATCCATGGCTAACCGCGAGAAAAATACGAAAGCACTTAATTTATTATTCGCTGCGAGAGATGAAATCCGTGATCCAGAATGAACGATTCGATTCTACTGAATATTCGAAAAATTTTCAGGCCATGTTTAAGGTGGATTTCATCTCCACGTGTGTTGCTACACGTTATGAAAATTACAATCAGATCTCCTACATTTCTCAGTCCGCAAGACGAAATTCATGTTCCTGATTGCACGATTTTGTTCAAATTAATATTTGATTATTTACCATGCCCTTGTCCAATCTTATTTAATATCACGCGGTAATAGCGAACATCGATCGCTAACCCCGAGAAAAAATACGAAAGCACCTCATTCATCATTCGCTACGGGAGATGAAATCCGTGATCCAGAATGAACTATTAGACTCGAATGAAAATTCGACAATTTTTCAAGCCATGTTTGAGGAGGATTTCATCTCCACGTGTGTTGCTACACGTTATGAAAATTACAATCAGATCTCCTACATTTCTCAGTCCGCAAGACGAAATTCATATTCCCGATTGCGCAATTCTGGTCCACTGAATTTCTAATTATTTTCGAGAATGTTGTCGAGTCTGATTTCATCATGTGCGATTGAACTGACCATCCGTAGCTAACTGCGAGAAAAATACGAAAGCACCTCATTCATCTTTCGCTTCGAGAGATGAAATCCATGATCCTGATTGAACTACTCGATTCTACCGAATATTCGACAATTTTTGACGTCATGTATGAGGTGGATTTCATCTCCACGCGTATAGCTGAACGTTATGAAAATTACAATCAGATTTAAGCTTGTGCTGTAGAACCGACTATCCATGGCTAACCGCGAGAAAAATACGAAAGCACTTAATGTATCATTCGCTGCGAGAGATGAAATCCGTGATCCAGAATGAACGATTCGATTCTACTGAATATTCGAAAAATTTTCAAGCTATGTTTAAGGTGGATTTCATCTCCACGTGTGTTGCTACACGTTATGAAAATTACAATCAGATCTCCTACATTTCTCAGTCCGCAAGACAAAATTCATATTCCCGATTGCGCAATTCTGATCCACTGAATTTCTAACTATTTTCGAGAATGTTGTCGAGTCTGATTTCATCATGTGCGATTGAACTGACCATCCGTAGCTAACCGCGAGAAAAATACGAAAGCACCTCATTCATCATTCGCTGCGGGAGATGAAATCCGTGATCCAGAATGAACGATTCGATTCTACTGAATATTCGAAAAATTTTCAAGCCATGTTTGAGGTGGATTTCATCTCCACGTGTGTTGCTACACGTTATGAAAATTACAAACGGATCTCCTACATTTCTCAGTTCGCAAGACGAAATTCATATTCCCGATTGCGCAATTCTGGTCCACTGAATTTCTAATTATTTTCGAGAATGTTGTCGAGTCTGATTTCATCATGTGCGATTGAACTGACCATCCGTAGCTAACCGCGAGAAAAATACGAAAGCACCTCATTCATCATTGGCTTCGAGAGATGAAATCCGTGATCCTGATTGAACTAATCGATTCTACCGAATATTCGACAATTTTTCACGTCATGTTTGAGGTGGATTTCATCTCCACGCGTATAGCTGAACGTTATGAAAATTACAATCAGATTTAAGCTTGTGCTGTAGAACCGACTATCCATGGCTAACCGCGAGAAAAATACGAAAGCACTTAATGTATCATTCGCTGCGAGAGATGAAATCCGTGATCCAGAATGAACGATTCGATTCTACTGAATATTCGAAAAATTTTCAAGCCATGTTTGAGGTGGATTTCATCTCCACGTGTGTTGCTACACGTTATGAAAATTACAATCAGATCTCCCACATTTCTCAGTCCGCAAGACGAAATTCATATTCCCGATTGCGCAATTCTGGTCCACTGAATTTCTAATTATTTTCGAGAATGTTGTCGAGTCTGATTTCATCATGTGCGATTGAACTGACCATCCGTAGCTAACCGCGAGAAAAATACGAAAGCACCTCATTCATCTTTGGCTTCGAGAGATGAAATCCGTGATCCTGATTGAACTACTCGATTCTACCGAATATTCGACAATTTTTCACGTCATGTTTGCGGTGGATTTCATCTCCACGCGTATAGCTGAACGTTATGAAAATTACAATCAGATTTAAGCTTGTGCTGTAGAACCGACTATCCATGGCTAACCGCGAGAAAAATACGAAAGCACTTAATGTATCATTCGCTGCGAGAGATGAAATCCGTGATCCAGAATGAACGATTCGATTCTACTGAATATTCGAAAAATTTTCAAGCCATGTTTGAGGTGGATTTCATCTCCACGTGTGTTGCTACACGTTATGAAAATTACAATCAGATCTCCTACATTTCTCAGTCCGCAAGACGAAATTCATATTCCCGATTGCGCAATTCTGGTCCACTGAATTTCTAATTATTTTCGAGAATGTTGTCGAGTCTGATTTCATCATGTGCGATTGAACGGACCATCCGTAGCTAACCGTGAGAAAAATACGAAAGCACCTCATTCATCTTTCGCTTCGAGAGATGAAATCCGTGATCCTGATTGAACTAGTCGATTCTACCGAATATTCGACAATTTTTGACGTCATGTTTGAGGTGGATTTCATCTTCACGCGTATAGCTGAACGTTATGAAAATTACAATCAGATATAAGCTTGTGCTGTAGAACCGACTATCCATGGCTAACCGCGAGAAAAATACGAAAGCACTTAATTTATTATTCGCTGCGAGAGATGAAATCCGTGATCCAGAATGAACGATTCGATTCTACTGAATATTCGAAAAATTTTCAGGCCATGTTTAAGGTGGATTTCATCTCCACGTGTGTTGCTACACGTTATGAAAATTACAATCAGATCTCCTACATTTCTCAGTCCGCAAGACGAAATTCATGTTCCTGATTGCACGATTTTGTTCAAATTAATATTTGATTATTTACCATGCCCTTGTCCAATCTTATTTAATATCACGCGGTAATAGCGAACATCGATCGCTAACCCCGAGAAAAAATACGAAAGCACCTCATTCATCATTCGCTACGGGAGATGAAATCCGTGATCCAGAATGAACTATTAGACTCGAATGAAAATTCGACAATTTTTCAAGCCATGTTTGAGGAGGATTTCATCTCCACGTGTGTTGCTACACGTTATGAAAATTACAATCAGATCTCCTACATTTCTCAGTCCGCAAGACGAAATTCATATTCCCGATTGCGCAATTCTGGTCCACTGAATTTCTAATTATTTTCGAGAATGTTGTCGAGTCTGATTTCATCATGTGCGATTGAACTGACCATCCGTAGCTAACTGCGAGAAAAATACGAAAGCACCTCATTCATCTTTCGCTTCGAGAGATGAAATCCATGATCCTGATTGAACTACTCGATTCTACCGAATATTCGACAATTTTTGACGTCATGTATGAGGTGGATTTCATCTCCACGCGTATAGCTGAACGTTATGAAAATTACAATCAGATTTAAGCTTGTGCTGTAGAACCGACTATCCATGGCTAACCGCGAGAAAAATACGAAAGCACTTAATGTATCATTCGCTGCGAGAGATGAAATCCGTGATCCAGAATGAACGATTCGATTCTACTGAATATTCGAAAAATTTTCAAGCTATGTTTAAGGTGGATTTCATCTCCACGTGTGTTGCTACACGTTATGAAAATTACAATCAGATCTCCTACATTTCTCAGTCCGCAAGACAAAATTCATATTCCCGATTGCGCAATTCTGATCCACTGAATTTCTAACTATTTTCGAGAATGTTGTCGAGTCTGATTTCATCATGTGCGATTGAACTGACCATCCGTAGCTAACCGCGAGAAAAATACGAAAGCACCTCATTCATCATTCGCTGCGGGAGATGAAATCCGTGATCCAGAATGAACGATTCGATTCTACTGAATATTCGAAAAATTTTCAAGCCATGTTTGAGGTGGATTTCATCTCCACGTGTGTTGCTACACGTTATGAAAATTACAAACGGATCTCCTACATTTCTCAGTTCGCAAGACGAAATTCATATTCCCGATTGCGCAATTCTGGTCCACTGAATTTCTAATTATTTTCGAGAATGTTGTCGAGTCTGATTTCATCATGTGCGATTGAACTGACCATCCGTAGCTAACCGCGAGAAAAATACGAAAGCACCTCATTCATCTTTGGCTTCGAGAGATGAAATCCGTGATCCTGATTGAACTAATCGATTCTACCGAATATTCGACAATTTTTCACGTCATGTTTGAGGTGGATTTCATCTCCACGCGTATAGCTGAACGTTATGAAAATTACAATCAGATTTAAGCTTGTGCTGTAGAACCGACTATCCATGGCTAACCGCGAGAAAAATACGAAAGCACTTAATGTATCATTCGCTGCGAGAGATGAAATCCGTGATCCAGAATGAACGATTCGATTCTACTGAATATTCGAAAAATTTTCAAGCCATGTTTGAGGTGGATTTCATCTCCACGTGTGTTGCTACACGTTATGAAAATTACAATCAGATCTCCCACATTTCTCAGTCCGCAAGACGAAATTCATATTCCCGATTGCGCAATTCTGGTCCACTGAATTTCTAATTATTTTCGAGAATGTTGTCGAGTCTGATTTCATCATGTGCGATTGAACTGACCATCCGTAGCTAACCGCGAGAAAAATACGAAAGCACCTCATTCATCTTTGGCTTCGAGAGATGAAATCCGTGATCCTGATTGAACTACTCGATTCTACCGAATATTCGACAATTTTTCACGTCATGTTTGCGGTGGATTTCATCTCCACGCGTATAGCTGAACGTTATGAAAATTACAATCAGATTTAAGCTTGTGCTGTAGAACCGACTATCCATGGCTAACCGCGAGAAAAATACGAAAGCACTTAACGTATCATTCGCTGCGAGAGATGAAATCCGTGATCCAGAATGAACGATTCGATTCTACTGAATATTCGAAAAATTTTCAAGCCATGTTTGAGGTGGATTTCATCTCCACGTGTGTTGCTACACGTTATGAAAATTACAATCAGATCTCCTACATTTCTCAGTCCGCAAGACGAAATTCATATTTCCGATTGCGCAATTCTGGTCCACTGAATTTCTAATTATTTTCGAGAATGTTGTCGAGTCTGATTTCATCATGTGCGATTGAACTGACCATCCGTAGCTAACCGTGAGAAAAATACGAAAGCACCTCATTCATCTTTCGCTTCGAGAGATGAAATCCGTGATCCTGATTGAACTACTCGGTTCTATTGAATATTCGACAATTTTTGACGTCATGTTTGAGGTGGATTTCATCTCCACGCGTATTGCTGAACGTTATGAAAATTACAATCAGATATAAGCTTGTGCTGTAGAACCGACTATACATGGCTAACCGCGAGAAAAATACGAAAGCACTTAATTTATCATTCGCTGCGAGAGATGAAATTCGTGATCCAGAATGAACGATTCGATTCTACTGAATATTCGAAAAATTTTCAGGCCATGTTTAAGGTGGATTTCATCTCCACGTGTGTTGCTACACGTTATGAAAATTACAATCAGATCTCCTACATTTCTCAGTCCGCAAGACGAAATTCATGTTCCTGATTGCACGATTTTGTTCAAATTAATATTTGATTATTTACCATGCCCTTGTCCAATCTTATTTAATATCACGCGGTAATAGCAAACATCGATCGCTAACCCCGAGAAAAAATACGAAAGCACCTCATTCAGCATTCGCTGCGGGAGATGAAATCCGTGATCCAGAATGAACTATTAGACTCGAATGAAAATTCGACAATTTTTCAAGCCATGTTTGAGGTGGATTTCATCTCCACGCGTGTTGCTACACGTTATAAAAATTATAATCAGATCTCCTACATTTCTCAGTGCTGAAGACGAAATTGATATTCCCGATTGCGCAATTCTGGTCCACTGAATTTCTAATTATTTTCGAGAATGTTGTCGAGTCTGATTTCATCATGTGCGATTGAACTGACCATCCGTAGCTAACCGCGAGAAAAATACGAAAGCACCTCATTCATCTTTCGCTTCGAGAGATGAAATCCGTGATCCTGATTGAACTACTCGATTCTACCGAATATTCGACAATTTTTCACGTCATGTTTGAGGTGGATTTCATCTCCACGCGTATAGCTGAACGTTATGAAAATTACAATCAGATTTAAGCTTGTGCTGTAGAACCGACTATCCATGGCAAACCGCGAGAAAAATACGAAAGCACTTAATGTATCATTCGCTGCGAGAGATGAAATCCGTGATCCAGAATGAACGATTCGATTCTACTGAATATTCGAAAAATTTTCAAGCCATGTTTGAGGTGGATGTCATCTCCACGTGTGTTGCTACACGTTATGAAAATTACAAACGGATCTCCTACATTTCTCAGTTCGCAAGACAAAATTCATATTCCCGATTGCGCAATTCTGGTCCACTGAATTTCTAATTATTTTCGAGAATGTTGTCGAGTCTGATTTCATCATGTGCGATTGAACTGACCATCCGTAGCTAACCGCGAGAAAAATACGAAAGCACCTCATTCATCTTTGGCTTCGAGAGATGAAATCCGTGATCCTGATTGAACTACTCGATTCTACCGAATATTCGACAATTTTTCACGTCATGTTTGAGGTGGATTTCATCTCCACGCGTATAGCTGAACGTTATGAAAATTACAATCAGATTTAAGCTTGTGCTGTAGAACCGACTATCCATGGCTAACCGCGAGAAAAATACGAAAGCACTTAATGTATCATTCGCTGCGAGAGATGAAATCCGTGATCCAGAATGAACGATTCGATTCTACTGAATATTCGAAAAATTTTCAAGCCATGTTTGAGGTGGATTTCATCTCCACGTGTGTTACTACACGTTATGAAAATTACAATCAGATCTCCTACATTTCTCAGTCCGCAAGACGAAATTCATATTCCCGATTGCGCAATTCTGGTCCACTGAATTTCTAATTATTTTCGAGAATGTTGTCGAGTCTAATTTCATCATGTGCGATTGAACTGACCATCCGTAGCTAACCGCGAGAAAAATACGAAAGCACCTCATTCATCTTTGGCTTCGAGAGATGAAATCCGTGATCCTGATTGAACTACTCGATTCTACCGAATATTGGACAATTTTTGACGTCATGTATGAGGTGGATTTCATCTCCACGCGTATAGCTGAACGTTATGAAAATTACAATCAGATTTAAGCTTGTGCTGTAGAACCGACAATCCATGGCTAACCGCGAGAAAAATACGAAAGCACTTAATGTATCATTCGCTGCGAGAGATGAAATCCGTGATCCAGAATGAACGATTCGATTCTACTGAATATTCGAAAAATTTTCAAGCCATGTTTAAGGTGGATTTCATCTCCACGTGTGTTGCTACACGTTATGAAAATTACAATCAGATCTCCTACATTTCTCAGTCCGCAAGACGAAATTCATATTCCCGATTGCGCAATTCTGGTCCACTGAATTTCTAATTATTTTCGAGAATGTTGTCGAGTCTGATTTCATCATGTGCGATTGAACGGACCATCCGTAGCTAACCGCGAGAAAAATACGAAAGCACCTCATTCATCTTTCGCTTCGAGAGATGAAATCCGTGATCCTGATTGAACTACTCGATTCTACCGAATATTCGACAATTTTTGACGTCATGTTTGAGGTGGATTTCATCTTTACGCGTATAGCTGAACGTTATGAAAATTACAATCAGATATAAGCTTGTGCTGTAGAACCGACTATCCATGGCTAACCGCGAGAAAAATACGAAAGCACTTAATTTATTATTCGCTGCGAGAGATGAAATCCGTGATCCAGAATGAACGATTCGATTCTACTGAATATTCGAAAAATTTTCAGGCCATGTTTAAGGTGGATTTCATCTCCACGTGTGTTGCTACACGTTATGAAAATTACAATCAGATCTCCTACATTTCTCAGTCCGCAAGACGAAATTCATGTTCCTGATTGCACGATTTTGTTCAAATTAATATTTGATTATTTACCATGCCCTTGTCCAATCTTATTTAATATCACGCGGTAATAGCGAACATCGATCGCTAACCCCGAGAAAAAATACGAAAGCACCTCATTCATCATTCGCTACGGGAGATGAAATCCGTGATCCAGAATGAACTATTAGACTCGAATGAAAATTCGACAATTTTTCAAGCCATGTTTGAGGAGGATTTCATCTCCACGTGTGTTGCTACACGTTATGAAAATTACAATCAGATCTCCTACATTTCTCAGTCCGCAAGACGAAATTCATATTCCCGATTGCGCAATTCTGGTCCACTGAATTTCTAATTATTTTCGAGAATGTTGTCGAGTCTGATTTCATCATGTGCGATTGAACTGACCATCCGTAGCTAACTGCGAGAAAAATACGAAAGCACCTCATTCATCTTTCGCTTCGAGAGATGAAATCCGTGATCCTGATTGAACTACTCGGTTCTACCGAATATTCGACAATTTTTGACGTCATGTTTGAGGTGGATTTCATCTCCACGCGTATTGCTGAACGTTATGAAAATTACAATCAGATATAAGCTTGTGCTGTAGAACCGACTATACATGGCTAACCGCGAGAAAAATACGAAAGCACTTAATTTATCATTCGCTGCGAGAGATGAAATTCGTGATCCAGAATGAACGATTCGATTCTACTGAATATCCGAAAAATTTTCAGGCCATGTTTAAGGTGGATTTCATCTCCACGTGTGTTGCTACACGTTATGAAAATTACAATCAGATCTCCTACATTTCTCAGTCCGCAAGACGAAATTCATGTTCCTGATTGCACGATTTTGTTCAAATTAATATTTGATTATTTACCATGCCCTTGTCCAATCTTATTTAATATCACGCGGTAATAGCAAACATCGATCGCTAACCCCGAGAAAAAATACGAAAGCACCTCTTTCATCATTCGCTGCGGGAGATGAAATCCGTGATCCAGAATGAACTATTAGACTCGAATGAAAATTCGACAATTTTTCAAGCCATGTTTGAGGTGGATTTCATCTCCACGCGTGTTGCTACACGTTATAAAAATTATAATCAGATCTCCTACATTTCTTAGTGCTGAAGACGAAATTCATATTCCCGATTGCGCAATTCTGGTCCACTAAATTTCTAATTATTTTCGAGAATGTTGTCGAGTCTGATTTCATCATGTGCGATTGAACTGACCATCCGTAGCTAACCGCGAGAAAAATACGAAAGCACCTCATTCATCTTTCGCCTCGAGAGATGAAATCCGTGATCCTGATTGAACTACTCGATTCTACCGAATATTCGACAATTTTTGACGTCATGTTTGAGGTGGATTTCATCTCCACGCGTATAGCTGAACGTTATGAAAATTACAATCAGATTTAAGCTTGTGCTGTAGAACCGACTATCCATGGCTAACCGCGAGAAAAATACGAAAGCACTTAATGTATCATTCGCTGCGAGAGATGAAATCCGTGATCCAGAATGAACGATTCGAATCTACTGAATATTCGAAAAATTTTCAAGCCATGTTTAAGGTGGATTTCATCTCCACGTGTGTTGCTACAGGTTATGAAAATTACAATCAGATCTCCTACATTTCTCAGTCCGCAAGACGAAATTCATATTCCCGATTGCGCAATTCTGGTCCACTGAATTTCTAATTATTTTCGAGAATGTTGTCGAGTCTGATTTCATCATGTGCGATTAAACTGACCATCCGTAGCTAACCGCGAGAAAAATACGAAAGCACCTTATTCATCATTCGCTGCGGGAGATGAAATCCGTGATCCAGAATGAACGATTCGATTCTACTGAATATTCGAAAAATTTTCAAGCCATGTTTGAGGTGGATTTCATCTCCACGTGTGTTGCTACACGTTATGAAAATTACAAACGGATCTCCTACATTTCTCAGTTCGCAAGACGAAATTCATATTCCCGATTGCGCAATTCTGGTCCACTGAATTTCTAATTATTTTTGAGAATGTTGTCGAGTCTGATTTCATCATGTGCGATTGAACTGACCATCCGTAGCTAACTGCGAGTAAAATACGAAAGCACCTCATTCATCTTTCGCTTCGAGAGATGAAATCCGTGATCCTGATTGAACTACTCGATTCTACCGAATGTTCGACAATTTTTGACGTCATGTATGAGGTGGATTTCATCTCCACGCGTATAGCTGAACGTAATGAAAATTACAATCAGATTTAAGCTTGTGCTGTAGAACCGACTATCCATGGCTAACCGCGAGAAAAATACGAAAGCACTTAATGTATCATTCGCTGCGAGAGATGAAATCCGTGATCCAGAATGAACGATTCGAATCTACTGAATATTCGAAAAATTTTCAAGCCATGTTTAAGGTGGATTTCATCTCCACGTGTGTTGCTACAGGTTATGAAAATTACAATCAGATCTCCTACATTTCTCAGTCCGCAAGACGAAATTCATATTCCCGATTGCGCAATTCTGGTCCACTGAATTTCTAATTATTTTCGAGAATGTTGTCGAGTCTGATTTCATCATGTGCGATTGAACTGACCATCCGTAGCTAACCGCGAGAAAAATACGAAAGCACCTCATTCATCTTTCGCCTCGAGAGATGAAATCCGTGATCCTGATTCAACTACTCGATTCTACCGAATATTCGACAATTTTTGACGTCATGTTTGAGGTGGATTTCATCTCCACGCGTATAGCTGAACGTTATGAAAATTACAATCAGATTTAAGCTTGTGCTGTAGAACCCACTATCCATGGCTAACCGCAAGAAAAATACGAAAGCACTTAATTTATCATTCGCTGCGAGAGATGAAATCCGTGATCCAGAATGAACGATTCAATTCTATTGAATATTCGAAAAAATTTCAGGCCATGTTTAAGGTGGATTTCATCTCCACGTGTGTTGCTACACGTTATGAAAATTACAATCAGATCTCCTACATTTCTCAGTCCGCAAGACGAAATTAATGTTCCTGATTGCACGATTTTGTTCTAATTAATATTTGATTATTTACCATGCCCTTGTCCAATCTTATGTAATATCACGCGGTAATAGCGAACATCGATCGCTAACCCCGAGAAAAAATACGAAAGCACCTCATTCATCATTCGCTACGGAAGATGAAATCCGTGATCCAGAATGAACTATTAGACTCGAATGAAAATTCGACAATTTTTCAAGCCATGTTTGAGGTGGATTTCATCTCCACGTGTGTTGCTACACGTTATGAAAATTACAATCAGATCTCCTACATTTTTCAGTCCGCAAGACGAAATTCATATTCCCGATTGCGCAATTCTGGTCCACTGAATTTCTAATTATTTTCGAGAATGTTGTCGAGTCTGATTTCATCATGTGCGATTGAACTGACCATCCGTAGCTAACTGCGAGAAAAATACGAAAGCACCTCATTCATCTTTCGCTTCGAGAGATGAAATCCATGATCCTGATTGAACTACTCGATTCTACCGAATATTCGACAATTTTTGACGTCATGTATGAGGTGGATTTCATCTCCACGCGTATAGCTGAACGTTATGAAAATTACAATCAGATTTAAGCTTGTGCTGTAGAACCGACTATCCATGGCTAACCGCGAGAAAAATACGAAAGCACTTAATGTATCATTCGCTGCGAGAGATGAAATCCGTGATCCAGAATGAACGATTCGATTCTACTGAATATTCGAAAAATTTTCAAGCCATGTTTAAGGTGGATTTCATCTCCACGTGTGTTGCTACAGGTTATGAAAATTACAATCAGATCTCCTACATTTCTCAGTCCGCAAGACGAAATTCATATTCCCGATTGCGCAATTCTGGTCCACTGAATTTCTAATTATTTTCGAGAATGTTGTCGAGTCTGATTTCATCATGTGCGATTGAACTGACCATCCGTAGCTAACTGCGAGAAAAATACGAAAGCACCTCATTCATCTTTCGCTTCGAGAGATGAAATCCGTGATCCTGATTGAACTACTCGATTCTACCGAATATTCGACAATTTTTGACGTCATGTTTGAGGTGTATTTCATCTCCACGCGTACAGCTGAACGTTATGAATATTACAATCAGATTTAAGCTTGTGCTGTAGAACCGACTATCCATGGCGAACCGCGAGAAAAATACGAAAGCACTTAGTGTGTCATTCGCTGCGAGAGATGAAATCCGTGATCCAGAATGAACGATTCGATTCTACTGAATATTCGAAAAATTTTCGAGCCATGTTTAAGGTGGATTTCATCTCCACGTGTGTTGCTACACGTTATGAAAATTACAATCAGATCTCCTACATTTCTCAGTCCGCAAGACGAAATTCATATTCCCGATTGCGCAATTCTGGTCCACTGAATTTCTAATTATTTTCGAGAATGTTGTCGAGTCTGATTTCATCATGTGCGATTGAACTGACCATCCGTAGCTAACCGCGAGAAAAATACGAAAGCACCTCATTCATCTTTCGCTTCGAGAGATGAAATCCGTGATCCTGATTGAACTACTCGGTTCTACCGAATATTCGACAATTTTTGACGTCATGTTTGAGGTGGATTTCATCTCCACGCGTATTGCTGAACGTTATGAAAATTACAATCAGATATAAGCTTGTGCTGTAGAACCGACTATACATGGCTAACCGCGAGGAAAATACGAAAGCACTTAATTTATCATTCGCTGCGAGAGATGAAATTCGTGATCCAGAATGAACGATTCGATTCTACTGAATATTCGAAAAATTTTCAGGCCATGTTTAAGGTGGATTTCATCTCCACGTGTGTTGCTACACGTTATGAAAATTACAATCAGATCTCCTACATTTCTCAGTCCGCAAGACGAAATTCATGTTCCTGATTGCACGATTTTGTTCAAATTAATATTTGATTATTTACCATGCCCTTGTCCAATCTTATTTAATATCACGCGGTAATAGCAAACATCGATCGCTAACCCCGAGAAAAAATACGAAAGCACCTCATTCATCATTCGCTGCGGGAGATGAAATCCGTGATCCAGAATGAACTATTAGACTCGAATGAAAATTCGACAATTTTTCAAGCCATGTTTGAGGTGGATTTCATCTCCACGCGTGTTGCTACACGTTATAAAAATTATAATCAGATCTCCTACATTTCTTAGTGCTGAAGACGAAATTCATATTCCCAATTGCGCAACTCTGGTCCACTGAATTTCTAATTATTTTCGAGAATGTTGTCGAGTCTGATTTCATCATGTGCGATTGAACTGACCATCCGTAGCTAACCGCGAGAAAAATACGAAAGCACCTCATTCATCATTCGCTTTGAGAGATGAAATCCGTGATCCTGATTGAACTACTCGATTCTACCGAATATTCGACAATTTTTCACGTCATGTTTGAGGTGGATTTCATCTCCACGCGTATAGCTGAACGTTATGAAAATTACAATCAGATTTAAGCTTGTGCTGTAGAACCGACTATCCATGGCTAACCGCGAGAAAAATACGAAAGCACTTAATGTATCATTCGCTGCGAGAGATGAAATCCGTGATCCAGAATGAACGATTCGATTCTACTGAATATTCGAAAAATTTTCAAGCCATGTTTGAGGTGGATTTCATCTCCACGTGTGTTACTACACGTTATGAAAATCACAATCAGATCTCCTACATTTCTCAGTCCGCAAGACGAAATTCATATTCCCGATTGCGCAATTCTGGTCCACCGAATTTCTAATTATTTTCGAGAATGTTGTCGAGTCTGATTCCATCATGTGCGATTGAACTGACCATCCGTAGCTAACTGCGAGAAAAATACGAAAGCACCTCATTCATCTTTCGCTTCGAGAGATGAAATCCGTGATCCTGATTGAACTACTCGGTTCTACCGAATATTCGACAATTTTTGACGTCATGTTTGAGGTGGATTTCATCTCCACGCGTATTGCTGAACGTTATGAAAATTACAATCAGATATAAGCTTGTGCTGTAGAACCGACTATACATGGCTAACCGCGAGAAAAATACGAAAGCACTTAATTTATCATTCGCTGCGAGAGATGAAATTCGTGATCCAGAATGAACGATTCGATTCTACTGAATATTCGAAAAATTTTCAGGCCATGTTTAAGGTGGATTTCATCTCCACGTGTGTTGCTACACGTTATGAAAATTACAATCAGATCTCCTACATTTCTCAGTCCGCAAGACGAAATTCATGTTCCTGATTGCACGATTTTGTTCAAATTAATATTTGATTATTTACCATGCCCTTGTCCAATCTTATTTAATATCACGCGGTAATAGCAAACATCGATCGCAAACCCCGAGAAAAAATACGAAAGCACCTCATTCATCATTCGCTGCGGGAGATGAAATCCGTGATCCAGAATGAACTATTAGACTCGAATGAAAATTCGACAATTTTTCAAGCCATGTTTGAGGTGGATTTCATCTCCACGCGTGTTGCTACACGTTATAAAAATTATAATCAGATCTCCTACATTTCTCAGTGCTGAAGACGAAATTCATATTCCCGATTGCGCAATTCTGGTCCACTGAATTTCTAATTATTTTCGAGAATGTTGTCGAGTCTGATTTCATCATGTGCGATTGAACTGACCATCCGTAGCTAACCGCGAGAAAAATACGAAAGCACCTCATTCATCTTTGGCTTCGAGAGATGAAATCCGTGATCCTGATTGAACTACTCGATTCTACCGAATATTCGACAATTTTTCACGTCATGTTTGAGGTGGATTTCATCTCCACGCGTATAGCTGAACGTTATGAAAATTACTATCATATTTAAGCTTGTGCTGTAGAACCGACTATCCATGGCTAACCGCGAGAAAAATACGAAAGCACTTAATGTATCATTCGCTGCGAGAGATGAAATCCGTGATCCAGAATGAACGATTCGATTCTACTGAATATTCGAAAAATTTTCAAGCCATGTTTGAGGTGGATTTCATCTCCACGTGTGTTGCTACACGTTATGAAAATTACAAACGGATCTCCTACATTTCTCAGTTCGCAAGACGAAATTCATATTCCCGATTGCGCAATTCTGGTCCACTGAATTTCTAATTATTTTCGAGAATGTTGTCGAGTCTGATTTCATCATGTGCGATTGAACTGACCATCCGTAGCTAACTGCGAGAAAAATACGAAAGCACCTCATTCATCTTTCGCTTCGAGAGATGAAATCCGTGATCCTGATTGAACTACTCGGTTCTACCGAATATTCGACAATTTTTGACGTCATGTTTGAGGTGGATTTCATCTCCACGCGTATTGCTGAACGTTATGAAAATTACAATCAGATATAAGCTTGTGCTGTAGAACCGACTATACATGGCTAACCGCGAGAAAAATACGAAAGCACTTAATTTATCATTCGCTGCGAGAGATGAAATTCGTGATCCAGAATGAACGATTCGATTCTACTGAATATCCGAAAAATTTTCAGGCCATGTTTAAGGTGGATTTCATCTCCACGTGTGTTGCTACACGTTATGAAAATTACAATCAGATCTCCTACATTTCTCAGTCCGCAAGACGAAATTCATGTTCCTGATTGCACGATTTTGTTCAAATTAATATTTGATTATTTACCATGCCCTTGTCCAATCTTATTTAATATCACGCGGTAATAGCAAACATCGATCGCTAACCCCGAGAAAAAATACGAAAGCACCTCTTTCATCATTCGCTGCGGGAGATGAAATCCGTGATCCAGAATGAACTATTAGACTCGAATGAAAATTCGACAATTTTTCAAGCCATGTTTGAGGTGGATTTCATCTCCACGCGTGTTGCTACACGTTATAAAAATTATAATCAGATCTCCTACATTTCTTAGTGCTGAAGACGAAATTCATATTCCCGATTGCGCAATTCTGGTCCACTAAATTTCTAATTATTTTCGAGAATGTTGTCGAGTCTGATTTCATCATGTGCGATTGAACTGACCATCCGTAGCTAACCGCGAGAAAAATACGAAAGCACCTCATTCATCTTTCGCCTCGAGAGATGAAATCCGTGATCCTGATTGAACTACTCGATTCTACCGAATATTCGACAATTTTTGACGTCATGTTTGAGGTGGATTTCATCTCCACGCGTATAGCTGAACGTTATGAAAATTACAATCAGATTTAAGCTTAAGCTGTAGAACCGACTATCCATGGCTAACCGCGAGAAAAATACGAAAGCACTTAATGTATCATTCGCTGCGAGAGATGAAATCCGTGATCCAGAATGAACGATTCGAATCTACTGAATATTCGAAAAATTTTCAAGCCATGTTTAAGGTGGATTTCATCTCCACGTGTGTTGCTACAGGTTATGAAAATTACAATCAGATCTCCTACATTTCTCAGTCCGCAAGACGAAATTCATATTCCCGATTGCGCAATTCTGGTCCACTGAATTTCTAATTATTTTCGAGAATGTTGTCGAGTCTGATTTCATCATGTGCGATTAAACTGACCATCCGTAGCTAACCGCGAGAAAAATATTAAGCACCTTATTCATCATTCGCTGCGGGAGATGAAATCCGTGATCCAGAATGAACGATTCGATTCTACTGAATATTCGAAAAATTTTCAAGCCATGTTTGAGGTGGATTTCATCTCCACGTGTGTTGCTACACGTTATGAAAATTACAAACGGATCTCCTACATTTCTCAGTTCGCAAGACGAAATTCATATTCCCGATTGCGCAATTCTGGTCCACTGAATTTCTAATTATTTTTGAGAATGTTGTCGAGTCTGATTTCATCATGTGCGATTGAACTGACCATCCGTAGCTAACTGCGAGTAAAATACGAAAGCACCTCATTCATCTTTCGCTTCGAGAGATGAAATCCGTGATCCTGATTGAACTACTCGATTCTACCGAATATTCGACAATTTTTGACGTCATGTATGAGGTGGATTTCATCTCCACGCGTATAGCTGAACGTAATGAAAATTACAATCAGATTTAAGCTTGTGCTGTAGAACCGACTATCCATGGCTAACCGCGAGAAAAATACGAAAGCACTTAATGTATCATTCGCTGCGAGAGATGAAATCCGTGATCCAGAATGAACGATTCGAATCTACTGAATATTCGAAAAATTTTCAAGCCATGTTTAAGGTGGATTTCATCTCCACGTGTGTTGCTACAGGTTATGAAAATTACAATCAGATCTCCTACATTTCTCAGTCCGCAAGACGAAATTCATATTCCCGATTGCGCAATTCTGGTCCACTGAATTTCTAATTATTTTCGAGAATGTTGTCGAGTCTGATTTCATCATGTGCGATTGAACTGACCATCCGTAGCTAACCGCGAGAAAAATACGAAAGCACCTCATTCATCTTTCGCCTCGAGAGATGAAATCCGTGATCCTGATTCAACTACTCGATTCTACCGAATATTCGACAATTTTTGACGTCATGTTTGAGGTGGATTTCATCTCCACGCGTATAGCTGAACGTTATGAAAATTACAATCAGATTTAAGCTTGTGCTGTAGAACCCACTATCCATGGCTAACCGCAAGAAAAATACGAAAGCACTTAATTTATCATTCGCTGCGAGAGATGAAATCCGTGATCCAGAATGAACGATTCAATTCTATTGAATATTCGAAAAAATTTCAGGCCATGTTTAAGGTGGATTTCATCTCCACGTGTGTTGCTACACGTTATGAAAATTACAATCAGATCTCCTACATTTCTCAGTCCGCAAGACGAAATTAATGTTCCTGATTGCACGATTTTGTTCTAATTAATATTTGATTATTTACCATGCCCTTGTCCAATCTTATGTAATATCACGCGGTAATAGCAAACATCGATCGCTAACCCCGAGAAAAAATACGAAAGCACCTCATTCATCATTCGCTGCGGGAGATGAAATCCGTGATCCAGAATGAACTATTCGACTGGAATGAAAATTCGACAATTTTTCAAGCCATGTTTGATGTGGATTTTATCTCCACGCGTGTTGCTACACGTTATGAAAATTACAATCAGATCTCCTACATTTCTCAGTCCGCAAGACGAAATTCATATTCCCGATTGCGCAATTCTGGTCCACTGAATTTCTAATTATTTTCGAGAATGTTGTCGAGTCTGATTTCATCATGTGCGATTGAACTGACCATCCGTAGCTAACCGCGAGAAAAATACGAAAGCACCTCATTCATCTTTCGCTTCGAGAGATGAAATCCGTGATCCTGATTGAACTACTCGGTTCTACCGAATATTCGACAATTTTTGACGTCATGTTTGAGGTGGATTTCATCTCCACGCGTATTGCTGAACGTTATGAAAATTACAATCAGATATAAGCTTGTGCTGTAGAACCGACTATACATGGCTAACCGCGAGGAAAATACGAAAGCACTTAATTTATCATTCGCTGCGAGAGATGAAATTCGTGATCCAGAATGAACGATTCGATTCTACTGAATATTCGAAAAATTTTCAGGCCATGTTTAAGGTGGATTTCATCTCCACGTGTGTTGCTACACGTTATGAAAATTACAATCAGATCTCCTACATTTCTCAGTCCGCAAGACGAAATTCATGTTCCTGATTGCACGATTTTGTTCAAATTAATATTTGATTATTTACCATGCCCTTGTCCAATCTTATTTAATATCACGCGGTAATAGCAAACATCGATCGCTAACCCCGAGAAAAAATACGAAAGCACCTCATTCATCATTCGCTGCGGGAGATGAAATCCGTGATCCAGAATGAACTATTAGACTCGAATGAAAATTCGACAATTTTTCAAGCCATGTTTGAGGTGGATTTCATCTCCACGCGTGTTGCTACACGTTATAAAAATTATAATCAGATCTCCTACATTTCTTAGTGCTGAAGACGAAATTCATATTCCCAATTGCGCAACTCTGGTCCACTGAATTTCTAATTATTTTCGAGAATGTTGTCGAGTCTGATTTCATCATGTGCGATTGAACTGACCATCCGTAGCTAACCGCGAGAAAAATACGAAAGCACCTCATTCATCATTCGCTTTGAGAGATGAAATCCGTGATCCTGATTGAACTACTCGATTCTACCGAATATTCGACAATTTTTCACGTCATGTTTGAGGTGGATTTCATCTCCACGCGTATAGCTGAACGTTATGAAAATTACAATCAGATTTAAGCTTGTGCTGTAGAACCGACTATCCATGGCTAACCGCGAGAAAAATACGAAAGCACTTAATGTATCATTCGCTGCGAGAGATGAAATCCGTGATCCAGAATGAACGATTCGATTCTACTGAATATTCGAAAAATTTTCAAGCCATGTTTGAGGTGGATTTCATCTCCACGTGTGTTACTACACGTTATGAAAATCACAATCAGATCTCCTACATTTCTCAGTCCGCAAGACGAAATTCATATTCCCGATTGCGCAATTCTGGTCCACCGAATTTCTAATTATTTTCGAGAATGTTGTCGAGTCTGATTCCATCATGTGCGATTGAACTGACCATCCGTAGCTAACTGCGAGAAAAATACGAAAGCACCTCATTCATCTTTCGCTTCGAGAGATGAAATCCGTGATCCTGATTGAACTACTCGATTCTACCGAATATTCGACAATTTTTGACGTCATGTTTGAGGTGTATTTCATCTCCACGCGTACAGCTGAACGTTATGAATATTACAATCAGATTTAAGCTTGTGCTGTAGAACCGACTATCCATGGCGAACCGCGAGAAAAATACGAAAGCACTTAATGTGTCATTCGCTGCGAGAGATGAAATCCGTGATCCAGAATGAACGATTCGATTCTACTGAATATTCGAAAAATTTTCGAGCCATGTTTAAGGTGGATTTCATCTCCACGTGTGTTGCTACACGTTATGAAAATTACAATCAGATCTCCTACATTTCTCAGTCCGCAAGACGAAATTCATATTCCCGATTGCGCAATTCTGGTCCACTGAATTTCTAATTATTTTCGAGAATGTTGTCGAGTCTGATTTCATCATGTGCGATTGAACTGACCATCCGTAGCTAACCGCGAGAAAAATACGAAAGCACCTCATTCATCTTTCGCTTCGAGAGATGAAATCCGTGATCCTGATTGAACTACTCGGTTCTACCGAATATTCGACAATTTTTGACGTCATGTTTGAGGTGGATTTCATCTCCACGCGTATTGCTGAACGTTATGAAAATTACAATCAGATATAAGCTTGTGCTGTAGAACCGACTATACATGGCTAACCGCGAGAAAAATACGAAAGCACTTAATTTATCATTCGCTGCGAGAGATGAAATTCGTGATCCAGAATGAACGATTCGATTCTACTGAATATTCGAAAAATTTTCAGGCCATGTTTAAGGTGGATTTCATCTCCACGTGTGTTGCTACACGTTATGAAAATTACAATCAGATCTCCTACATTTCTCAGTCCGCAAGACGAAATTCATGTTCCTGATTGCACGATTTTGTTCAAATTAATATTTGATTATTTACCATGCCCTTGTCCAATCTTATTTAATATCACGCGGTAATAGCAAACATCGATCGCAAACCCCGAGAAAAAATACGAAAGCACCTCATTCATCATTCGCTGCGGGAGATGAAATCCGTGATCCAGAATGAACTATTAGACTCGAATGAAAATTCGACAATTTTTCAAGCCATGTTTGAGGTGGATTTCATCTCCACGCGTGTTGCTACACGTTATAAAAATTATAATCAGATCTCCTACATTTCTCAGTGCTGAAGACGAAATTCATATTCCCGATTGCGCAATTCTGGTCCACTGAATTTCTAATTATTTTCGAGAATGTTGTCGAGTCTGATTTCATCATGTGCGATTGAACTGACCATCCGTAGCTAACCGCGAGAAAAATACGAAAGCACCTCATTCATCTTTGGCTTCGAGAGATGAAATCCGTGATCCTGATTGAACTACTCGATTCTACCGAATATTCGACAATTTTTCACGTCATGTTTGAGGTGGATTTCATCTCCACGCGTATAGCTGAACGTTATGAAAATTACTATCATATTTAAGCTTGTGCTGTAGAACCGACTATCCATGGCTAACCGCGAGAAAAATACGAAAGCACTTAATGTATCATTCGCTGCGAGAGATGAAATCCGTGATCCAGAATGAACGATTCGATTCTACTGAATATTCGAAAAATTTTCAAGCCATGTTTGAGGTGGATTTCATCTCCACGTGTGTTGCTACACGTTATGAAAATTACAAACGGATCTCCTACATTTCTCAGTTCGCAAGACGAAATTCATATTCCCGATTGCGCAATTCTGGTCCACTGAATTTCTAATTATTTTCGAGAATGTTGTCGAGTCTGATTTCATCATGTGCGATTGAACTGACCATCCGTAGCTAACTGCGAGAAAAATACGAAAGCACCTCATTCATCTTTCGCTTCGAGAGATGAAATCCGTGATCCTGATTGAACTACTCGGTTCTACCGAATATTCGACAATTTTTGACGTCATGTTTGAGGTGGATTTCATCTCCACGCGTATTGCTGAACGTTATGAAAATTACAATCAGATATAAGCTTGTGCTGTAGAACCGACTATACATGGCTAACCGCGAGAAAAATACGAAAGCACTTAATTTATCATTCGCTGCGAGAGATGAAATTCGTGATCCAGAATGAACGATTCGATTCTACTGAATATCCGAAAAATTTTCAGGCCATGTTTAAGGTGGATTTCATCTCCACGTGTGTTGCTACACGTTATGAAAATTACAATCAGATCTCCTACATTTCTCAGTCCGCAAGACGAAATTCATGTTCCTGATTGCACGATTTTGTTCAAATTAATATTTGATTATTTACCATGCCCTTGTCCAATCTTATTTAATATCACGCGGTAATAGCAAACATCGATCGCTAACCCCGAGAAAAAATACGAAAGCACCTCTTTCATCATTCGCTGCGGGAGATGAAATCCGTGATCCAGAATGAACTATTAGACTCGAATGAAAATTCGACAATTTTTCAAGCCATGTTTGAGGTGGATTTCATCTCCACGCGTGTTGCTACACGTTATAAAAATTATAATCAGATCTCCTACATTTCTTAGTGCTGAAGACGAAATTCATATTCCCGATTGCGCAATTCTGGTCCACTAAATTTCTAATTATTTTCGAGAATGTTGTCGAGTCTGATTTCATCATGTGCGATTGAACTGACCATCCGTAGCTAACCGCGAGAAAAATACGAAAGCACCTCATTCATCTTTCGCCTCGAGAGATGAAATCCGTGATCCTGATTGAACTACTCGATTCTACCGAATATTCGACAATTTTTGACGTCATGTTTGAGGTGGATTTCATCTCCACGCGTATAGCTGAACGTTATGAAAATTACAATCAGATTTAAGCTTAAGCTGTAGAACCGACTATCCATGGCTAACCGCGAGAAAAATACGAAAGCACTTAATGTATCATTCGCTGCGAGAGATGAAATCCGTGATCCAGAATGAACGATTCGAATCTACTGAATATTCGAAAAATTTTCAAGCCATGTTTAAGGTGGATTTCATCTCCACGTGTGTTGCTACAGGTTATGAAAATTACAATCAGATCTCCTACATTTCTCAGTCCGCAAGACGAAATTCATATTCCCGATTGCGCAATTCTGGTCCACTGAATTTCTAATTATTTTCGAGAATGTTGTCGAGTCTGATTTCATCATGTGCGATTAAACTGACCATCCGTAGCTAACCGCGAGAAAAATACGAAAGCACCTTATTCATCATTCGCTGCGGGAGATGAAATCCGTGATCCAGAATGAACGATTCGATTCTACTGAATATTCGAAAAATTTTCAAGCCATGTTTGAGGTGGATTTCATCTCCACGTGTGTTGCTACACGTTATGAAAATTAAGAACGGATCTCCTACATTTCTCAGTTCGCAAGACGAAATTCATATTCCCGATTGCGCAATTCTGGTCCACTGAATTTCTAATTATTTTTGAGAATGTTGTCGAGTCTGATTTCATCATGTGCGATTGAACTGACCATCCGTAGCTAACTGCGAGTAAAATACGAAAGCACCTCATTCATCTTTCGCTTCGAGAGATGAAATCCGTGATCCTGATTGAACTACTCGATTCTACCGAATATTCGACAATTTTTGACGTCATGTATGAGGTGGATTTCATCTCCACGCGTATAGCTGAACGTAATGAAAATTACAATCAGATTTAAGCTTGTGCTGTAGAACCGACTATCCATGGCTAACCGCGAGAAAAATACGAAAGCACTTAATGTATCATTCGCTGCGAGAGATGAAATCCGTGATCCAGAATGAACGATTCGAATCTACTGAATATTCGAAAAATTTTCAAGCCATGTTTAAGGTGGATTTCATCTCCACGTGTGTTGCTACAGGTTATGAAAATTACAATCAGATCTCCTACATTTCTCAGTCCGCAAGACGAAATTCATATTCCCGATTGCGCAATTCTGGTCCACTGAATTTCTAATTATTTTCGAGAATGTTGTCGAGTCTGATTTCATCATGTGCGATTGAACTGACCATCCGTAGCTAACCGCGAGAAAAATACGAAAGCACCTCATTCATCTTTCGCCTCGAGAGATGAAATCCGTGATCCTGATTCAACTACTCGATTCTACCGAATATTCGACAATTTCTGACGTCATGTTTGAGGTGGATTTCATCTCCACGCGTATAGCTGAACGTTATGAAAATTACAATCAGATTTAAGCTTGTGCTGTAGAACCCACTATCCATGGCTAACCGCAAGAAAAATACGAAAGCACTTAATTTATCATTCGCTGCGAGAGATGAAATCCGTGATCCAGAATGAACGATTCAATTCTATTGAATATTCGAAAAAATTTCAGGCCATGTTTAAGGTGGATTTCATCTCCACGTGTGTTGCTACACGTTATGAAAATTACAATCAGATCTCCTACATTTCTCAGTCCGCAAGACGAAATTAATGTTCCTGATTGCACGATTTTGTTCTAATTAATATTTGATTATTTACCATGCCCTTGTCCAATCTTATGTAATATCACGCGGTAATAGCAAACATCGATCGCTAACCCCGAGAAAAAATACGAAAGCACCTCATTCATCATTCGCTGCGGGAGATGAAATCCGTGATCCAGAATGAACTATTCGACTGGAATGAAAATTCGACAATTTTTCAAGCCATGTTTGATGTGGATTTTATCTCCACGCGTGTTGCTACACGTTATGAAAATTATAATCAGACCTCCTACATTTCTCAGTCCGCAAGACGAAATTCATATTCCCGATTGCGCAATTCTGGTCCACTGAATTTCTAATTATTTTCGAGAATGTTGTCGAGTCTGATTTCATCATGTGCGATTGAACTGACCATCCGTAGCTAACCGCGAGAAAAATACGAAAGCACCTCCTTCATCTTTCGCTTCGAGAGATGAAATCCGTGATCCTGATTGAACTACTCGATTCTACCGAATATTCGACAATTTTTGACGTCATGTTTGAGGTGGATTTCATCTCCACGCGTATAGCTGAACGTTATGAAAATTACAATCAGATTTAAGCTTGTGCTGTAGAACCGACTATCCATGGCTAACCGCGAGAAAAATACGAAAGCACTTAATTTATCATTCGCTGCGAGAGATGAAATCCGTGATCCAGAATGAACGATTCGATTCTACTGAATATTCGAAAAATTTTCAAGCCATGTTTAAGGTGGATTTCATCTCCACGTGTGTTGCTACACGTTATGAAAATTACAATCAGATCTCCTACATTTCTCAGTCCGCAAGACGAAATTCATGTTCCTGATTGCACGATTTTGTTCAAATTAATATTTGATTATTTACCATGCCCTTGTCCAATCTTATTTAATATCACGCGGTAATAGCAAACATCGATCGCTAACCCCGAGAAAAAATACAAAAGCACCTCATTCATCATTCGCTGCGGGAGATGAAATCCGTGATCCAGAATGAACTATTAGACTCGAATGAAAATTCGACAATTTTTCAAGCCATGTTTGAGGTGGATTTCATCTCCACGCGTGTTGCTACACGTTATAAAAATTATAATCAGATCTCCTACATTTCTCAGTGCTGAAGACGAAATTGATATTCCCGATTGCGCAATTCTGGTCCACTGAATTTCTAATTATTTTCGAGAATGTTGTCGAGTCTGATTTCATCATGTGCGATTGAACTGACCATCCGTAGCGAACCGCGAGAAAAATACGAAAGCACCTCATTCATCTTTCGCTTCGAGAGATGAAATCCATGATCCTGATTGAACTACTCGATTCTACCGAATATTCGACAATTTTTGACGTCATGTATGAGGTGGATTTCATCTCCACGCGTATAGCTGAACGTTATGAAAATTACGATCAGATTTAAGCTTGTGCTGTAGAACCGACTATCCATGGCTAACCGCGAGAAAAATACGAAAGCACTTAATGTATCATTCGCTGCGAGAGATGAAATCCGTGATCCAGAATGAACGATTCGATTCTACTGAATATTCGAAAAATTTTCAAGCCATGTTTAAGGTGGATTTCATCTCCACGTGTGTTGCTACACGTTATGAAAATTACAATCAGATCTCCTACATTTCTCAGTCCGCAAGACGAAATTCATATTCCCGATTGCGCAATTCTGGTCCACTGAATTTCTAATTATTTTCGAGAATGTTGTCGAGTCTGATTTCATCATGTGCGATTGAACTGACCATCCGTAGCTAACCGCGAGAAAAATACGAAAGCACCTCATTCATCTTTCGCTTCGAGAGATGAAATCCGTGATCCTGATTGAACTACTCGGTTCTACCGAATATTCGACAATTTTTGACGTCATGTTTGAGGTGGATTTCATCTCCACGCGTATTGCTGAACGTTATGAAAATTACAATCAGATATAAGCTTGTGCTGTAGAACCGACTATACATGGCTAACCGCGAGAAAAATACGAAAGCACTTAATTTATCATTCGCTGCGAGAGATGAAATTCGTGATCCAGAATGAACGATTCGATTCTACTGAATATCCGAAAAATTTTCAGGCCATGTTTAAGGTGGATTTCATCTCCACGTGTGTTGCTACACGTTATGAAAATTACAATCAGATCTCCTACATTTCTCAGTCCGCAAGACGAAATTCATGTTCCTGATTGCACGATTTTGTTCAAATTAATATTTGATTATTTACCATGCCCTTGTCCAATCTTATTTAATATCACGCGGTAATAGCAAACATCGATCGCTAACCCCGAGAAAAAATACGAAAGCACCTCTTTCATCATTCGCTGCGGGAGATGAAATCCGTGATCCAGAATGAACTATTAGACTCGAATGAAAATTCGACAATTTTTCAAGCCATGTTTGAGGTGGATTTCATCTCCACGCGTGTTGCTACACGTTATAAAAATTATAATCAGATCTCCTACATTTCTCAGTGCTGAAGACGAAATTGATATTACCGATTGCGCAATTCTGGTCCACTGAATTTCTAATTATTTTCGAGAATGTTGTCGAGTCTGATTTCATCATGTGCGATTGAACTGACCATCCGTAGCTAACCGCGAGAAAAATACGAAAGCACCTCATTCATCTTTCGCTTCGAGAGATGAAATCCGTGATCCTGATTGAACTACTCGATTCTACCGAATATTCGACAATTTTTCACGTCATGTTTGAGGTGGATTTCATCTCCACGCGTATAGCTGAACGTTATGAAAATTACAATCAGATATAAGCTTGTGCTGTAGATCCGACTATACATGGCTAACCGCGAGAAAAATACGAAAGCACTTAATTTATCATTCGCTGCGAGAGATGAAATCCGTGATCCAGAATGAACGATTCGATTCTACTGAATATTCGAAAAATTTTCAAGCCATGTTTAAGGTGGATTTCATCTCCACGTGTGTTGCTACACGTTATGAAAATTACAATCAGATCTCCTACATTTCTCAGTCCGCAAGACGAAATTCATGTTCCTGATTGCACGATTTTGTTCAAATTAATATTTGATTATTTACCATGCCCTTGTCCAATCTTATTTAATATCACGCGGTAATAGCAAACATCGATTGCTAACCCCGAGAAAAAATACGAAAGCACCTCATTCATCATTCGCTGCGGGAGATGAAATCCGTGATCCAGAATGAACTATTAGACTCGAATGAAAATTCGACAATTTTTCAAGCCATGTTTGAGGTGGATTTCATCTCCACGCGTGTTGCTACACGTTATAAAAATTATAATCAGATCTCCTACATTTCTCAGTGCTGAAGACGAAATTCATATTCCCGATTGCGCAATTCTGGTCCACTGAATTTCTAATTATTTTCGAGAATGTTGTCGAGTCTGATTTCATCATGTGCGATTGAACTGACCATCCGTAGCTAACCGCGAGAAAAATACGAAAGCACCTCATTCATCTTTGGCTTCGAGAGATGAAATCCGTGATCCTGATTGAACTACTCGATTCTACCGAATATTCGACAGTTTTTCACGTTATGTTTGAGGTGGATTTCATCTCCACGCGTATAGCTGAACGTTATGAAAATTACAATCAGATTTAAGCTTGTGCTGTAGAACCGACTATCCATTGCTAACCGCGAGAAAAATACGAAAGCACTTAATGTATCATTCGCTGCGAGAGATGAAATCCGTGATCCAGAATGAACGATTCGATTCTACTGAATATTCGAAAAATTTTCAGGCCATGTTTAAGGTGGATTTCATCTCCACGTGTGTTGCTACACGTTATGAAAATTACAATCAGATCTCCTACATTTCTCAGTCCGCAAGACGAAATTCATGTTCCTGATTGCACGATTTTGTTCAAATTAATATTTGATTATTTACCATGCCCTTGTCCAATCTTATTTAATATCACGCGGTAATAGCAAACATCGATCGCTAACCCCGAGAAAAATTACGAAAGCACCTCATTCATCATTCGCTGCGGGAGATGAAATCCGTGATCCAGAATGAACTATTAGACTCGAATGAAAATTCGACAATTTTTCAAGCCATGTTTGAGGTGGATTTCATCTCCACGCGTGTTGCTACACGTTATAAAAATTATAATCAGATCTCCTACATTTCTCAGTGCTGAAGACGAAATTGATATTACCGATTGCGCAATTATGGTCCACTGAATTTCTAATTATTTTCGAGAATGTTGTCGAGTCTGATTTCATCATGTGCGATTGAACTGACCATCCGTAGCTAACCGCGAGAAAAATACGAAAGCACCTCATTCATCTTTGGCTTCGAGAGATGAAATCCGTGATCCTGATTGAACTACTCGATTCTACCGAATATTCGACAATTTTTCACGTCATGTTTGAGGTGGATTTCATCTCCACGCGTATAGCTGAACGTTATGAAAATTACAATCAGATTTAAGCTTGTGCTGTAGAACCGACTATCCATTGCTAACCGCGAGAAAAATACGAAAGCACTTAATGTATCATTCGCTGCGAGAGATGAAATCCGTGATCCAGATCGAACGATTCGATTCTACTGAATATTCGAAAAATTTTCAAGCCATGTTTGAGGTGGATTTCATCTCCACGTGTGTTGCTACACGTTATGAAAATTACAAACGGATCTCCTACATTTCTCAGTTCGCAAGACGAAATTCATATTCCCGATTGCGCAATTCTGGTCCACTGAATTTCTAATTATTTTCGAGAATGTTGTCGAGTCTGATTTCATCATGTGCGATTGAACTGACCATCCGTAGCTAACTGCGAGAAAAATACGAAAGCACCTCATTCATCTTTCGCTTCGAGAGATGAAATCCGTGATCCTGATTGAACTACTCGATTCTACCGAATATTCGACAACTTTTGACGTCATGTATCGGGTGGATTTCATCTCCACGCGTATAGCTGAACGTTATGACAATTACAATCAGATTTAAGCTTGTGCTGTAGAACCGACTATCCATGGCTAACCGCGAGAAAAATACGAAAGCACTTAATGTATCATTCGCTGCGAGAGATGAAATCCGTGATCCAGAATGAACGATTCGATTCTACTGAATATTCGAAAAATTTTCAAGCCATGTTTAAGGTGGATTTCATCTCCACGTGTGTTGCTACAGGTTATGAAAATTACAATCAGATCTCCTACATTTCTCAGTCCGCAAGACGAAATTCATATTCCCGATTGCGCAATTCTGGTCCACTGAATTTCTAATTATTTTCGAGAATGTTGTCGAGTCTGATTTCATCATGTGCGACTGAACTGACCATCCGTAGCTAACCGCGAGAAAAATACGAAAGCACCTCATTCATCTTTCGCCTCGAGAGATGAAATCCGTGATCCTGATTGAACTACTCGATTCTACCGAATATTCGACAATTTTTGACGTCATGTTTGAGGTGGATTTCATCTCCACGCGTATAGCTGAACGTTATGAAAATTACAATCAGATTTAAGCTTGTGCTGTAGAACCGACTATCCATGGCTAACCGCGAGAAAAATACGAAAGCACTTAATGTATCATTCGCTGCGAGAGATTAAATCCGTGATCCAGAATGAACGATTCGATTCTACTGAATATTCGAAAAATTTTCAAGCCATGTTTAAGGTGGATTTCATCTCCACGTGCGTTGCTACACGTTATAAAAATTATAATCAGATCTCCTTCATTTCTCAGTTCGCAAGACGAAATTCATATTCCCGATTGCGCAATTCTGGTCCACTGAATTTCTAATTATTTTCGAGAATGTTGTCGAGTCTGATTTCATCATGTGCGATTGAACTGACCATCCGTAGCTAACTGCGAGAAAAATACGAAAGCACCTCATTCATCTTTCGCTTCGAGAGATGAAATCCATGATCCTGATTGAACTACTCGATTCTACCGAATATTCGACAATTTTTGACGTCATGTATGAGGTGGATTTCATCTCCACGCGTATAGCTGAACGTTATGAAAATTACAATCAGATTTAAGCTTGTGCTGTAGAACCGACTATCCATGGCTAACCGCGAGAAAAATACGAAAGCACTTAATGTATCATTCGCTGCGAGAGATGAAATCCGTGATCCAGAATGAACGATTTGATTCTACTGAATATTCGAAAAATTTTCAAGCTATGTTTAAGGTGGATTTCATCTCCACGTGTGTTGCTACACGCTATGAAAATTACAATCAGATCTCCTACATTTCTCAGTCCGCAAGACAAAATTCATATTCCCGATTGCGCAATTCTGGTCCACTGAATTTCTAATTATTTTCGAGAATGTTGTCGAGTCTGATTTCATCATGTGCGATCAAACTGACCATCCGTAGCTAACCGCGAGAAAAATACGAAAGCACCTCATTCATCTTTCGCTTCGAGAGATGAAATCCGTGATCCTGATTAAACTACTCGATTCTACCGAATATTCGACAATTTTTGACGTCACGTTTGAGGTGGATTCCATCTCCACCCGTATTGCTGAACGTTATGAAAATTACAATCAGATATAAGCTTGTGCTGTAGAACCCACTATCCATGGCTAACCGCGAGAAAAATACGAAAGCACTTAATTTATCATTCGCTGCGAGAGATGAAATCCGTGATCCAGAATGAACGATTCGATTCTACTGAATATTCGAAAAATTTTCAGGCCATGTTTAAGGTGGATTTCATCTCCACGTGTGTTGCTACACGTTATGAAAATTACAATCAGATCTCCTACATTTCTCAGTCCGCAAGACGAAATTAATGTTCCTGATTGCACGATTTTGTTCTAATTAATATTTGATTATTTACCATGCCCTTGTCCAATCTTATAAAATATCACGCGGTAATAGCAAACATCGATCGCTAACCCCGAGAAAAAATACGAAAGCACCTCATTCATCATTCGCTGCGGGAGATGAAATCCGTGATCCAGAATGAACTATTCGACTCGAATGAAAATTCGACAATTTTTCAAGCCATGTTTGATGTGGATTTTATCTCCACGCGTGTTGCTACACGTTATGAAAATTATAATCAGACCTCCTATATTTCTCAGTGCTGAAGACGAAATTCATATTTCCGATTGCGCAATTCTGGTCCACTGAATTTCTAATTATTTTCGAGAATGTTGTCGAGTCTGATTTCATCATGTGCGATTGAACTGACCATCCGTAGCCAACCGCGAGAAAAATACGAAAGCACCTCATTCATCTTTCGCTTCAAGAGCTGAAATCCGTGATCCTGATTGAACTACTCGATTCTACCGAATATTCGACAATTTTTCACGTCATGTTTGAGGTGGATTTTATCTCCACGCGTATAGCTGAACGTTATGAAAATTACAATCAGATATAAGCTTGTGCTGTAGAACCGACTATCCATGGCTAACCGCGAGAAAAATACGAAAGCACGTAATTTATCATTCGCTGCGAGAGATGAAATCCGTTATCCAGAATGAACGATTCGATTCTACTGAATATTCGAAAAATTTTCAAGCCATGTTTAAGGTGGATTTCATCTCCACGTGTGTTGCTACACGTTATGAAAATTACAATCAGATCTCCTACATTTCTCAGTCCGCAAGACGAAATTCATATTCCCGATTGCGCAATTCTGGTCCACTGAATTTCTAATTATTTTCGAGAATGTTGTCGAGTCTGATTTCATCATGTGCGATTAAACTGACCATCCGTAGCTAACCGCGAGAAAAATACGAAAGCACCTCATTCATCATTCGCTGCGGGAGATGAAATCCGTGATCCAGAATGAACGATTCGATTCTACTGAATATTCGAAAAATTTTCAAGTTATGTTTGAGGTGGTTTTCATCTCCACGTGTGTTGCTACACGTTATGAAAATTACAAACGGATCTCCTACATTTCTCAGTTCGCAAGACGAAATTCATATTCCCGATTGCGCAATTCTGGTCCACTGAATTTCTAATTATTTTCGAGAATGTTGTCGAGTCTGATTTCATCATGTGCGATTGAACTGACCATCCGTAGCTAACTGCGAGAAAAATACGAAAGCACCTCATTCATCTTTCGCTTCGAGAGATGAAATCCGTGATCCTGATTGAACTACTCGATTCTACCGAATATTCGACAATTTTTGACGTCATGTATGAGGTGGATTTCATCTCCACGCGTATAGCTGAACGTTATGAAAATTACAATCAGATTTAAGCTTGTGCTGTAGAACCGACTATCCATGGCTAACCGCGAGAAAAATACGAAAGCACTTAATGTATCATTCGCTGCGAGAGATGAAATCCGTGATCCAGAATGAACGATTCGATTTTACTGAATATTCGAAAAATTTTCAAGCCATGTTTAAGGTGGATTTCATCTCCACGTGTGTTGCTACAGGTTATGAAAATTACAATCAGATCTCCTACATTTCTCAGTCCGCAAGACGAAATTCATATTCCCGATTGCGCAATTCTGGTCCACTGAATTTCTAATTATTTTCGAGAATGTTGTCGAGTCTGATTTCATCATGTGCGATTGAACTGACCATCCGTAGCTAACCGCTAGAAAAATACGAAAGCACCTCATTCATCTTTCGCCTCGAGAGATGAAATCCGTGATCCTGATTGAACTACTCGATTCTACCGAATATTCGACAATTTTTGACGTCATGTTTGAGGTGGATTTCATCTCCACGCGTATAGCTGAACGTTATGAAAATTACAATCAGATTTAAGCTTGTGCTTTAGAACCCACTATCCATGGCTAACCGCAAGAAAAATACGAAAGCACTTAATTTATCATTCGCTGCGAGAGATGAAATCCGTGATCCAGAATGAACGATTCGATTCTACTGAATATTCGAAAAAATTTCAGGCCATGTTTAAGGTGGATTTCATCTCCACGTGTGTTGCTACACGTTATGAAAATTACAATCAGATCTCCTACATTTCTCAGTCCGCAAGACGAAATTAATGTTCCTGATTGCACGATTTTGTTCTAATTAATATTTGATTATTTACCATGCCCTTGTCCAATCTTATGTAATATCACGCGGTAATAGCAAACATCGATCGCTAACCCCGAGAAAAAATACGAAAGCACCTCATTCATCATTCGCTGCGGGAGATGAAATCCGTGATTTCATCTCCCTAAGTTGAAACGTTAAACCGCTTTATTAGTGTGTGTTTAATGTTTGTGTGAGTTTTTGTTTTGATTCTTAGTGTAATTAGTACGTGAGTTCGACTCTAGGCTCGATCTGCGGAACACCTGGGTGTTGTCTTTGGATTGATTCGACTTTTATTTTATTTTAAGTCCTCAGTCTTCTGGGTTGGTTACGCTCTCGAAGAGGTGGTCAACCCATGTATCATCATTGGACAATATTTGTTCTTTATTGTTTCGTTTGATACAAATGCTGATGTGAGTATTCGCAAGACGTCTTCCTAGACTGTGTGGGTGTGTGTGTGTAGTGAGGGCTTTGCCTGCCCACGAAAGGCGAAATTTTTCTCTTTTGCTTGGCGCTTATGTTTCTATTCTTTTTTGTAGGGTTAATTGTTTAATTTAATAAGAGTATCGTTCACTTTCTCGTGATTGTATACTCGTGGTAGGGGCTTCGCCTGCCCTTTGTAGGCTAAATTTGCTCTATGCTTGGCGCTTACGTTTCTATTCTTTTTTGTAGGGTTAATTGCTTAATTTAATAAGAGTATCGTTCACTTTCCCGTGATTGTATACTCGTGGTAGGGGCTTCGCCTGCCCTTTGTAGGCTAAATTTGTTCTATGCTTGGCGCTTACGTTTCTTTTCTTTTTTGTAAGGTTTATGGTCTACTTAATAAATAGTGTCGGTGGAATTTGGATCACTGGCTTAAACTTCCGCTTGAATGCCTAACGATTTCACCCTGCGAGGGCCAGGTGCAATCCTGGGGGCTCGCAAGAGGAGGATGTGTTTTCGGTGATAGAGAGGGCCAACTGCAATGTTGGGGGCTCTCTATCGTGGACGTTTTCTTGAGAGGGCCAACTGCAATGTTGGGAGCTCGCAAGAAAGGAGGGAGTGATGTAACTAGGAGATAGAGAGGGCCAACTGCAATGCTGGGAGCTCCCTATCGTGGATTCCTTCTTGAGAGGGCCAACTGCAATGTTGGGAGCTCGCAAGAAAGGAGGAAATGACGTATTTAGGAGATAGAGAGGGCCAACTGCAATGCTGGGAGCTCTCTATCGTGGATTCTTTCTTGAGAGGGCCAACTGCAATGTTGGGAGCTCGCAAGAAAGGAGGGAATGACGTAATTAGGAGATAGAGAGGGCCAGCTGCAATGCTGGGAGCTCTCTATCGTGGATTCTTTCTTGAGAGGGCCAACTGCAATGTTGGGAGCTCGCAAGAAAGGAGGAAATGATGTAATTAGGAGATAGAGAGGGCCAACTGCAATGCTGGGAGCTCTCTATCGTGGATTCTTTCTTGAGAGGGCCAACTGCAATGTTGGGAGCTCGCAAGAAAGGAGGAAATGATGTAATTAGGAGATAGAGAGGGCCAACTGCAATGCTGGGAGCTCTCTATCGTGGATTCTTTCTTGAGAGGGCCAACTGCAATGTTGGGAGCTCGCAAGAAAGGAGGAAATGATGTAATTAGGAGATGGTATTAGGAGATGATCCGTGTGCTGTAGAACCGACTATCCATGGCGAACCGCGAGAAAAATACGAAAGCACTTAATGTGTCATTCGCTGCGAGAGATGAAATCCGTGATCCAGAATGAACGATTCGATTCTACTGAATATTCGAAAAATTTTCGAGCCATGTTTAAGGTGGATTTCATCTCCACGTGTGTTGCTACACGTTATGAAAATTACAATCAGATCTCCTACATTTCTCAGTCCGCAAGACGAAATTCATATTCCCGATTGCGCAATTCTGGTCCACTGAATTTCTAATTATTTTCGAGAATGTTGTCGAGTCTGATTTCATCATGTGCGATTGAACTGACCATCCGTAGCTAACCGCGAGAAAAATACGAAAGCACCTCATTCATCTTTCGCTTCGAGAGATGAAATCCGTGATCCTGATTGAACTACTCGGTTCTACCGAATATTCGACAATTTTTGACGTCATGTTTGAGGTGGATTTCATCTCCACGCGTATTGCTGAACGTTATGAAAATTACAATCAGATATAAGCTTGTGCTGTAGAACCGACTATACATGGCTAACCGCGAGAAAAATACGAAAGCACTTAATTTATCATTCGCTGCGAGAGATGAAATTCGTGATCCAGAATGAACGATTCGATTCTACTGAATATTCGAAAAATTTTCAGGCCATGTTTAAGGTGGATTTCATCTCCACGTGTGTTGCTACACGTTATGAAAATTACAATCAGATCTCCTACATTTCTCAGTCCGCAAGACGAAATTCATGTTCCTGATTGCACGATTTTGTTTAAATTAATATTTGATTATTTACCATGCCCTTGTCCAATCTTATTTAATATCACGCGGTAATAGCAAACATCGATCGCTAACCCCGAGAAAAAATACGAAAGCACCTCATTCATCATTCGCTGCGGGAGATGAAATCCGTGATCCAGAATGAACTATTAGACTCGAATGAAAATTCGACAATTTTTCAAGCCATGTTTGAGGTGGATTTCATCTCCACGCGTGTTGCTACACGTTATAAAAATTATAATCAGATCTCCTACATTTCTCAGTGCTGAAGACGAAATTCATATTCCCGATTGCGCAATTCTGGTCCACTGAATTTCTAATTATTTTCGAGAATGTTGTCGAGTCTGATTTCATCATGTGCGATTGAACTGACCATCCGTAGCTGACCGCGAGAAAAATACGAAAGCACCTCATTCATCTTTGGCTTCGAGAGATGAAATCCGTGATCCTGATTGAACTACTCGATTCTACCGAATATTCGACAATTTTCCACGTCATGTTTGAGGTGGATTTCATCTCCACGTGTGTTGCTACACGTTATGAAAATTACAAACGGATCTCCTACATTTCTCAGTCCGCAAGACGAAATTCATATTCCCGATTGCGCAATTCTGGTCCACTGAATTTCTAATTATTTTCGAGAATGTTGTCGAGTCTGATTTCATCATGTGCGATTGAACTGACCATCCGTAGCTAACTGCGAGAAAAATACGAAAGCACCTCATTCATCTTTCGCTTCGAGAGATGAAATCCGTGATCCTGATTGAACTACTCGAATCTACCGAATATTCGACAATTTTTGACGTCATGTATGAGGTGGATTTCATCTCCACGCGTATAGCTGAACGTTATGAAAATTACAATCAGATTTAAGCTTGTGCTGTAGAACCGACTATCCATGGCTAACCGCGAGAAAAATACGAAAGCACTTAATGTATCATTCGCTGCGAGAGATGAAATCCGTGATCCAGAATGAACGATTCGATTCTACTGAATATTCGAAAAATTTTCAAGCCATGTTTAAGGTGGATTTCATCTCCACGTGTGTTGCTACAGGTTATGAAAATTACAATCAGATCTCCTACATTTCTCAGTCCGCAAGACGAAATTCATATTCCCGATTGCGCAATTCTGGTCCACTGAATTTCTAATTATTTTCGAGAATGTTGTCGAGTCTGATTTCATCATGTGCGATTAAACTGACCATCCGTAGCTAACCGCGAGAAAAATACGAAAGCACCTCATTCATCTTTCGCCTCGAGAGATGAAATCCGTGATCCTGATTGAACTACTCGATTCTACCGAATATTCGACAATTTTTGACGTCATGTTTGAGGTGGATTTCATCTCCACGCGTATAGCTGAACGTTATGAAAATTACAATCAGATTTAAGCTTGTGCTGTAGAACCGACTATCCATGGCTAACCGCGAGAAAAATACGAAAGCACTTAATGTATCATTCGCTGCGAGAGATGAAATCCGTGATCCAGAATGAACGATTCGATTCTACTGAATATTCGAAAAATTTTCAAGCCATGTTTAAGGTGGATTTCATCTCCACGTGTGTTGCTACACGTTATAAAAATTATAATCAGATCTCCTACATTTCTCAGTGCTGAAGACGAAATTCATATTCCCGATTGCGCAATTCTGGTCCACTGAATTTCTAATTATTTTCGAGAATGTTGTCGAGTCTGATTTCATCATGTGCGATTGAACTGACCATCCGTAGCTAACCGCGAGAAAAATACGAAAGCACCTCATTCATCTTTGGCTTCGAGAGATGAAATCCGTGATCCTGATTGAACTACTCGATTCTACCGAATATTGGACAATTTTTGACGTCATGTTTGAGGTGGATTTCATCTCCACGCGTATAGCTGAACGTTATGAAAATTACAATCAGATTTAAGCTTGTGCTGTAGAACCGACTATCCATGGCTAACCGCGAGAAAAATACGAAAGCACTTAATGTATCATTCGCTGCGAGAGATGAAATCCGTGATCCAGAATGAACGATTCGATTCTACTGAATATTCGAAAAATTTTCAAGCCATGTTTGAGGTGGATTTCATCTCCACGTGTGTTGCTACACGTTATGAAAATTACAATCAGATCTCCTACATTTCTCAGTCCGCAAGACGAAATTCATATTCCCGATTGCGCAATTCTGGTCCACTGAATTTCTAATTATTTTCGAGAATGTTGTCGAGTCTGATTTCATCATGTGCGATTGAACTGACCATCCGTAGCTAACTGCGAGAAAAATACGAAAGCACCTCATTCATCTTTCGCTTCGAGAGATGAAATCCGTGATCCTGATTGAACTACTCGATTCTACCGAATATTGGACAATTTTTGACGTCATGTTTGAGGTGGATTTCATCTCCACGCGTATAGCTGAACGTTATGAAAATTACAATCAGATATAAGCTTGTGCTGTAGAACCGACTATCCATGGCTAACCGCGAGAGAAATACGAAAGCACTTAATTTATCATTTGCTGCGAGAGATGAAATCCGTGATCCAGAATGAACGATTCGATTCTACTGAATATTCGAAAAAATTTCAGGCCATGTTTAAGGTGGATTTCATCTCCACGTGTGTTGCTACACGTTATGAAAATTACAATCAGATCTCCTACATTTCTCAGTCCGCAAGACGAAATTAATGTTCCTGATTGCACGATTTTGTTCTAATTAATATTTGATTATTTACCATGCCCTTGTCCAATCTTATGTAATATCACGCGGTAATAGCAAACATCGATCGCTAACCCCGAGAAAAAATACGAAAGCACCTCATTCATCATTCGCTGCGGGAGATGAAATCCGTGATCCAGAATGAACTATTCGACTCGAATGAAAATTCGACAATTTTTCAAGCCATGTTTGATGTGGATTTTATCTCCACGCGTGTTGCTACACGTTATGAAAATTATAATCAGACCTCCTAAATTTCTCAGTCCGCAAGACGAAATTCATATTCCCGATTGCGCAATTCTGGTCCACTGAATTTCTAATTATTTTCGAGAATGTTGTCGAGTCTGATTTCATCATGTGCGATTGAACTGACCATCCGTAGCTAACCGCGAGAAAAATACGAAAGCACCTCCTTCATCTTTCGCTTCGAGAGATGAAATCCGTGATCCTGATTGAACTACTCGATTCTACCGAATATTCGACAATTTTTGACGTCATGTTTGAGGTGTATTTCATCTCCACGCGTACAGCTGAACGTTATGAATATTACCATCAGATTTAAGCTTGTGCTGTAGAACCGACTATCCATGGCGAACCGCGAGAAAAATACGAAAGCACTTAATGTGTCATTCGCTGCGAGAGATGAAATCCGTGATCCAGAATGAACGATTCGATTCTACTGAATATTCGAAAAATTTTCGAGCCATGTTTAAGGTGGATTTCATCTCCACGTGTGTTGCTACACGTTATGAAAATTACAATCAGATCTCCTACATTTCTCAGTCCGCAAGACGAAATTCATATTCCCGATTGCGCAATTCTGGTCCACTGAATTTCTAATTATTTTCGAGAATGTTGTCGAGTCTGATTTCATCATGTGCGATTGAACTGACTATCCGTAGCTAACCGCGAGAAAAATACGAAAGCACCTCATTCATCTTTCGCTTCGAGAGATGAAATCCGTGATCCTGATTGAACTACTCGGTTCTACCGAATATTCGACAATTTTTGACGTCATGTTTGAGGTGGATTTCATCTCCACGCGTATTGCTGAACGTTATGAAAATTACAATCAGATATAAGCTTGTGCTGTAGAACCGACTATACATGGCTAACCGCGAGAAAAATACGAAAGCACTTAATTTATCATTCGCTGCGAGAGATGAAATTCGTGATCCGGAATGAACGATTCGATTCTACTGAATATTCGAAAAATTTTCAGGCCATGTTTAAGGTGGATTTTATCTCCACGTGTGTTGCTACACGTTATGAAAATTACAATCAGATCTCCTACATTTCTCAGTCCGCAAGACGAAATTCATGTTCCTGATTGCACGATTTTGTTCAAATTAATATTTGATTATTTACCATGCCCTTGTCCAATCTTATTTAATATCACGCGGTAATAGCAAACATCGATCGCTAACCCCGAGAAAAAATACGAAAGCACCTCATTCATCATTCGCTGCGGGAGATGAAATCCGTGATCCAGAATGAACTATTAGACTCGAATGAAAATTCGACAATTTTTCAAGCCATGTTTGAGGTGGATTTCATCTCCACGCGTGTTGCTACACGTTATAAAAATTATAATCAGATCTCCTACATTTCTCAGTGCTGAAGACGAAATTCATATTCCCGATTGCGCAATTCTGGTCCACTGAATTTCTAATTATTTTCGAGAATGTTGTCGAGTCTGATTTCATCATGTGCGATTGAACTGACCATCCGTAGCTAACCGCGAGAAAAATACGAAAGCACCTCATTCATCTTTGGCTTCGAGAGATGAAATCCGTGATCCTGATTGAACTACTCGATTCTACCGAATATTCGACAATTTTTCACGTCATGTTTGAGGTGGATTTCATCTCCACGCGTATAGCTGAACGTTATGAAAATTACTATCATATTTAAGCTTGTGCTGTAGAACCGACTATCCATGGCTAACCGCGAGAAAAATACGAAAGCACTTAATGTATCATTCGCTGCGAGAGATGAAATCCGTGATCCAGAATGAACGATTCGATTCTACTGAATATTCGAAAAATATTCAAGCCATGTTTAAGGTGGATTTCATCTCCACGTGTGTTGCTACAGGTTATGAATATTACAATCAGATCTCCTACATTTCTCAGTCCGCAAGACGAAATTCATATTCCCGATTGCGCAATTCTGGTCCACTGAATTTCTAATTATTTTCGAGAATGTTGTCGAGTCTGATTTCATCATGTGCGATTGAACTGACCATCCGTAGCTAACCGCGAGAAAAATACGAAAGCACCTCATTCATCTTTCGCCTCGAGAGATGAAATCCGTGATCCTGATTGAACTACTCGATTCTACCGAATATTCGACAATTTTTCACGTCATGTTTGAGGTGGATTTCATCTCCACGCGTATAGCTGAACGTTATGAAAATTACAATCAGATTTAAGCTTGTGCTGTAGAACCGACTATCCATGGCTAACCGCGAGAAAAATACGAAAGCACTTAATGTATCATTCGCTGCGAGAGATGAAATCCGTGATCCAGAATGAACGATTCGATTCTACTGAATATTCGAAAAATATTCAAGCCATGTTTAAGGTGGATTTCATCTCCACGTGTGTTGCTACACGTTATGAAAATTACAATCAGATCTCCTACATTTCTCAGTCTGCAAGACGAAATTCATATTCCCGATTGCGCAATTCTGGTCCACTGAATTTCTAATTATTTTCGAGAATGTTGTCGAGTCCGATTTCATCATGTGCGATTGAACTGACCATCCGTAGCTAACTGCGAGAAAAATACGAAAGCACCTCATTCATCTTTCGCTTCGAGAGGTGAAATCCATGATCCTGATTGAACTACTCGATTCTACCGAATATTCGACAATTTTTGACGTCATGTATGAGGTGGATTTCATCTCCACGCGTATAGCTGAACGTTATGAAAATTACAATCAGATTTAAGCTTGTGCTGTAGAACCGACTATCCATGTCTAACCGCGAGAAAAATACGAAAGCACTTAATGTATGATTCGCTGCGAGAGATGAAATCCGTGATCCAGAATGAACGATTCGATTCTACTGAATATTCGAAAAATATTCAAGCCATGTTTAAGGTGGATTTCATCTCCACGTGTGTTGCTACAGGTTATGAATATTACAATCAGATCTCCTACATTTCTCAGTCCGCAAGACGAAATTCATATTCCCGATTGCGCAATTCTGGTCCACTGAATTTCTAATTATTTTCGAGAATGTTGTCGAGTCTGATTTCATCATGTGCGATTGAACTGACCATCCGTAGCTAACCGCGAGAAAAATACGAAAGCACCTGATTCATCTTTCGCCTCGAGAGATGAAATCAGTGATCCTGATTGAACTACTCGATTCTACCGAATATTCGACAATTTTTGACGTCATGTTTGAGGTGGATTTCATCTCCACGCGTATAGCTGAACGTTATGAAAATTACAATCAGATTTAAGCTTGTGCTGTAGAACCGACTATCCATGGCTAACCGCGAGAAAAATACGAAAGCACTTAATGTATCATTCGCTACGAGAGATGAAATCCGTGATCCAGAATGAACGATTCGATTCTACTGAATATTCGAAAAATTTTCAAGCCATGTGTAAGGTGGATTTCATCTCCACGTGTGTTGCTACACGTTATAAAAATTATAATCAGATCTCCTACATTTCTCAGTGCTGAAGACGAAATTCATATTCCCGATTGCGCAATTCTGGTCCACTGAATTTCTAATTATTTTCGAGAATGTTGTCGAGTCTGATTTCATCATGTGCGATTGAACTGACCATCCGTAGCTAACCGCTAGAAAAATACGAAAGCACCTCATTCATCTTTCGCTTCGAGAGATGAAATCCGTGATCCTGATTGAACTACTCGATTCTACCGAATATTCGACAATTTTTCACGTCATGTTTGAGGTGGATTTCATCTCCACGCGTATAGCTGAACGTTATGAAAATTACAATCAGATTTAAGCTTGTGCTGTAGAACCGACTATCCATGGCTAACCGCGACAAAAATACGAAAGCACTTAATGTATCATTCGCTGCGAGAGATGAAATCCGTGATCCAGAATGAACGATTCGATTCTACTGAATATTCGAAAAATATTCAAGCCATGTTTAAGGTGGATTTCATCTCCACGTGTGTTGCTACAGGTTATGAATATTACAATCAGATCTCCTACATTTCTCAGTCCGCAAGACGAAATTCATATTCCCGATTGCGCAATTCTGGTCCACTGAATTTCTAATTATTTTCGAGAATGTTGTCGAGTCTGATTTCATCATGTGCGATTGAACTGACCATCCGTAGCTAACCGCGAGAAAAATACGAAAGCACCTCATTCATCTTTCGCCTCGAGAGATGAAATCCGTGATCCTGATTGAACTACTCGATTCTACCGAATATTCGACAATTTTTGACGTCATGTTTGAGGTGGATTTCATCTCCACGCGTATAGCTGAACGTTATGAAAATTACAATCAGATTTAAGCTTGTGCTGTAGAACCGACTATCCATGGCTAACCGCGAGAAAAATACGAAAGCACTTAATGTATCATTCGCTACGAGAGATGAAATCCGTGATCCAGAATGAACGATTCGATTCTACTGAATATTCGAAAAATTTTCAAGCCATGTTTAAGGTGGATTTCATCTCCACGTGTGTTGCTACACGTTATAAAAAATATAATCAGATCTCCTACATTTCTCAGTGCTGAAGACGAAATTCATATTCCCGATTGCGCAATTCTGGTCCACTGAATTTCTAATTATTTTCGAGAATGTTGTCGAGTCTGATTTCATCATGTGCGATTGAACTGACCATCCGTAGCTAACCGCGAGAAAAATACGAAAGCACCTCATTCATCTTTCGCTTCGAGAGATGAAATCCGTGATCCTGATGGAACTACTCGATTCTACCGAATATTCGACAATTTTTGACGTCATGTATGAGGTGGATTTCATCTCCACGCGTATAGCTGAACGTTATGAAAATTACAATCAGATTTAAGCTTGTGCTGTAGAACCGACTATCCATGGCTAACCGCGAGAAAAATACGAAAGCACTTAATGTATCATTCGCTGCGAGAGATGAAATCCGTGATCCAGAATGAACGATTCGATTCTACTGAATATTCGAAAAATTTTCAAGCCATGTTTAAGGTGGATTTCATCTCCACGTGTGTTGCTACACGTTATGAAAATTACAATCAGATCTCCTACATTTCTCAGTCCGCAAGACGAAATTCATATTCCCGATTGCGCAATTCTGGTCCACTGAATTTCTAATTATTTTCGAGAATGTTGTCGAGTCTGATTTCATCATGTGCGATTGAACGGACCATCCGTAGCTAACCGCGAGAAAAATACGAAAGCACCTCATTCATCTTTCGCTTCGAGAGATGAAATCCGTGATCCTGATTGAACTACTCGATTCTACCGAATATTCGACAATTTTTGACGTCATGTTTGAGGTGGATTTCATCTCCACGCGTATTGCTGAACGTTATGAAAATTACAATCAGATATAAGCTTGTGCTGTAGAACCGACTATCCATGGCTAACCTCGAGAAAAATACGAAAGCACTTAATTTATCATTCGCTGCGAGAGATGAAATCCGTGATCCAGAATGAACGATTCGATTCTACTGAATATTCGAAAAATTTTCAGGCCATGTTTAAGGTGGATTTCATCTCCACGTGTGTTGCTACACGTTATGAAAATTACAATGAGATCTCCTACATTTCTAGTCCGCAAGACGAAATTCATGTTCCTGATTGCACGATTTTGTTCAAATTAATATTTGATTATTTACCCTGCCCTTGTCCAATCTTATTTAATATCACGCAATAATAGCAAACATCGATCGCTAACCCCGAGAAAAAATACGAAAGCACCTCATTCATCATTCGCTGCGGGAGATGAAATCCGTGATCCAGAATGAACTATTAGACTCGAATGAAAATTCGACAATTTTTCAAGCCATGTTTGAGGTGGATTTCATCTCCACGCGTGTTGCTACACGTTATAAAAATTATAATCAGATCTCCTACATTTCTCAGTGCTGAAGACGAAATTCATATTCCCGATTGAGCAATTCTGGTCCACTGAATTTCTAATTATATTCGAGAATGTTGTCGACTCTGATTTCATCATGTGCGATTGAAGTGACAATCCGTAGCTAACCGCGAGAAAAATACGAAAGCACCTCATTCATCTTTGGCTTCGAGAGATGAAATCCGTGATCCTGATTGAACTACTCGATTCTACCGAATATTCGACAATTTTTCACGTCATGTTTGAGGTGGATTTCATCTCCACGCGTATGGCTGAACGTTATGAAAATTACAATCAGATTTAAGCTTGTGCTGTAGAACCGACTATCCATGGCTAACCGCGAGAAAAATACGAAAGCACTTAATGTATCATTCGCTGCGAGAGATGAAATCCGTGATCCAGAATGAACGATTCGATTCTACTGAATATTCGAAAAATTTTCAAGCCATGTTTGAGGTTGATTTCATCTCCACGTGTGTTGCTACACGTTATGAAAATTACAATCAGATCTCCTACATTTCTCAGTCTGCAAGACGAAATTTATATTCCCGATTGCGCAATTCTGGTCCACTGAATTTCTAATTATTTTCGAGAATGTTGTCGAGTCTGATTTCATCATGTGCGATTGAACTGACCATCCGTAGCTAACTGCGAGAAAAATACGAAAGCACCTCATTCATCTTTCGCTTCGAGAGATGAAATCCATGATCCTGATTGAACTACTCGATTCTACCGAATATTCGACAATTTTTGACGTCATGTATGAGGTGGATTTCATCTCCACGCGTATAGCTGAACGTTATGAAAATTACAATCAGATTTAAGCTTGTGCTGTAGAACCGACTATCCATGGCTAACCGCGAGAAAAATACGAAAGCACTTAATGTATCATTCGCTGCGAGAGATGAAATCCGTGATCCAGAATGAACGATTCGATTCTACTGAATATTCGAAAAATTTTCAGGCCATGTTTAAGGTGGATTTCATCTCCACGTGTGTTGCTACACGTTATGAAAATTACAATCAGATCTCCTACATTTCTCAGTCCGCAAGACGAAATTAATGTTCCTGATTGCACGATTTTGTTCTAATTAATATTTGATTATTTACCATGCCCTTGTCCAATCTTATGTAATATCACGCGGTAATAGCAAACATCGATCGCTAACCCCGAGAAAAAATACGAAAGCACCTCATTCATCATTCGCTGCGGGAGATGAAATCCGTGATCCAGAATGAACTATTCGACTCGAATGAAAATTCGACAATTTTTCAAGCCATGTTTGATGTGGATTTTATCTCCACGCGTGTTGCTACACGTTATGAAAATTATAATCAGACCTCCTATATTTCTCAGTGCTGAAGACGAAATTCATATTTCCGATTGCGCAATTCTGGTCCACTGAATTTCTAATTATTTTCGAGAATGTTGTCGAGTCTGATTTCATCATGTGCGATTGAACTGACCATCCGTAGCCAACCGCGAGAAAAATACGAAAGCACCTCATTCATCTTTCGCTTCAAGAGCTGAAATCCGTGATCCTGATTGAACTACTCGATTCTACCGAATATTCGACAATTTTTCACGTCATGTTTGAGGTGGATTTTATCTCCACGCGTATAGCTGAACGTTATGAAAATTACAATCAGATATAAGCATGTGCTGTAGAACCGACTATCCATGGCTAACCGCGAGAAAAATACGAAAGCACGTAATTTATCATTCGCTGCGAGAGATGAAATCCGTTATCCAGAATGAACGATTCGATTCTACTGAATATTCGAAAAATTTTCAAGCCATGTTTAAGGTGGATTTCATCTCCACGTGTGTTGCTACACGTTATGAAAATTACAATCAGATCTCCTACATTTCTCAGTCCGCAAGACGAAATTCATATTCCCGATTGCGCAATTCTGGTCCACTGAATTTCTAATTATTTTCGAGAATGTTGTCGAGTCTGATTTCATCATGTGCGATTAAACTGACCATCCGTAGCTAACCGCGAGAAAAATACGAAAGCACCTCATTCATCATTCGCTGCGGGAGATGAAATCCGTGATCCAGAATGAACGATTCGATTCTACTGAATATTCGAAAAATTTTCAAGTTATGTTTGAGGTGGTTTTCATCTCCACGTGTGTTGCTACACGTTATGAAAATTACAAACGGATCTCCTACATTTCTCAGTTCGCAAGACGAAATTCATATTCCCGATTGCGCAATTCTGGTCCACTGAATTTCTAATTATTTTCGAGAATGTTGTCGAGTCTGATTTCATCATGTGCGATTGAACTGACCATCCGTAGCTAACTGCGAGAAAAATACGAAAGCACCTCATTCATCTTGCGCTTCGAGAGATGAAATCCGTGATCCTGATTGAACTACTCGATTCTACCGAATATTCGACAATTTTTGACGTCATGTATGAGGTGGATTTCATCTCCACGCGTATAGCTGAACGTTATGAAAATTACAATCAGATTTAAGCTTGTGCTGTAGAACCGACTATCCATGGCTAACCGCGAGAAAAATACGAAAGCACTTAATGTATCATTCGCTGCGAGAGATGAAATCCGTGATCCAGAATGAACGATTCGATTTTACTGAATATTCGAAAAATTTTCAAGCCATGTTTAAGGTGGATTTCATCTCCACGTGTGTTGCTACAGGTTATGAAAATTACAATCAGATCTCCTACATTTCTCAGTCCGCAAGACGAAATTCATATTCCCGATTGCGCAATTCTGGTCCACTGAATTTCTAATTATTTTCGAGAATGTTGTCGAGTCTGATTTCATCATGTGCGATTGAACTGACCATCCGTAGCTAACCGCTAGAAAAATACGAAAGCACCTCATTCATCTTTCGCCTCGAGAGATGAAATCCGTGATCCTGATTGAACTACTCGATTCTACCGAATATTCGACAATTTTTGACGTCATGTTTGAGGTGTATTTCATCTCCACGCGTATAGCTGAACGTTATGAAAATTACAATCAGATTTAAGCTTGTGCTTTAGAACCCACTATCCATGGCTAACCGCAAGAAAAATACGAAAGCACTTAATTTATCATTCGCTGCGAGAGATGAAATCCGTGATCCAGAATGAACGATTCGATTCTACTGAATATTCGAAAAAATTTCAGGCCATGTTTAAGGTGGATTTCATCTCCACGTGTGTTGCTACACGTTATGAAAATTACAATCAGATCTCCTACATTTCTCAGTCCGCAAGACGAAATTAATGTTCCTGATTGCACGATTTTGTTCTAATTAATATTTGATTATTTACCATGCCCTTGTCCAATCTTATGTAATATCACGCGGTAATAGCAAACATCGATCGCTAACCCCGAGAAAAAATACGAAAGCACCTCATTCATCATTCGCTGCGGGAGATGAAATCCGTGATCCAGAATGAACTATTCGACTCGAATGAAAATTCGACAATTTTTCAAGCCATGTTTGATGTGGATTTTATCTCCACGCGTGTTGCTACACGTTATGAAAATTATAATCAGACCTCCTACATGTCTCAGTCCGCAAGACGAAATTCATATTCCCGATTGCGCAATTCTGGTCCACTGAATTTCTAATTATTTTCGAGAATGTTGTCGAGTCTGATTTCATCATGTGCGATTGAACTGACCATCCGTAGCTAACCGCGAGAAAAATACGAAAGCACCTCCTTCATCTTTCGCTTCGAGAGATGAAATCCGTGATCCTGATTGAACTACTCGATTCTACCGAATATTCGACAATTTTTGACGTCATGTTTGAGGTGGATTTCATCTCCACGCGTATAGCTGAACGTTATAAAAATTACAACCAGATTTAAGCTTGTGCTGTAGAACCGACTATTCATGGCTAACCGCGAGAAAAATACGAAAGCACTTAATTTATCATTCGCTGCGAGAGATGAAATCCGTGATCCAGAATGAACGATTCGATTCTACTGAATATTCGAAAAATTTTCAAGCCATGTTTAAGGTGGATTTCATCTCCACGTGTGTTGCTACACGTTATGAAAATTACAATCAGATCTCCTACATTTCTCAGTCCGCAAGACGAAATTCATGTTCCTGATTGCACGATTTTGTTCAAATTAATATTTGATTATTTACCATGCCCTTGTCCAATCTTATTTAATATCACGCGGTAATAGCAAACATCGATCGCTAACCCCGAGAAAAAATACAAAAGCACCTCATTCATCATTCGCTGCGGGAGATGAAATCCGTGATCCAGAATGAACTATTAGACTCGAATGAAAATTCGACAATTTTTCAAGCCATGTTTGAGGTGGATTTCATCTCCACGCGTGTTGCTACACGTTATAAAAATTATAATCAGATCTCCTACATTTCTCAGTGCTGAAGACGAAATTGATATTCCCGATTGCGCAATTCTGGTCCACTGAATTTCTAATTATTTTCGAGAATGTTGTCGAGTCTGATTTCATCATGTGCGATTGAACTGACCATCCGTAGCTAACCGCGAGAAAAATACGAAAGCACCTCATTCATCATTCGCTTTGAGAGATGAAATCCGTGATCCTGATTGAACTACTCGATTCTACCGAATATTCGACAATTTTTCACGTCATGTATGAGGTGGATTTCATCTCCACGCGTATAGCTGAACGTTATGAAAATTACAATCAGATTTAAGCTTGTGCTGTAGAACCGACTATCCATGGCTAACCGCGAGAAAAATACGGAAGCACTTAATGTATCATTCGCTGCGAGAGATGAAATCCGTGATCCAGAATGAACGATTCGATTCTACTGAATATTCGAAAAATTTTCAAGCCATGTTTGAGGTGGATTTCATCTCCACGTGTGTTACTACACGTTATGAAAATTACAATCAGATCTCCTACATTTCTCAGTCCGCAAGACGAAATTCATATTCCCGATTGCGCAATTCTGGTCCACTGAATTTCTAATTATTTTCGAGAATGTTGTCGAGTCTGATTTCATCATGTGCGATTGAACTGACCATCCGTAGCTAACTGCGAGAAAAATACGAAAGCACCTCATTCATCTTTCGCTTCGACAGATGAAATCCGTGATCCTGATTGAACTACTCGATTCTACCGAATATTCGACAATTTTTGACGTCATGTTTGAGGTGTATTTCATCTCCACGCGTACAGCTGAACGTTATGGATATTACAATCAGATTTAAGCTTGTGCTGTAGAACCGACTATCCATGGCGAACCGCGAGAAAAATACGAAAGCACTTAATGTGTCATTCGCTGCGAGAGATGAAATCCGTGATCCAGAATGAACGATTCGATTCTACTGAATATTCGAAAAATTTTCGAGCCATGTTTAAGGTGGATTTCATCTCCACGTGTGTTGCTACACGTTATGAAAATTACAATCAGATCTCCTACATTTCTCAGTCCGCAAGACGAAATTCATATTCCCGATTGCGCAATTCTGGTCCACTGAATTTCTAATTATTTTCGAGAATGTTGTCGAGTCTGATTTCATCATGTGCGATTGAACTGACCATCCGTAGCTAACCGCGAGAAAAATACGAAAGCACCTCATTCATCTTTCGCTTCGAGAGATGAAATCCGTGATCCTGATTGAACTACTCGGTTCTACCGAATATTCGACAATTTTTGACGTCATGTTTGAGGTGGATTTCATCTCCACGCGTATTGCTGAACGTTATGAAAATTACAATCAGATATAAGCTTGTGCTGTAGAACCGACTATACATGGCTAACCGCGAGAAAAATACGAAAGCACTTAATTTATCATTCGCTGCGAGAGATGAAATTCGTGATCCAGAATGAACGATTCGATTCTACTGAATATTCGAAAAATTTTCAGGCCATGTTTAAGGTGGATTTCATCTCCACGTGTGTTGCTACACGTTATGAAAATTACAATCAGATCTCCTACATTTCTCAGTCCGCAAGACGAAATTCATGTTCCTGATTGCACGATTTTGTTCAAATTAATATTTGATTATTTACCATGCCCTTGTCCAATCTTATTTAATATCACGCGGTAATAGCAAACATCGATCGCTAACCCCGAGAAAAAATACGAAAGCACCTCATTCATCATTCGCTGCGGGAGATGAAATCCGTGATCCAGAATGAACTATTAGACTCGAATGAAAATTCGACAATTTTTCAAGCCATGTTTGAGGTGGATTTCATCTCCACGCGTGTTGCTACACGTTATAAAAATTATAATCAGATCTCCTACATTTCTCAGTGCTGAAGACGAAATTCATATTCCCGATTGCGCAATTCTGGTCCACTGAATTTCTAATTATTTTCGAGAATGTTGTCGAGTCTGATTTCATCATGTGCGATTGAACTGACCATCCGTAGCTGACCGCGAGAAAAATACGAAAGCACCTCATTCATCTTTGGCTTCGAGAGATGAAATCCGTGATCCTGATTGAACTACTCGATTCTACCGAATATTCGACAATTTTCCACGTCATGTTTGAGGTGGATTTCATCTCCACGCGTATAGCTGAACGTTATGAAAATTACTATCATATTTAAGCTTGTGCTGTAGAACCGACTATCCATGGCTAACCGCGAGAAAAATACGAAAGCACTTAATGTATCATTCGCTGCGAGAGATGAAATCCGTGATCCAGAATGAACGATTCGATTCTACTGAATATTCGAAAAATTTTCAAGCCATGTTTGAGGTGGATTTCATCTCCACGTGTGTTGCTACACGTTATGAAAATTACAAACGGATCTCCTACATTTCTCAGTCCGCAAGACGAAATTCATATTCCCGATTGCGCAATTCTGGTCCACTGAATTTCTAATTATTTTCGAGAATGTTGTCGAGTCTGATTTCATCATGTGCGATTGAACTGACCATCCGTAGCTAACTGCGAGAAAAATACGAAAGCACCTCATTCATCTTTCGCTTCGAGAGATGAAATCCGTGATCCTGATTGAACTACTCGAATCTACCGAATATTCGACAATTTTTGACGTCATGTATGAGGTGGATTTCATCTCCACGCGTATAGCTGAACGTTATGAAAATTACAATCAGATTTAAGCTTGTGCTGTAGAACCGACTATCCATGGCTAACCGCGAGAAAAATACGAAAGCACTTAATGTATCATTCGCTGCGAGAGATGAAATCCGTGATCCAGAATGAACGATTCGATTCTACTGAATATTCGAAAAATTTTCAAGCCATGTTTAAGGTGGATTTCATCTCCACGTGTGTTGCTACAGGTTATGAAAATTACAATCAGATCTCCTACATTTCTCAGTCCGCAAGACGAAATTCATATTCCCGATTGCGCAATTCTGGTCCACTGAATTTCTAATTATTTTCGAGAATGTTGTCGAGTCTGATTTCATCATGTGCGATTGAACTGACCATCCGTAGCTAACCGCGAGAAAAATACGAAAGCACCTCATTCATCTTTCGCCTCGAGAGATGAAATCCGTGATCCTGATTGAACTACTCGATTCTACCGAATATTCGACAATTTTTGACGTCATGTTTGAGGTGGATTTCATCTCCACGCGTATAGCTGAACGTTATGAAAATTACAATCAGATTTAAGCTTGTGCTGTAGAACCGACTATCCATGGCTAACCGCGAGAAAAATACGAAAGCACTTAATGTATCATTCGCTGCGAGAGATGAAATCCGTGATCCAGAATGAACGATTCGATTCTACTGAATATTCGAAAAATTTTCAAGCCATGTTTAAGGTGGATTTCATCTCCACGTGTGTTGCTACACGTTATAAAAATTATAATCAGATCTCCTACATTTCTCAGTGCTGAAGACGAAATTCATATTCCCGATTGCGCAATTCTGGTCCACTGAATTTCTAATTATTTTCGAGAATGTTGTCGAGTCTGATTTCATCATGTGCGATTGAACTGACCATCCGTAGCTAACCGCGAGAAAAATACGAAAGCACCTCATTCATCTTTGGCTTCGAGAGATGAAATCCGTGATCCTGATTGAACTACTCGATTCTACCGAATATTCGACAATTTTTCACGTCATGTTTGAGGTGGATTTCATCTCCACGCGTATAGCTGAACGTTATGAAAATTACAATCAGATTTAAGCTTGTGCTGTAGAACCGACTATCCATGGCTAACCGCGAGAAAAATACGAAAGCACTTAATGTATCATTCGCTGCGAGAGATGAAATCCGTGATCCAGAATGAACGATTCGATTCTACTGAATATTCGAAAAATTTTCAAGCCATGTTTGAGGTGGATTTCATCTCCACGTGTGTTGCTACACGTTATGAAAATTACAATCAGATCTCCTACATTTATCAGTCCGCAAGACGAAATTCATATTCCCGATTGCGCAATTCTGGTCCACTGAATTTCTAATTATTTTCGAGAATGTTGTCGAGTCTGATTTCATCATGTGCGATTGAACTGACCATCCGTAGCTAACTGCGAGAAAAATACGAAAGCACCTCATTCATCTTTCGCTTCGAGAGATGAAATCCGTGATCCTGATTGAACTACTCGATTCTACCGAATATTGGACAATTTTTGACGTCATGTTTGAGGTGGATTTCATCTCCACGCGTATAGCTGAACGTTATGAAAATTACAATCAGATATAAGCTTGTGCTGTAGAACCGACTATCCATGGCTAACCGCGAGAGAAATACGAAAGCACTTAATTTATCATTCGCTGCGAGAGATGAAATCCGTGATCCAGAATGAACGATTCGATTCTACTGAATATTCGAAAAAATTTCAGGCCATGTTTAAGGTGGATTTCATCTCCACGTGTGTTGCTACACGTTATGAAAATTACAATCAGATCTCCTACATTTCTCAGTCCGCAAGACGAAATTAATGTTCCTGATTGCACGATTTTGTTCTAATTAATATTTGATTATTTACCATGCCCTTGTCCAATCTTATGTAATATCACGCGGTAATAGCAAACATCGATCGCTAACCCCGAGAAAAAATACGAAAGCACCTCATTCATCATTCGCTGCGGGAGATGAAATCCGTGATCCAGAATGAACTATTCGACTCGAATGAAAATTCGACAATTTTTCAAGCCATGTTTGATGTGGATTTTATCTCCACGCGTGTTGCTACACGTTATGAAAATTATAATCAGACCTCCTAAATTTCTCAGTCCGCAAGACGAAATTCATATTCCCGATTGCGCAATTCTGGTCCACTGAATTTCTAATTATTTTCGAGAATGTTGTCGAGTCTGATTTCATCATGTGCGATTGAACTGACCATCCGTAGCTAACCGCGAGAAAAATACGAAAGCACCTCCTTCATCTTTCGCTTCGAGAGATGAAATCCGTGATCCTGATTGAACTACTCGATTCTACCGAATATTCGACAATTTTTGACGTCATGTTTGAGGTGTATTTCATCTCCACGCGTACAGCTGAACGTTATGAATATTACAATCAGATTTAAGCTTGTGCTGTAGAACCGACTATCCATGGCGAACCGCGAGAAAAATACGAAAGCACTTAATGTATCATTCGCTGCGAGAGATGAAATCCGTGATCCAGAATGAACGATTCGATTCTACTGAATATTCGAAAAATATTCAAGCCATGTTTAAGGTGGATTTCATCTCCACGTGTGTTGCTACAGGTTATGAATATTACAATCAGATCTCCTACATTTCTCAGTCCGCAAGACGAAATTCATATTCCCGATTGCGCAATTCTGGTCCACTGAATTTCTAATTATTTTCGAGAATGTTGTCGAGTCTGATTTCATCATGTGCGATTGAACTGACCATCCGTAGCTAACCGCGAGAAAAATACGAAAGCACCTCATTCATCTTTCGCCTCGAGAGATGAAATCCGTGATCCTGATTGAACTACTCGATTCTACCGAATATTCGACAATTTTTCACGTCATGTTTGAGGTGGATTTCATCTCCACGCGTATAGCTGAACGTTATGAAAATTACAATCAGATTTAAGCTTGTGCTGTAGAACCGACTATCCATGGCTAACCGCGAGAAAAATACGAAAGCACTTAATGTATCATTCGCTGCGAGAGATGAAATCCGTGATCCAGAATGAACGATTCGATTCTACTGAATATTCGAAAAATATTCAAGCCATGTTTAAGGTGGATTTCATCTCCACGTGTGTTGCTACACGTTATGAAAATTACAATCAGATCTCCTACATTTCTCAGTCTGCAAGACGAAATTCATATTCCCGATTGCGCAATTCTGGTCCACTGAATTTCTAATTATTTTCGAGAATGTTGTCGAGTCTGATTTCATCATGTGCGATTGAACTGACCATCCGTAGCTAACTGCGAGAAAAATACGAAAGCACCTCATTCATCTTTCGCTTCGAGAGATGAAATCCATGATCCTGATTGAACTACTCGATTCTACCGAATATTCGACAATTTTTGACGTCATGTATGAGGTGGATTTCATCTCCACGCGTATAGCTGAACGTTATGAAAATTACAATCAGATTTAAGCTTGTGCTGTAGAACCGACTATCCATGTCTAACCGCGAGAAAAATACGAAAGCACTTAATGTATCATTCGCTGCGAGAGATGAAATCCGTGATCCAGAATGAACGATTCGATTCTACTGAATATTCGAAAAATATTCAAGCCATGTTTAAGGTGGATTTCATCTCCACGTGTGTTGCTACACGTTATGAAAATTACAAACGGATCTCCTACATTTCTCAGTCCGCAAGACGAAATTCATATTCCCGATTGCGCAATTCTGGTCCACTGAATTTCTAATTATTTTCGAGAATGTTGTCGAGTCTGATTTCATCATGTGCGATTGAACTGACCATCCGTAGCTAACTGCGAGAAAAATACGAAAGCACCTCATTCATCTTTCGCTTCGAGAGATGAAATCCGTGATCCTGATTGAACTACTCGAATCTACCGAATATTCGACAATTTTTGACGTCATGTATGAGGTGGATTTCATCTCCACGCGTATAGCTGAACGTTATGAAAATTACAATCAGATTTAAGCTTGTGCTGTAGAACCGACTATCCATGGCTAACCGCGAGAAAAATACGAAAGCACTTAATGTATCATTCGCTGCGAGAGATGAAATCCGTGATCCAGAATGAACGATTCGATTCTACTGAATATTCGAAAAATTTTCAAGCCATGTTTAAGGTGGATTTCATCTCCACGTGTGTTGCTACAGGTTATGAAAATTACAATCAGATCTCCTACATTTCTCAGTCCGCAAGACGAAATTCATATTCCCGATTGCGCAATTCTGGTCCACTGAATTTCTAATTATTTTCGAGAATGTTGTCGAGTCTGATTTCATCATGTGCGATTGAACTGACCATCCGTAGCTAACCGCGAGAAAATTACGAAAGCACCTCATTCATCTTTCGCCTCGAGAGATGAAATCCGTGATCCTGATTGAACTACTCGATTCTACCGAATATTCGACAATTTTTGACGTCATGTTTGAGGTGGATTTCATCTCCACGCGTATAGCTGAACGTTATGAAAATTACAATCAGATTTAAGCTTGTGCTGTAGAACCGACTATCCATGGCTAACCGCGAGAAAAATACGAAAGCACTTAATGTATCATTCGCTGCGGGAGATGAAATCCGTGATCCAGAATGAACGATTCGATTCTACTGAATATTCGAAAAATTTTCAAGCCATGTTTAAGGTGGATTTCATCTCCACGTGTGTTGCTACACGTTATAAAAATTATAATCAGATCTCCTACATTTCTCAGTGCTGAAGACGAAATTCATATTCCCGATTGCGCAATTCTGGTCCACTGAATTTCTAATTATTTTCGAGAATGTTGTCGAGTCTGATTTCATCATGTGCGATTGAACTGACCATCCGTAGCTAACCGCGAGAAAAATACGAAAGCACCTCATTCATCTTTGGCTTCGAGAGATGAAATCCGTGATCCTGATTGAACTACTCGATTCTACCGAATATTCGACAATTTTTCACGTCATGTTTGAGGTGGATTTCATCTCCACGCGTATAGCTGAACGTTATGAAAATTACAATCAGATTTAAGCTTGTGCTGTAGAACCGACTATCCATGGCTAACCGCGAGAAAAATACGAAAGCACTTAATGTATCATTCGCTGCGAGAGATGAAATCCGTGATCCAGAATGAACGATTCGATTCTACTGAATATTCGAAAAATTTTCAAGCCATGTTTGAGGTGGATTTCATCTCCACGTGTGTTGCTACACGTTATGAAAATTACAATCAGATCTCCTACATTTATCAGTCCGCAAGACGAAATTCATATTCCCGATTGCGCAATTCTGGTCCACTGAATTTCTAATTATTTTCGAGAATGTTGTCGAGTCTGATTTCATCATGTGCGATTGAACTGACCATCCGTAGCTAACTGCGAGAAAAATACGAAAGCACCTCATTCATCTTTCGCTTCGAGAGATGAAATCCGTGATCCTGATTGAACTACTCGATTCTACCGAATATTGGACAATTTTTGACGTCATGTTTGAGGTGGATTTCATCTCCACGCGTATAGCTGAACGTTATGAAAATTACAATCAGATATAAGCTTGTGCTGTAGAACCGACTATCCATGGCTAACCGCGAGAGAAATACGAAAGCACTTAATTTATCATTCGCTGCGAGAGATGAAATCCGTGATCCAGAATGAACGATTCGATTCTACTGAATATTCGAAAAAATTTCAGGCCATGTTTAAGGTGGATTTCATCTCCACGTGTGTTGCTACACGTTATGAAAATTACAATCAGATCTCCTACATTTCTCAGTCCGCAAGACGAAATTAATGTTCCTGATTGCACGATTTTGTTCTAATTAATATTTGATTATTTACCATGCCCTTGTCCAATCTTATGTAATATCACGCGGTAATAGCAAACATCGATCGCTAACCCCGAGAAAAAATACGAAAGCACCTCATTCATCATTCGCTGCGGGAGATGAAATCCGTGATCCAGAATGAACTATTCGACTCGAATGAAAATTCGACAATTTTTCAAGCCATGTTTGATGTGGATTTTATCTCCACGCGTGTTGCTACACGTTATGAAAATTATAATCAGACCTCCTAAATTTCTCAGTCCGCAAGACGAAATTCATATTCCCGATTGCGCAATTCTGGTCCACTGAATTTCTAATTATTTTCGAGAATGTTGTCGAGTCTGATTTCATCATGTGCGATTGAACTGACCATCCGTAGCTAACCGCGAGAAAAATACGAAAGCACCTCCTTCATCTTTCGCTTCGAGAGATGAAATCCGTGATCCTGATTGAACTACTCGATTCTACCGAATATTCGACAATTTTTGACGTCATGTTTGAGGTGTATTTCATCTCCACGCGTACAGCTGAACGTTATGAATATTACAATCAGATTTAAGCTTGTGCTGTAGAACCGACTATCCATGGCGAACCGCGAGAAAAATACGAAAGCACTTAATGTATCATTCGCTGCGAGAGATGAAATCCGTGATCCAGAATGAACGATTCGATTCTACTGAATATTCGAAAAATATTCAAGCCATGTTTAAGGTGGATTTCATCTCCACGTGTGTTGCTACAGGTTATGAATATTACAATCAGATCTCCTACATTTCTCAGTCCGCAAGACGAAATTCATATTCCCGATTGCGCAATTCTGGTCCACTGAATTTCTAATTATTTTCGAGAATGTTGTCGAGTCTGATTTCATCATGTGCGATTGAACTGACCATCCGTAGCTAACCGCGAGAAAAATACGAAAGCACCTCATTCATCTTTCGCCTCGAGAGATGAAATCCGTGATCCTGATTGAACTACTCGATTCTACCGAATATTCGACAATTTTTCACGTCATGTTTGAGGTGGATTTCATCTCCACGCGTATAGCTGAACGTTATGAAAATTACAATCAGATTTAAGCTTGTGCTGTAGAACCGACTATCCATGGCTAACCGCGAGAAAAATACGAAAGCACTTAATGTATCATTCGCTGCGAGAGATGAAATCCGTGATCCAGAATGAACGATTCGATTCTACTGAATATTCGAAAAATATTCAAGCCATGTTTAAGGTGGATTTCATCTCCACGTGTGTTGCTACACGTTATGAAAATTACAATCAGATCTCCTACATTTCTCAGTCTGCAAGACGAAATTCATATTCCCGATTGCGCAATTCTGGTCCACTGAATTTCTAATTATTTTCGAGAATGTTGTCGAGTCTGATTTCATCATGTGCGATTGAACTGACCATCCGTAGCTAACTGCGAGAAAAATACGAAAGCACCTCATTCATCTTTCGCTTCGAGAGATGAAATCCATGATCCTGATTGAACTACTCGATTCTACCGAATATTCGACAATTTTTGACGTCATGTATGAGGTGGATTTCATCTCCACGCGTATAGCTGAACGTTATGAAAATTACAATCAGATTTAAGCTTGTGCTGTAGAACCGACTATCCATGTCTAACCGCGAGAAAAATACGAAAGCACTTAATGTATCATTCGCTGCGAGAGATGAAATCCGTGATCCAGAATGAACGATTCGATTCTACTGAATATTCGAAAAATATTCAAGCCATGTTTAAGGTGGATTTCATCTCCACGTGTGTTGCTACAGGTTATGAATATTACAATCAGATCTCCTACATTTCTCAGTCCGCAAGACGAAATTCATATTCCCGATTGCGCAATTCTGGTCCACTGAATTTCTAATTATTTTCGAGAATGTTGTCGAGTCTGATTTCATCATGTGCGATTGAACTGACCATCCGTAGCTAACCGCGAGAAAAATACGAAAGCACCTCATTCATCTTTCGCCTCGAGAGATGAAATCCGTGATCCTGATTGAACTACTCGATTCTACCGAATATTCGACAATTTTTGACGTCATGTTTGAGGTGGATTTCATCTCCACGCGTATAGCTGAACGTTATGAAAATTACAATCAGATTTAAGCTTGTGCTGTAGAACCGACTATCCATGGCTAACCGCGAGAAAAATACGAAAGCACTTAATGTATCATTCGCTACGAGAGATGAAATCCGTGATCCAGAATGAACGATTCGATTCTACTGAATATTCGAAAAATTTTCAAGCCATGTGTAAGGTGGATTTCATCTCCACGTGTGTTGCTACACGTTATAAAAATTATAATCAGATCTCCTACATTTCTCAGTGCTGAAGACGAAATTCATATTCCCGATTGCGCAATTCTGGTCCACTGAATTTCTAATTATTTTCGAGAATGTTGTCGAGTCTGATTTCATTATGTGCGATTGAACTGACCATCCGTAGCTAACCGCGAGAAAAATACGAAAGCACCTCATTCATCTTTCGCTTCGAGAGATGAAATCCGTGATCCTGATTGAACTACTCGATTCTACCGAATATTCGACAATTTTTCACGTCATGTTTGAGGTGGATTTCATCTCCACGCGTATAGCTGAACGTTATGAAAATTACAATCAGATTTAAGCATGTGCTGTAGAACCGACTATCCATGGCTAACCGCGACAAAAATACGAAAGCACTTAATGTATCATCCGCTGCGAGAGATGAAATCCGTGATCCAGAATGAACGATTCGATTCTACTGAATATTCGAAAAATATTCAAGCCATGTTTAAGGTGGATTTCATCTCCACGTGTGTTGCTACAGGTTATGAATATTACAATCAGATCTCCTACATTTCTCAGTCCGCAAGACGAAATTCATATTCCCGATTGCGCAATTCTGGTCCACTGAATTTCTAATTATTTTCGAGAATGTTGTCGAGTCTGATTTCATCATGTGCGATTGAACTGACCATCCGTAGCTAACCGCGAGAAAAATACGAAAGCACCTCATTCATCTTTCGCCTCGAGAGATGAAATCCGTGATCCTGATTGAACTACTCGATTCTACCGAATATTCGACAATTTTTGACGTCATGTTTGAGGTGGATTTCATCTCCACGCGTATAGCTGAACGTTATGAAAATTACAATCAGATTTAAGCTTGTGCTGTAGAACCGACTATCCATGGCTAACCGCGAGAAAAATACGAAAGCACTTAATGTATCATTCGCTACGAGAGATGAAATCCGTGATCCAGAATGAACGATTCGATTCTACTGAATATTCGAAAAATTTTCAAGCCATGTTTAAGGTGGATTTCATCTCCACGTGTGTTGCTACACGTTATAAAAATTATAATCAGATCTCCTACATTTCTCAGTGCTGAAGACGAAATTCATATTCCCGATTGCGCAATTCTGGTCCACTGAATTTCTAATTATTTTCGAGAATGTTGTCGAGTCTGATTTCATCATGTGCGATTGAACTGACCATCCGTAGCTAACCGCGAGAAAAATACGAAAGCACCTCATTCATCTTTCGCTTCGAGAGATGAAATCCGTGATCCTGATGGAACTACTCGATTCTACCGAATATTCGACAATTTTTGACGTCATGTATGAGGTGGATTTCATCTCCACGCGTATAGCTGAACGTTATGAAAATTACAATCAGATTTAAGCTTGTGCTGTAGAACCGACTATCCATGGCTAACCGCGAGAAAAATACGAAAGCACTTAATGTATCATTCGCTGCGAGAGATGAAATCCGTGATCCAGAATGAACGATTCGATTCTACTGAATATTCGAAAAATTTTCAAGCCATGTTTAAGGTGGATTTCATCTCCACGTGTGTTGCTACACGTTATGAAAATTACAATCAGATCTCCTACATTTCTCAGTCCGCAAGACGAAATTCATATTCCCGATTGCGCAATTCTGGTCCACTGAATTTCTAATTATTTTCGAGAATGTTGTCGAGTCTGATTTCATCATGTGCGATCAAACTGACCATCCGTAGCTAACCGCGAGAAAAATACGAAAGCACCTCATTCATCTTTCGCTTCGAGAGATGAAATCCGTGATCCTGATTGAACTACTCGATTCTACCGAATATTCGACAATTTTTGACGTCATGTTTGAGGTGGATTTCATCTCCACGCGTATTGCTGAACGTTATGAAAATTACAATCAGATATAAGCTTGTGCTGTAGAACCGACTATCCATGGCTAACCTCGAGAAAAATACGAAAGCACTTAATTTATCATTCGCTGCGAGAGATGAAATCCGTGATCCAGAATGAACGATTCGATTCTACTGAATATTCGAAAAATTTTCAGGCCATGTTTAAGGTGGATTTCATCTCCACGTGTGTTGCTACACGTTATGAAAATTACAATGAGATCTCCTACATTTCTAGTCCGCAAGACGAAATTCATGTTCCTGATTGCACGATTTTGTTCAAATTGATATTTGATTATTTACCATGCCCTTGTCCAATCTTATGTAATATCACGCGGTAATAGCAAACATCGATCGCTAACCCCGAGAAAAAATACGAAAGCACCTCATTCATCATTCGCTGCGGGAGATGAAATCCGTGATCCAGAATGAACTATTCGACTTGAATGAAAATTCGACAATTTTTCAAGCCATGTTTGATGTGGATTTTATCTCCACGCGTGTTGCTACACGTTATGAAAATTATAATCAGATCTTCTACATTTCTCAGTGCTGAAGACGAAATTCATATTCCCGATTGCACAATTCTGGTCCACTGAATTTCTAATTATTTTCGAGAATGTTGTCGAGTCTGATTTCATCATGTGCGATTGAACTGACCATCCGTAGCTAACCGCGAGAAAAATACGAAAGCACCTCATTCATCTTCCGCTTCGAGAGATGAAATCCGTGATCCTGATTGAACTACTCGATTCTACCGAATATTCGACAATTTTTCACGTCATGTTTGAGGTGGATTTCATCTCCACGCGTATAGCTGAACGTTATAGAAATTACAATCAGATTTGAGCTTGTGCTGTAGAACCGACTATCCATGGCTAACCGCGAGAAAAATACGAAAGCACTTAACTTATTATTCGCTGCGAGAGATGAAATCCGTGATCCAGAATGAACGATTCGATTGTACTGAATATTTGAAAAATTTTCAAGCCATGTTTAAGGTGGATTTCATCTCCACGTGTGTTGCTACACGTTATGAAAATTACAATCAGATCTCCAACATTTCTCAGTCCGCAAGACGAAATTAATGTTCCTGATTGCACGATTTTGTTCAAATTAATTTTTGATTATTTACCATGCCCTTGTCCAGTCTTATGTAATATCACGCGGTAGTGGCAAACATCGATCGCTAACCCCGAGAAAAAATACGAAAGCACCTCATTCATCATTCGCTGCGAGAGATGAAATCTGTGATCCAGAATGAACTATTCGACTAACTTAAATAACTATTCCCCAACTCTAGTCTCTAGTCAACGGCTAGTCAATTAAAGATGATACCTGAGGCCCCGGCAAAGCAACGGTCATCAATATATTGCATATTACTATTATTATTATCATTATTATTATTAATGATATTGTTAAATTTCAATGGTATTTTTAGGGCACTAACAAGTAATAATAATAAACAAATTTTCAACCGTCAATAGTTTTTATTATTTATTTGTTGCTGTAGGCCGTCAGGTATATAAATTTTTCAGATTCCATTAGGAGATCCAACTGGTTTCTTCTTTTTCTTGTTTGTTTTTTGGGCGGTACTTGTAATTCTTTTCCTTCTGATACACTATCTGTGAGCTTAGACTGCGGCAATGGATTGACGCTCTTCTCCGAAAGCTGAGTATTCTACGACAGGTACAAATTTATATACCATCAATGGTCAATCCATGAAATCGTTACAATGGTCTTTTTACATAGAAGAGATTGCACGGGATTCAATATGAACAAAAATGTTACTGGACTAATATGACGTACGCATTTACATTTACTGTTTTTAAACTGCAATCTGAAAGGAATGAGGAATGAGGAATGATAATGTTTCGAAAAATATCAACAGCGAAGTTTCTTTTTTATTTGTTCCCAGCTAAATTATACGAAACAAAAACCAACGAAAAACCAATAAGGTAATATTGCATATAAATGTTTCGTTGAAGAACCGGAGGTTGCGAAGTCCGCGTTACAATTTGGAGGATCTTCCCTTCTATCGGCCTTTCCAACCCCGCTAAGTGTCTCGATGACCGAATTTTGGGTATCATTCTGAGCACTGCTGACAACGAATTTAAAAAAAAAACATCACATTTGAGACGTCATACGGTTGTATGGTTCTATTGTGTTACCGTAAACCAATAGCTTTACTCCGCACTTTTTAATAGCGTCGTCGTACTGCTCTTTATTGAAACGAGCCGCCCGTCCAATCGCTTCGAAACTCTGACTGAAAAAAATTCCGTGCAAATAAAAAATATGCACTAATTTATCATTATTATTTTACCATTTATCCTTAGTATTTCACTATGGTCACCAACTCTCATCTTCAAGCAAATGAGATCATCAATTGTAGCCTCCTCATAGACGAAACGTCATGAGAGATATTGAATTATGAGGAAGAAATATGCAAGCTCCTAATTTATAGAGTTTATTTTATGTGGGATGAATTTCGAAAATTGTACTTACAATCCCGAGGTTGCGTGTGTTTCTTTCTTAATGCGGTTGTTTCGTAAAAATTCGATGAGGAATTGACGGTTCCGATTGACGAAGTTCCTCACATAATCAAATCTTTTTTTTTTTAGCTTGTACACGTACACGAACTCGCCGATTTCACGTATTTTTTCGTTCGAGAGGCCTTTGCTCTGATCTTGGGCCAACTCCTCGACGACGTCGACTAAAGCTACGATAAATCGTCCGAGAATTTCGGGGACGTTGAAAATATTCTTTTCAAATTTTGTTATATTATTACGTATGTATGGATAATTATGCTCGCTCATTTTCATAGGAAACACTATAAAAATCCGAAACTGTCAAAATCCCGTATGACTGAAATCCCGAAAAGCAAATAACTTCGCTGTGACGTGAAATTGTCGAGAGTGCACCTATATCATATACCCTAATTTGTTTTTCAAATTTGGAGACGATATCTAGACGAGTGTTTGTATATGTATGCGTGCGTGCGTGCACGCGTGCGTATATATGCGTGTATATAAATAATTGTGTAAAATTGAACGATCTGTAATTCGATAACAGATTGAGCCGCAAACGATGAAAGTTCACCGTCGAGTAAAGCACGATAACCACTTTAAAATTTTTTTTTTTTACTATATCAATAGATACTTTAATAAACCATTGAAGGACGGTTGGTATTGAATTTGGTGAAAATCGATAAAGAGGATCAGATGTTATGAAATTTTGAAATGACCGAAAAACATGTGTACTCGCTATAACTTCGGAAAATTTCGACACATCATACTACACTATTTTCCATCAATTGAATATCATTGAAGGATGGTTGGTATTGAATTTGGCATAAATAGATGAAAGGATTCAGATTTTATGTAGTTCTGAATTTTTCTAAATAATTTTTCAAAATTCTCCGACAATACATAATTAATGAAAAATAGCCAGTATAAAATGTAGCAAGAATCGATACAGGGCTTCAGATTTTATGAAACTTTAAATGTGTCGAAAAGTTTATGTGATAGCTGTAAATTACCCACATTTCAAGGACTGTAGCTAAGATTTTTTATATAAATAGAACAAATGGATTTGTTATACAAAATTGAAAAAAAAGTTGCAAAGTGGAACTTGCACATTGCTTCTTCTTCAATTTTCGAAGATTCCAAAGCTTCCTTGAAGGGGGAGCTGAAATTAAGAAAAGCACTTGCTCATAGAGGGAAATTTCTAAAATTCCGAAAAATGACAAGGAAGCGATGCGCAAGTTTTAATATCCAACTTTTTTTTAACTTACTTAATTTACAAAGATCGAGTTGGCATGCAATTGCTAAACAAATAGGTTACGGGACAACCATGTTCGGAATTTAGGTCGAAAATAATTGGCGCAGGGGTTCAGATGGTGCAAAGGAATTGATTTAAAAAAATTATGGTAGTACTTGTATGAAAAGTTTGTGTTTACTTCAGCTGTATAGTATATTTCCCAGGAGCATGATAAGATATCATGAAACTGTAATCTATAGTGTCATTTAACAATTAAGGTTGCGCATTGCTTATTAATTATTTTATCTCTTTCACGAAGTATCCCCTGTGTGGAGACCAAAATAGTGGATAATCCCACTAGTTTGTAGATGATAACATGTAAACGGGATAAAATAGGGAGGATAAACATTGAAATAATAATTAGGAATTAGTGCATATTCCTGATTTGCAAGGAATTTTTTTCCAGTCAGAGTTTTAAAGTGATCGGACGGACGGCTCGTTTGAGTAAAGAGCAGTATGACGACGGTATTGAAACGTGCAGTCTTTAATATAACTTTTGATTCACGAATAAATAATAATATCATGCAACTGTAAAACGTCTTAAATGTGATGTTTCGATTTAAATTCGATTTTAGCAGTGGTCAAAATTATATCGAGCACTTGGTAATTGAAGAATTGAAGAGACCGAGAGAAGAGAGGATCCTCCAAATTGTACCGAGGACTTTGGTACCTCCGGTTCTTCAATCTACTATTCATATGTGGTATTGACAGACGCACAGAAAGATTGTCTCATGAATGCTTCAATCATACACCCCATCTCAAAAGTCATGGGTAATGATTGATAAATAACGATGTCAACAAGTTATTAATCATTTTTTTAAAAACATTCAACTAATGTGCATAAAAATGATTTTTTCCATTAATGAAGAGGATTCGTTAATTTTCCGAAATAAATGTGAATTATGTAGAAATTCATTTTGATCAATTTTGTACTGAAATTTTAAAAATTGCATGAAAATCTCCGAATTTTCTGGCAATTAAACGAACAGTTTTATGAATAGAACGTTGAAAATAATCCGAAACGGGACTTTCGGTTCATTTATTAAAATGTTGAGTTTCACCGGCAAACACCCGTTAAGAAATTAAAATCCGGAAGATCCCTTGTGCTTGATTGAAGCTACACTTTTTCCGTTCAAGAATATTCTTCATTTAACTTTGTTACACCTCATAACTTTTTCTTTATCACCAGCAGCGATAAGCCAACAAAAGTAAAATATCGTTGTATATCTATTTTTATCGCCATGAATTTCTTTCCCTTATTTTGGTTATAATTACAAAAAAAATACAACCGTATTGTAGGAGAAAAAGTATTTATTTTTCTTCGGAGTATTGTTTTTTTCATACCACTCACAGTGGTATTCTCCCTCAACATTAATCTAGCATAACAACATTTCAGACAGCAGAATCGGACCAAAAATATTAATTGACAAATCAGTGCGATGTATTTACGCTCTTTTCACTTATGTCTAACTTGTATACAGATTGTAGTACGGCTGTTTAGTCCAGTAACATTTCTGTGCGTATTTAATCCTGTGCTGTCTTTTCCATGTGAAAATACCCTTAAAACGAATTTCATGGATTCACCATTGATGAATGTATACAAAATTGTACTCGTAGAATACCCAGCTTCCGGAGATGAGCGTTGATCCGCTGCCCAAGCATAAGCTCACCGACAAGGTATCGGAAGAAAAGGAATCGACGGTACCGCAAAAAAAAAAAAGAAAAATAAAAAAGCAGTTGGATCTGCTAATGGATTATGAAAAATTTTGGTACCTCACTGCCTACAGCAGCAAGTGAATAAACAAAAATAGCGTTTGAAAGATCTTTTATTATCTTTTATTATCTCGCAGTTAAATATGAAGAATGTCCTTTGAACGGTTGTAAATACATACGAACGTATCAACGCTATTTCGTGTGCTTTCGGCGATGTATATATGCCTGAATATACGTTCACATCATACGGTGTTGCCAAATGTACTCGATTACTTCGTAGCGGTCTGCTCATCCAGCTGTCCTATGTATTTTTATCGAGTTTTTTTTTTAAGCTTTAATCTAAAAATTCGGTGACCCAAAACTTTTATGGTCGCAACGGAATCTTCGGAATGTAATTTACAATTGGCAACTTTATATTCGTCGCTATCTAATCGATAAGGGGTGACCAAAAACTTTTATGGTCGCAACGGAATCTTCGGGATATAATTTACAATTACCAACTTTATATTCATAGCTATCTACTCGATAAGGGTATGAATTTTCGAGGTGAAATGTTTACGAAGCGGTTTTCCCATAATACGCCGTGTTAATTTGTCCATATTTGAAGTTAAATTAGTTACTGAAATCTGCGTTAGGATGCAAAATATTTTTCATATATTAAAGTTTATCACATAAACTCATATATATTTCAAAATCAAGAGATTTTCTAATTAATCCACCCTGTAGTGAGACTCCTACCTTAATACGAGAGTGTAGGCTATAAATGTTTAGGTAATCTTTTCGTCGGACCATATGACATCCGTCCATTTGGCATTTCAGTGCAAATAGTCTCAAGCAAACTGTATCCTCGAATCACGGTGCTCATTCGTGAGCGGTATTTTTTTTAGGCCGGTATGCCGTGATATTGAAAGCTTTGAGGTAACCACGAACTTTTATCTGATAAATTTGTAGACTCCTTTTCTCCAACACTTTACGAGTGGTGTTAAACGGGCTCCTTGCAGCAACATCTCGTGCAGCGTCGTCTTGTTCCGGGGTACTTTTATTCGGACGCTTATTTTTTTCACGGTCGTCCACCAACGCGGCATCGCTACCGTATTGGTATTTTATTATGCACAACCGTACTGTTTCGTTGTTGTGTCCGATGATTTTTTTGATCTCATCTACTGAATTACGACTCTCCTATAGACCAATAATACGCCCACGAGCTTTGCAATAATAGTTGGCATATATGTGTCTTTCTGCCAGGATGGGTGCACCCAGAAAAAAGATCTAGTTAAATGTATATATTCATATATTCAATTTCTCTTTCTTTGAAATAACTTTGAAATAATATAATGTATCAAATCTAAGCAAATATATACTTTATCAAAATATTGTAGATATTGGTCTCTAATTAATTAATATGTTTGAATTCATATTAATTTAAAAGAGTGAAGTAATAACAAATGTATTTGTTCCTAATAAATTTTTTCATTCGCGAAACAAAAAAAGTATGATCAAAAAAAAAAGAACGGCGTTGTCATAATTACGTCAAGGAAATGACGAAACTAAAATAATTGGTCGCTTTCATCGGTGCAATCGTTATCTCGTTGAATAGAGACATTTCTGCGTAATTTGCTTGTCGTGATTTTCTTCACCCTTCGTGATTTTCGTGATATTTGTCGTGACATCCGTAAAACTCATCGTTATTTTCATTAAACTCACCGTAATTTTCGCGAAACTCGTGATATTCGTTATACTCGTCGTGATTTTCACGACATTCGTCGTGATTTTCGATCCATTCATCGCTATTTTCACGATACACTACGTGATTTTCGTGACGTTGTTCGGGGTTTTCGTAATCCTCTTTATTCCCGTTACTTTATTTCCGAGAATGGATTTGCCTCCATTTCCCGAGTTAGCCGTCGAGCCGGATGACGTGCGTGATAACCTACCACATTACGAGCCCGATCTTGATGCTCCCGATTCTCCCAAGCCGGCTGATGTTCCACCCGTCCCGGCCCCGGCAGAAAGGCATATATATGCCAATTATGATTGCCAAATCCGTGGGCGCATTGTCGGTCTGTGGGAGAGCGGTAAATCAGCGGCTGAGATACAGCGAATAATCAGGTGTAATATCAAAACCGTACGCTTGTGGCTAAGAAAATACCAAGAAGGTGGCGATGCCGAGTTGGCAGATCATCGTAAAAATAATAAGCGTCCGAAAAAAACCACCCCGGAGCAAGACGAGGCTTTGCGAGATGCTGTCACAAGGACCCCGTTTACCACCAGGCCTAAGCTGCTGCAGGAAACGGGCCTGCAAATTTCTCGGAAAACCGTTAGCCGTCGCCTGAAAGCTTTCAACATCACGGCACACAGACCGCAGAAAAAAACACCGCTCACGAATGAGCACATTCGTGAGAGGATGGCGTTTGCTAGAGAACATTTGAACTGGAATGCCGAATGGGCGGCTGTAATATGGTCTGATGAAAAGGTAAGATCAACATTAGTATCCTACATTATCATATTAATATGAATATAAATAAAATTATTAAAAAAACCGTGCTTGATTTTTTTTTTTCATCGGTTTTGAGTAAAAATAAACCATGCCCAAGTGTAGAATTCATAATTTTTTTCCATAGGGTCTAAAAATAAAAATAAAAAATTTCTTGCAGTTACAAAGTGGTCCAACAATAATTTATTTTCATTGAAGAAATAAAAAAAATTTTCCGCATTTTGAAATACAAAAAATTTAAATGATAGGGTAAGTGTGTGGTGTATACTACGGGTGTGGGTATTTCTGCGATTTTTTTTATTTTATCAGAATTTAATCTTGGCTCATAATTTATAGCTTGAAAAAATCAGACTGTTAATTCAATGTCTACAAAACACAATGAATCAACAAAATGACGTGCATCATGATTATTTAATTTATTGTTGATTTTTCAAAATGAAGAGGTGTTTGTGAGTGAAAATTTCACCATTTTTTGCTAGAAATAGTCAAAAATTGATATCAGTATAAGGTCCTTGTTTTCTTTGTTATTGTTGCAATATCCTTATATTTTGTTACGGTCACTAAAATAAGACTTATTTTTAATTAAAATATTTTATCTTATCAAAATTATATTTATTTTAATTTTTAATTTGCCGCTGCAGTATTTGTGACGAATTTTTGAAGGAAGCGTGCATTCCTGCGGCTGTAATACTATTGCCGCAGTATTAGACTCCATCCTTTCGAAGCGTGCGTACTGATTACTGCGGTTAACACATTTCCAATTTCTAACCTATAAAAATATTAAGACGTTTTTATCAGTCTTGTGTCTTATGAAGTTGTCTAATATCACAGCCGAATATTCTGGATATATAATAGCTAATGTCAAAAGTTGAAACAAAAGTAAAGCGAAATCATTTTAAAACAAGCGGGCTTGAGTGACCATGAGCCAGCCTTTGAACTTCCCGTTCTTAAACTTTTTTCAAGAAGATATATGAATAATAATAATTATTATTACATAATTATTTTGAATGTGATATTAATTGTTAAGTAGGTAATTAATAAAGATCAGATATTAGCAGGCTAAAATTGATATCATTTTTGAAAATTATAAATTAATACACGATGCGCAGTATTAGGGGCGCAGTAATTGGACAATTCGTTCTAGACCCCGCAGTAATAACAGCATCTGCATTATTTTTTCAAATGCTTTTTATTTGATGAAAAAGTCATTTGATAACATTGTTAATTTTTTTTTAAGTTCAAAATAAGTGAAATATTGATTTAAAAACAATACAACCTCCGTAATTTTGAATGATTTTTTAAAATATGCTCGTGAAGCTGGCCCAGCATTTCAAACCGCAGTAATACCGACGCTTACCCTAGTTTCTTGTTGAAACAAAGATCAATAAAATTTGTGTTGGTATAAAAAATTGTCTCATATTTTTATAGTCAAACGCTGGAAACTCGCCCAGTAATTAAAATAAAACTTAAAATAGTATATTATATATTATGCAACAGCGCGAACGCAACGAAGCTGCCGCGATTCATGAAACACATTCAGGAGAGTGCGCGTCGGGAAATAGTAAACCATATATTTCCGCTATAGAGCAAAAACTGTTTTTGCCCACTAATGGAAAAATGGATCGCCATTTCTCACTTCACGTCATTCATTGAGAAATAGCGTATATTTTGTTCGTTTTCAGCAGGTGGTCAAAATTGCCCATTTTTACTTCTTTTATGGGAAAAAGTCATTTTCATTGGAACAAATCATACATTTTTAGCGTTTTACTATCGAAATGTGAGTAAAATTGTTTTTACCAAGACACATTGAATTTTATTTTTTAATTACTACAAGGAACTATTACTGAAATTTGATATTGGTCAAGATTAAAAAATAATGTTTTTTCACGAATTGAACAAAAAATATAAATTATTGTCGGCCCACTTTCTAACTGCGATCAAAATACTTGTTTTCATAGATTCTATGGAAAAATTTCCAGAATTTTAAACCTGGGCATGGTTTATTTTAGCTCAAAAATTAAAAAAAATTACTTTATGGGGTAAAACAAGTGATAAAAACCTGAAAAAGTAACCTTATTTTATTAAGTATTAGCCCTTAATATTAACATGAAGATGTTCCTCATCACAATTTTTTATGTCACATTTAAATATCACGCGAAAAATTTCTTTTTAACTTTCGAATTTTATGAGTCTTTAACAGTTGAGGTTAGGAGAAATGTTGTATCACATTTTTATAGAAAATTTCTTTTGAATTCGTACTTGCTTGAACAGGGATGCTTTTAAATTTCTCTAGAAAAAATCTCTCTTGTGTCTAATCGATAAAAGTAACCGGTCAATATAACTCGGTGCTAAAGCTTAATTTACATCTATTTCAATACTTTTAAAATTATTTCGCTAAAAATCTTAATTGTATTTTAAAACTCTTCAATTATCTCTATGAAATCAATTAATTTGTAACCATTTTTTTCACCATTTTTTTCATAAATGTACTTATTTAGATTATTATTATTATTATTTTCAATTGAGAAAATTACGTTTTTCATTTCTCGTTATGAGAAAAATTCTCCAGTTGGATCCAACGTGTTAAATGGCAGATAAATAAATATATATCGCGTAGATTTTAGTGTACTGTAACATGTTACAAAAGACATGAAATCAAAGATACCGACCTGGGATACCTTCCGTGTAAGTAAGTCAATTTTCTGTGAGTTATACTGTTAATTACAACACAAATCTCGATTGTATGGTCTGCATGAGATGAGTAATCTCAAAGCCTGATTTTTATATTTTAAATGAAAATAAATAAATAAATAAATAAATAAAAGCTTCATCATAATAATATCGAAAACAAAATTCTATTTAAAAAAAATTGTCAATTCACAGATAAATAACAATCAATATTTTAAAACAATCAATATTTAAAACAATATGTAAAAAAATTGGTTCTTTCTGAGTACTTAAATTTAAAAAATTTGAAGTCTGGGTACTAAAGAACGAAGTAAGCGGAATCCGGAGCTAATTTTTATCATAAAATTATTGATTTAAAAGAAATAATTTAAGAGTTTTAAAAAACAATTAAATTTTTTAGCGTAATATTATACTCTTCCAGTAGTATCAGTAAGACAGCTGCTAGCCGGCTCAAGTATTTCAGTTTTTGTTAGGACCGTATATAAGATACGTTTAATAAATAATCTCTCAACATTTTGCATATTAAACCATTATTTTAAAAAGGAAATAAAATCTTCCGTTTGATCTTAAAAAAAATGTACGCCAAGTCATAAAAAATTGGGTACTCGGAAAAAAATTTGTCACGAGGGAAAAATACTTTGGCAGCGGGGAAAATAACTCCGGTAACAGGGATAAAACTCTCGTGACAGTTAAAGAAAGTGGAAAGTGTTGCTCCTATCGAAGAACTGTATTGACTACGATTTTTTCACGATGAGTCGTAATAAATCTAAGGAGCCATTCGAATGATTCATTCGTTCAGTGTGCTCATGCTGTGCCCGTGATTCAATCGTTCTTAATGCATTCGTTGCAGAAAATATCGTATGAATCTGGAAAAGAAACAGGCGATTTTGTCTCGCGCGATGTTTTCAGGACTCGCCTTCAGTCTCGAGTGCCATGGGCACCCTCGACTTACGACTCATTCTGCAAGAATCGGGGCTCGACAGAAAACGTTTGTTTTCTTCCCAAATTTCATATAATTCTATTATTTCCTAATTTATATGAAAAAAAAATGTGCTCACAAATATATATATATGGGTCTGTCCACGTCAATCCGATACCCCTCCAGACCGCACCATCTCCGATTTGCCCCGTGATTTTTTGCATTATTGTCCATACTTTGAAACACTTTTCTAAATTTTTTCAAAATTTTCGGATCAACCCTTTTTGAGTTATAATTTTTTTTAGGTAAAAAATAACGACCTTTTTTAAAAATCTGAAAAAATTCTGAAAAATCCTCTGAATGACGCAGAACAGTCTCTCGTTTGGGAGAATGTGGACCGAATTTTTTTTATATTTTTTTTACCCAATTAAAATTTTTTTTTTCCCAAAACAACAAAAAAAAACTTCCTCTGCGGGCAGAAACGTGGTTTGGGAGAGTTAAAATAATGTTATACATAATCTTTAGATCAATCTTTATTATTCAATGTTGTTTATTGCTTTTTTTTCAAAAAGTTTTTTCAAAAACTTTTTTTTTCAAAAAGGTGTGCGTTCGACACTTCTGCTCTCGAGTATATTTTTTTCGTAAGAACGACTCCGTCCCGTCGGGGGATAAAACGATGCACCTGTTGGGTTTGCGAAATCTTTTTAACAGATTCAAATCGTTCACGCGGCTTATCCACCATGGGAGCATATTCACTTCCATATTCACATATTTTGGGATGTACACTTTGAAACAACCAATTTCTCCACCTTTTACCCTTGGCACAAAATGAATATTGGGTCAAACTAATTTTTCCTGTAACTGACCAGTTGAATACTAATTATGAATACTAGTAAAAACATTCGTGTACTTCAAACATAGTGCTGGCAGGTCTATAAGAGGATAAGAGTCGTGGGTGTAGTGTTTTTCTTGGAAAAAATTTTTTAATTGGGTAAAAAAAATATAAGAAAAATTCGGTCCATATTCTCCCAAACGGGAGACTGTTCTGCGTCATTCAGAGGATTATTCAGAATTTTTTCAGATTTTTAAAAAAGGTCGTTATTTTATACCTAAAAAAAATTATAACTCAAAAAGGGTTGATCAGAAAAATTTGAAAAAATTTAGAAAAGTGTTTCAAAGCATGGGCAATAACACAAAAAATCACGGGGCAAATCGGAGATGGTGCGGTCTGGAGGGGTATCGGATTGACGTGGACAGACCCATATATAAGCCAAGTTTAATATAAGTTTCACACAAACGGAATGGAATGCAAAAAATGGAAATACTGTTTAGGAAAGGTTTTGTTACACGTCAGATTGAGAGGTCTTAAAAAAATGAAAAACGAATTCGAAAATATAAATTATTGAAAGTTGGTTAAAGGAAGTAAGTATACGATTGAAGAAGACATTATTATGCAATTATGTTAGGTCTTCAGGTCATCGGATGATTCACGGCAGCATGTCTATCGGCCCTGAGGACGACAATATGCGTTAGACCCTACGTATGTCGTTAAGAAACAATGGAGCGGGCGAATAACGTGTGGCTTCTGGGGCTGCATGTCTGCTGCTGGTCTCATGCAGCTCACCGAAATTCCCGCGAGGATGAATTCGGAGGAATACGTGCGGATATTGAACGATGCAATGCTTCCGTGTGCACGCGAAAGATTTCCTGCCGAGGAATACCCCTCAATAATATTTATGCAGGATAATTCTGCCGTTCATACATCTCGCGAAACGATGACCTGGTTCGAGCAGCATCCAGAGGTGCGATTATTAAATTGGCCCAGCAAGTCTCCAGACTTGAACCCGATCGAGAACGTCTGGAGTAGGTTTTTATTGTAACGTAGAACTATAAAAAAGTGATTTATCCTTGAAATTCTTCACACTTATTAACTGGTAAACGATTTAATAAGTTTATAAATGTTACGTTTCATAAGGCATGATGGTGAGGGAGTGGCGTTCCGGCGAGGATCGAACCCGGGAAGCTCTGTGCGCTCACGTGCACGCAACGTGGAATAATATTTTAGCACGGAACAATGTCGTGGAAAATTTGGTCAACTCTATGCCAAGAAGACTGCGGTCAGCAATCGAAAAACAGGGATATTGGACGGATTACTAGAAAGAAGGCGGATATATTATCGGTTTTCCCTGTCTCCGCTTTCCCGGAGAAAAATACTTTATGTTTCGCTTATTGCGTGAAATTCGACTCTCCTTGCTCGCCATTTTTTTACTCCTGCAAGCTTTCCATCGACCACATCGTTGCGGTAAATGAGGTCTTCGATCGTTGTTATAGCCGAATCAATCTCCTGATCGCCAGTTTGATCGTAACCATCATTGAACTCCTCGCTAATGTTTTTTTCGAATTTTTCGCTAAGCTTGGCTGGCATTTTTCTTTCCGTCTTCTTATCGTTTGACGTCTTCGTCGTCTCGTTATGCGTGGCCATACGAATAGCACTGCTGTTGCGTGCTCGATATGGCCGTATCATATATGTATCGTATATGGTGTGCGCGAGTGAGTGAGCTGACCGGCTGGTCGTCGCGAGATACTGGATGACGTTTTTGCTGAAACATAAACCGACTGCCTCTCTATCGTTGACGATCGCAAAACTATGAATTTCCGCCCGCCGTGAGGGGTGAGAGTTTCTCGGAAGTCTGAGAGTTTCCCGGAAGCATACACAACTCCACTATCAGTGTTTTGAGTACCATCCCATTCGCTCCGACGTGGATGTCGATGACTCAGCAAGTGGTCAAACATATGGCGGGAGATATTTGTATTTAATAAGAACAGTAGCTCTGTTCATATTTCAGTCAATAGATTGCCATTTGAGGGGGGTTGGAAAGTTCTGGAGGTATCCGGTACTCTCAAGCTTTCATAAATGGTCCAGCATTTGACAAGAGTGCTGCCAATGCCATAAACGTAGAGCTGGCACGTAGGCGAGTGGAGGTTCTCTCACCTTTATTGAGGGCTGTCCCGATAAGAAAATGCCCTTCAGTTAAAGCAACCGAGTCCGTAGTTTGAGATAGTTCGAGATCGCGAATTGAGGGCGGCTTCCAATTGCGCGAAAAAGATTTCGAGTGTTCGAAGGTCAGCTTCGACTCTCCGATTACTCTCTTGAAGTGAAACTTGGCAGAGTTTACTGTGACTTCTCATTATCCGCCGAAGTGAGGAGTCGATAGAGTATTGAAGTGACATTGCTTGCCGTTCGATACAAAAATGTTAGCGACATGGAAGAATTCCCTTGACGATGCCGTACATGACGGAGTTCAGCATCTGCATCGATGATATTTTTTTTTCATAATCGCTCGTGATGGTTGTAGAGATTCAACAAAATCGAGAAGCACAAAAAGACGACGATATAACCCTTGCAACTTTTTGGATTCTTTCCACGAGAAGCTGGGATTGCGAATGGTTCCTGGTATGGGGTACACTTTGGTGGGTGCTCTCTGACCGTGAGCTAGTTATACGGCGTCAAGGGTACGATTGCGACCGTGGAGTTCCGTGCTTCCGTGCTTCGAGTTCCGTGAAGGCGAGAGGGTCGCATGGTTCACCTACACGCTTTCTCCACTGTCTCAACGATGCGGGGTAGAGCTTCCCAACTGTCACAACATTAAAATATTATCCCATTGTTTCACTGGAATACCGAGTGTTTCTAAAGATCCGAGGGCTTTGCACGTATCAATGTGCAATCGTTTGAGTGATGTCAACGATTTATTTGCGATGTGCGGAATTGTGAAGATTTTCGAGAGGTGAGAGTTCACAAGAAGCCGCTTTTTCTCCTAACGCAATACAAGCGTGTCCCATGTCCGAGCTAAGTTGTCTTCGGTGAGAGCAATATTTCGAATCAATTGCGCAGGTTCATCGGTGAAGCTACTTTTGAGGAAATGGGGCTTTTCCATTAATTCCATCAACGCGTCGTTCTTCGGATGATGCGAATCGAGCTTTCTTGAACGATTTTTCGAACTAGCCACTTTTTCCAAGATCCTAGAGACACAGAGAGACGATAATCGTTCAATGAAAATTGTATCGATGTCTTCGAGGCACTAATCATTTTTGCATTTGTTCCATCAGTACCATACACGACGATGATATCGTTGTCGCTATTGTTAATAACGTTATGATCATGTTCAAGCGTAGCTTGGATCGTCGAAATTAATTCATCGCACGCTGTATCGTTCAAAAGATCGAAAAAAAGTTTTGACGACGCTGGAACTTTATCATTTATATTATCGATATTCTCGCTGCGACTGTTGTTCTTTGTAATTTTGCTGTCCACATTACGAAAACCGTGTATCAATACATGCTGGGCTCTTTTGAAGTTTCTTTCACAAATATCGCAGGTAACGAAGATTTAAGAGAAAACCAATGATCTTTAATTTCGAAGGTTCTTCGATTTCTTCCGTACTCTGTTTCGTCTTTTCTTGCGGGCAATCACGAGTATTTTTATAAGCTTTTACATTCCCATCGTCGCACGAATCGTCCGATATTTTTTGCTTCAATAGATACTCGCGATCAGCTGTCATTTAATCGATGGGATCAAGTTGCCTAGCCGGAATAATTGTATCGTCATTGACTATGAAATGGAGATGAGAGCCTTATTCGTATGGAAGGAAATTCATGTCTGGATCGTTGAAGGATATCGTCCAATTTTCCTTACGATTTTACGACTATGAACGTTCTACGTGTGATATTCTTATCTAACGTGATAAATTTATTCCGTAATTTTCGAAAATTTTGAGTCACAGAGCGATCAAACGAGCGTCGATGAAGAAATATCCGTATTTATACCAATCTTCGATGCTAAGCTATGCACTTTTTTTTTAAATTTAAGCTCGTTTATTGACTGTATCCGTCTTCAGACTCTGATTTGCCTTCACAATATCTTCACGAAAGATTGTCTCGAAATACAAAATTCAAAGATCTTCGATATATTCAGGTGATTCGTTGTGCGCCGTGTCCATAACGGATAGTACGTCGTGTTGAGCAATCAGATGATCGTGCAAATCTTTTTCAACGTTACATTCGATCGCGCAATGAGGACTCTCAATCGCAATTGCAATCTAAGTGTTAATTGAAATTTTTAACAAGATCCCTCGTTCCCACAGCGCAAATGATTCGTCGATATGCAACAACCTGAGATGAAACATGGAGATGAAAATTTCACTCGAAATTTGCTTCATCAGTGCGAATAAATTTTTCAGACTAAGCAAAAGTGTTGTGACTTTTTAACATCGAGCTCACCTCGTTGCAACTGCTGTTTAGAATTTTTTGCGACTTGTGAACGTTTCTTAATGGACTGAATATTTTTGTCGCACTGTCGACGCGAACTATCCTCTTGACATCGTTTTAGGCCACCGAACACCTTTTTCGGTCGATTGTTTAGCTCGAGCGTTGCTCCTGTTGTTCGAAAGATTCCTGACGCGACTTTTGCTTGTGTCCTTGTACTGATTATTTTTTACGCTCGTTTCCATTCGCGCTCGTGTGAAACTCTTCATCTGCGTAAAATGGATGTTATGTTTTCTACGACTGATATACTCTGTCGTAGCACACCCTGTTCACGCAGATACAAGATCGCGATTTCGTCGTACAAAAGACATCCGAGCTTCTCGCCATGGCGAGAAGAAATTTGAACACAAAATTTATTGGACTGTGAGCTAGAATTTGTTTTCTCTGTGCTTATGGAAAAAAGACCATTGAGCGATATGAGCAATCTACTATCACGATTTTTTAAATTTCCATCGATGAAATTCCCAGTGCTCCCGGATCTAACGAGAGCATACAGGGTTCATCGAGAAATGTAACGGTCTATGATGAGATCGAGATTGTCGAGTCGGCTTGGACAGCTTACCCTGCATTAATGTCTCTGTTGAAAACTCCGCTGTGCTCCGAACTAACTGTGAAACAGGAGTCGAAGGAACAACTGTGGGAATTACGTTTCATCGAGTACGGACGAGGAGTAACGATACATTGAACAACGGAAACGACGAAACTCGTGATATAAGGTGTACTACAGACTATACGGGGTGAAGTCTGGCTTACTTTTTCCGGTAAGATCGGAACTCGTCCTGGTTTTGTTCAATCAAGAATCACAGTAGCGACTCGAGACAAGTACATTTCCTCCTATACAGAAATGTAAAGGGGAGTCTTCAAAGACTGTACACGCCTCACAACTTGCCTATCACGTGCTTATATACGGGAGTATATCTATATAACGCAACTTATTTTCCTGATTATTGAAGAATTTTACGGACGTCGGAAAGTATATGAACACGAATATTTTCTTCTCTTTCATACCTACATTAATGCTAGAGCTATCGACATATGGGAGATATCGCATTTTATTTATTACTTTTGACTAGAACCATCGCAACGAATTTCGCCGGAAGATAAATTGCGACCATATACGCTGCGAGGTATTGCTTACAAAAGTGCCACACAGCGATTGAGAATACATTATCATGTTTTTGTTCAACACGAAAGCATTTCACAAGAGTTTCAGCTTTATCAGTGAATTGGGGTGAGTGTTTCTTCAAATTTTGTTTCAAATTTTAGCTTAAAATGAAAAATTTGAAGTAAAATTTTTAAAAAGAAAAAAAATTGTTTCTACAATGTGAATAACACCAATTGTCCTTTTATCGCTCTAATAAACGTATCGACAAATGTCGGCACAAATATTGAGGGAAAAAAGAATTACAAAATTAAGTCCACATCGAAGAAATTTTTTATGCCAAACAATAGCCATTCATGTGTCATATAATTAAGTAAAAAATACAAAAATGAGCTGTAAAATATTAAATTGGAAATTTTTTAAGGCTAAAAGAAAGACCAAATGGTATAAGCGAATTTTTTGTAATGACAACTACGCATCGATTACATCTAAGAGAGATTGATAAACGTGATAATAAATTCGTGAAAAAGTATTTTTAGTACGAAAGAGATGGACTGTTCTATCAAAGTTTGTTTTCTCATTCCTCAGATTATTTGGCCCTTACTCGACGGCTGTGATAGTGGTGAGCCAAGTGATAAGATGTGCTGTGAGAGAAATGGTACCAAAAATCATGTTCGACGATCTTTCGTGCATCGATCGTGTAGTACGACTCTGTCTCCATATTGATCTCGTCCGCAAGAGTGGTGATCTTTGCCCCAAGGAAAATCTATTCACCAAACTTACTTTCCTCTCTACATCACCACAAACACTGACAAGATGATACCCAATCACCCGAGCCAGGTTCCGGTGAAAATATAAACGAATACACGGACGATGACAATGACGACGTGCGTCGTGTTGCTGCCTCATGAAGAGGGAAATCCTTGAAAAGATTGGAAGTTGCGGAAAAAAAATAGCTTTAACGCCGCCTCTTTTCCCCCACCCCCACAGTTGACTCTAATGAAATGAGAGAGTGGGAAAAAAGTTGTCTTAAGGGGTTTAACTTGAGAAAAAATCGAATAAGCTTTACCATTTTGTATTGTAAAAAAAAAAAAAACGAAAGTCCGAAAGGTATAATGAAACGAATATTTTGGATTAGAATTTGAACAATCGTCATCGTTATCGTTTGAGATTTGTAATATTATTAATTTCTCTTGAAAAGTCGAAAACAATGCTTATCGATTAAGTAGAAAATCACCATTCAAGGAGGTGCTTAACCCTGAGAAAAACGGTAAGAATGATTCTAAAATTTGACGGAAGATTGGCAGGAATAAACCGTAATCATTTCTGATTTTTCAATCACGTAGTTGAGGAGAAAAAAAACATTACATATGCCGCTTATACGTGGTCTCATATGGGAGGAGTATTCAAAGCTATGACTGCAGATTACTTTAGGAGTGAAAGAACAGCAACATTTCCACGAAGGACCGCTTGAACGATAGATTAGACCATCATAGATATAATTTGCTCATAAAGAAAGTTTTTCACCGTGCCGATTGTGAAATATACTTGTAAGCAGAATTGAGCGTGAGTAATGGAAAATTAATAAAATAAAAACGTATTAGGTGAAACAAATATACCGAACGTGACCTGCCCCGCACGTCGCCCGCGCAGCGCTATAACGGTCCCCTTGCCGCACCCAGAATATGTTAAGAACCTCCTTAAGGAGGAACATCAGCTTAATAAAAATTGTGATAACAAAATGAAACTTGCAGAATATATTTTTGAATATATATTCTATGGCCTCCCAAATTTTTAAACGGTAACATTCAGCCATTTTTAAATAAATAATTTGCAAAACTCGAATGTTTTACAGAGTCATAGAGGATAACTCGGTAACCACATCTTTGCACATTCAAAAAAAAAATTAGAAATGGTGATAGGTAAGAAAAAAAAATACTACATAAAAGCTCGACCACTCGAGAATCGGTATGCAAAGTAAAAGGTGTTATCATTCTGCCAATTTTATATAATGAACATACATTCTGCCCGATGATGAAATATCTTATCGGGAGAAATGTTCACTCGAGAACATGTGTTGCGGATCTCTGTCTCGCACGCTGCCTGCCCGGCAACCCGCGCACAAGCGACTCGTTACCCTCCTGCATGAAGCCACACAATCCTTGAGGGTGTATCTGTCCAGGAAATTTTCAAACAATTGGAAAAAAAAAATCATCGTAGAGTTGGGTTATGATTCAGGTTCAGAAGATTTGAATCTAAATTAGCGAGTCGCGCGGTTACATTTTGTCTTGATATTGCTCAGGGGATATATACGGCCACGAAGAGCTAAAGATTTTTCAAAAAAACGAATCAGCAAAGTCAATAGGCCGAATCGTCGAAGCCTTTATTTCAGCACTAACAATAATGATCAGGTAAGGGGCTTAAAACGAAAAAAATAAAAAATTATAATTTCCACTTTTTTGCGACTTGTTCATGTTCCAGCGCCTGATTATTGTTGTTGTTGCTAAAATGAACACTTTTGTCCAGAAAATAAAGACACTAACATTCTGAAATACCACTACTCTAAGTAACTATCAAAAATTAATAACAATTAAGTTTCGGGAATCATTGTTAAAATGGATATAAACATTCATCGCTAAAAAAATGAATTTAATTAAAACAACTCGCGTAAGAAAAATCAAAAAAGCAAGTAACAAAAAATAGAATGAAAAACTTGTCGAAGTATGAAAATAAAGGTTGAAATTTTTTTATTAAATACACACTGGACATTTTTTGACAAAATTCATTATTAATTTCTGCATAAAAAAAAAGTGAAATAATTCACCGCACTTTGAGTACAATAATAACGACAATAATTATTAATGAATAAAATAACAATTCAATATTTTCATAAGAATGGAGATGCACCCCCAGAAATCTATTAAACTGATAGCCATAATACCGGAAGAAAAAAACTGAAATTATAAAGCTATTATGAAGAATCGACTACTCGGATAATTTCCGCACTGCCACAGATGTCAACAGATTCCGAGAAGGTTCATTATTGGTAATTCTCACCGTGTACGGGAAAAATGTCCCCCATTCCAATTTTTAAGAATAATTATCAATCTACAGGAATGTTCAGATGATCCCAATACAGTATTGCGAATGGTTTTGATAACTCGAACGATAATTTCGAGCAACCATGGCTGGCAAAAATCGGTCGAGACACAGTCGAGTAAAAAAAAATGTTTGCATACTTAAATACAATTATTAACTGTCATCATCGTCAATTGTAAATTTTTATTGGAAAAGACTTGATAAGGAATATGGTATAATCATTCGAAACCTACAACTACAACTGCTGGACCTGAAGGCCTACAGTTATTTAGCAATACACGTGGAGATCAAATCCACCTCCAACATGGCTTATAAAATTGTCAAATATCCAGTAGAATGGAAAAGTTCATTCTGGATCACGGATTTCATCTCTCGCAGGGAATGATGAATGAGGTGCTTTCGTATTTTTTTCTCGGGGTTAGCGATCGATGTTTGCTATTACCGCGTGATATTACATAAGATTGGACAAGGGCATGGTAAATAATCAAATATTAATTTGAACAAAATCGTGCAATCAGGAACATGAATTTCGTCTTGCGGACTAGAAATGTAGGAGATCTGATTGTAATTTTCATAACGTGTAGCAACACACGTGGAGATAAAATCCACCTTAAACATGGCTTGAAAATTTTTCAAATATTCAGTACAATCGAATCGTTCATTCTGGATCACGGATTTCATCTCTCGCAGCGAATGATAAGTTAAGTGCTTTCGTATTTTTCTCGCGGTTAGCCATGGATAGTCGGTTCTACAGCACAAGCTTAAATCTGATTGTAATTTTCATAACGTTCAGCTATACGCGTGGAGATGAAATCCACCTCAAACATGACGTGAAAAATTGTCGAATATTCGGTAGAATCGAGTAGTTCAATCAGAATCACGGATTTCATCTCTCGAAGCGAAAGATGAATGAGGTGCTTTCGTATTTTTCTCGCGGTTAGCTACGGATGGTCAGTTCAATCGCACATGATGAAATCAGACTCGACAACATTCTCGAAAATAATTAGAAATTCAGTGGACCAGAATTGTGCAATCGGGAATATGAATTTTGTCTTCAGCACTGAGAAATGTAGGAGATCTGATTATAATTTTTATAACGTGTAGCAACACGCGTGGAGATGAAATCCACCTCAAACATGGCTTGAAAAATTGTCGAATTTTCATTCGAGTCTAATAGTTCATTCTGGATCACGGATTTCATCTCCCGCAGCGAATGATGAATGAGGTGCTTTCGTATTTTTTCTCGGGGTTAGCGATCGATGTTTGCTATTACCGCGTGATATTAAATAAGATTGGACAAGGGCATGGTAAATAATCAAATATTAATTTGAACAAAATCGTGCAATCAGGAACATGAATTTCGTCTTGCGGACTGAGAAATGTAGGAGATCTGATTGTAATTTTCATAACGTGTAGCAACACACGTGGAGATGAAATCTACCTTAAACATGGCCTGAAAATTTTTCGAATATTCAGTAGAATCGAATCGTTCATTCTGGATCACGGATTTCATCTCTCGAAGCGAAAGATGAATGAGGTGCTTTCGTATTTTTCTCGCGGTTAGCTACGGATGGTCAGTTCAATCGCACATGATGAAATCAGACTCGACAACATTCTCGAAAATAATTAGAAATTCAGTGGACCAGAATTGCGCAATCGGGAATATGAATTTCGTCTTGCGGACTGAGAAATGTAGGAGATCTGATTGTAATTTTCATAACGTGTAGCAACACACGTGGAGATGAAATCCACCTTAAACATGGCTTGAAAATTTTTCGAATATTCAGTAGAATCGAATCGTTCATTCTGGATCACGGATTTCATCTCTCGCAGCGAATGATACATTAAGTGCTTTCGTATTTTTCTCGCGGTTAGCCATGGATAGTCGGTTCTACAGCACAAGCTTAAATCTGATTGTAATTTTCATAACGTTCAGCTATACGCGTGGAGATGAAATCCACCTCATACATGACGTCAAAAATTGTCGAATATTCGGTAGAATCGAGTAGTTCAATCAGGATCACGGATTTCATCTCTCGAAGCGAAAGATGAATGAGGTGCTTTCGTATTTTTCTCGCAGTTAGCTACGGATGGTCAGTTCAATCGCACATGATGAAATCAGACTTGACAACATTCTCGAAAATAATTAGAAATTCAGTGGACCAGAATTGCGCAATCGGGAATATGAATTTCGTCTTGCGGACTGAGAAATGTAGGAGATCTGATTGTAATTTTCATAACGTGTAGCAACACACGTGGAGATGAAATCCACCTCAAACATGGCTTGAAAATTTTTCGAATATTCAGTAGAATCGAATCGTTCATTCTGGATCACGGATTTCATCTCTCGCAGCGAATGATACATCAAGTGCTTTCGTATTTTTCTCGCGGTTAGCCATGGATAGTCGGTTCTACAGCACAAGCTTAAATCTGATTGTAATTTTCATAACGTTCAGCTATACGCGTGGAGATGAAATCCACCTCAAACATGACGTGAAAAATTGTGGAATATTCGGTAGAATCGAGTAGTTCAATCAGGATCACGGATTTCATCTCTCGAAGCGAAAGATGAATGAGGTGCTTTCGTATTTTTCTCGCGGTTAGCTACGGATGGTCAGTTCAAGCGCACATGATGAAATCAGACTCGACAACATTCTCGAAAATAATTAGAAATTTAGTGGACCAGAATTGCGCAATCGGGAATATGAATTTCGTCTTCAGCACTGAGAAATGTAGGAGATCTGATTGTAATTTTTATAACGTGTAGCAACACGCGTGGAGATGAAATCCACCTCAAACATGGCTTGAAAAATTGTCGAATTTTCATTCGAGTCTAATAGTTCATTCTGGATCACGGATTTCATCTCCCGCAGCGAATGATGAATGAGGTGCTTTCGTATTTTTTCTCGGGGTTAGCGATCGATGTTTGCTATTACCGCGTGATATTAAATAAGATTGGACAAGGGCATGGTAAATGATCAAATATTAATTTGAACAAAATCGTGGAATCAGGAACATGAATTTCGTCTTGCGGACTGAGAAACGTAGGAGATCTGATTGTAATTTTCATAACGTGTAGCAACACACGTGGAGATGAAATCCACCTTAAACATGGCTTGAAAATTTTTCGAATATTCAGTAGAATCGATTCGTTCATTCTGGATCACGGATTTCATCTCTCGCAGCGAATGATAAATTAAGTGCTTTCGTATTTTTCTCGCGGTTAGCCATGGATAGTCGGTTCTACAGCACAAGCTTAAATCTGATTGTAATATTTATAACGTTTAGCTATACGCGTGGAGATGAAATCCACCTCAAACATGACGTGAAAAATTGTCGAATATTCGGTAGAATCGAGTAGTTCAATCAGGATCACGGATTTCATCTCTCGAAGCGAAAGATGAATGAGGTGCTTTCGTATTTTTCTCGCGGTTAGCTACGGATGGTCAGTTCAATCGCACATGATGAAATCAGACTCGACAACATTCTCGAAAATAATTAGAAATTCAGTGGACCAGAATTGCGCAATCGGGAATATGAATTTCGTCTTCAGCACTGAGAAATGTAGGAGGTCTGATTATAATTTTCATAACGTGTAGCAACACGCGTGGAGATGAAATCCACCTCAAACATGGCGTGCAAAATTGTCGAATTTTCATTCGAGTCGAATAGTTCATTCTGGATCACAGATTTCATCTCTCGCAGCGAATGATGAATGAGGTGCTTTCGTATTTTTTTCTCGGGGTTAGCCATCGATGTTTGCTATTACCGCGCGATATTACATAAGATTGGACAAGGGCATGGTAAATAATCAAATATTAATTTGAACAAAATCGTGCAATCAGGAACATGAATTTCGTCTTGCGGACTGAGAAATGTAGGAGATCTGATTGTAATTTTTCATTCGTTTAGCACCACACGTGAAGATGAAATCCACCTCAAGCATACCTTGATAAATTGTCGAATATTCAGTAGAATCGAATCGTTCATTCTGGATCACGGATTTCATCTCTCGCAGCGAATGATAAATTAAGTGCTTAAGTGATAAAATAATTGAAAATTCATTGGACCAGAATCGTGCAATCGGGAATATGAATTTCATCTTCCACACTGAGAAATGTAAGAGACCTGATTGTAATTTTAATAACGTTCAGCAATAGCCGTGGAGATGATATCCACGTCAAATGTGGCTTTTAAAATAGTATAATATTCAGTAGAATCGCGGTGTTCAATCAGGATCACGGATTTTATCTCTCGCAGCCAAAGATGAATGAGGTGCTTCAGCATTTTTTTTCGCTGTTAGCGATGGATGGATGTTCGCTATTATCGCATGATATCAAATCAGATTGGACAAGGGCATGGTAAATAGTTAAATATCAATTCGAACAGAACCGTGCGTTTCGGAATGTGGATTTCACCTGCCGCTCTGAGATATGTAGAAGATCTGATTGTAATTTTCATTACGTCTAGTTGGAGATGCAGATCAATGCAACCTCAAATATTGCGTCGCAATTAGTCGACTATTGCGTAGAATTGTTAGTAATATTATTGTTAGTAATATTATCAATATTAATACTATCTCCCACAACGAGGAATAACGTTTTTCCACGAAAGTAATTTCTGGTGATTTTTCGACAATGCTCATGCATCTCACCATTTCAAAACTACAATTGCCGGAAGTTTTCACCAATGGGTGGATTTTTTCCAACAGTTTTCAGTTGCAATTCAAACTATAATTTATTTCAAAAATTATTCATTGATTATTTCTGTTTTTGATTTTTGCATCGTTCGAATTGAACGAAAGCAGGTGTAAAAAACATAAAAATCTGTTCCAGTTTTGTCTCGAAGACATAATTCGTTTTAATATTTTTTATCGGTTTTTTTTGGCGACCTGGGGCCTAGATATGCCAGAAAATCTTCAGCAATAATGAAAATGATTATTTTCATTTAAAAATACCTTTTTTTCGTTGCATTCTAATGATGCAAATTTCATCATCATGCATATATTTCAATCATATATAATTATTTTTAGTAATTATTTCTGTTTACTATTCAATCAAAAAATAAAAAAATAAAAAAAATAATCGAAAGATATATTTCTGACAACATTTTAATCACATTTGGAATTCAAATATTACGGATTACGCATATATTTCAGCTGTGACATATTATATTCACTCCTGCTGAACAAACGCATCGCGAAACCTCACAATTAAACTCGATCACGATCTGTCAAATATTATGGATTACGCATACATCTCAGCTGTCACATATATATTCGCTTCTGACAAACAACCGCATTGCGAAACCTCAAAATCAAAATCACTCTCGATCTGTCATCTGAATCTATCACTTGAACGTGTTTCCGAGATCGCAACCAACGCTCTGACGATCGTCACTTTTCCAGGGGCGTAAAAAAAGGGACCAAGCCCCGTGAAAAATGTAGGTCCAGGCATTAATGCCCTTCAGTGTACCTCCGGAGCCCTCTAAAAATGATTTTTTGATCGTAACCTATACCTAACACGTCGTATTTTACCCGGAATTGTAATATGCAGTGCAAAGCAATTACATATCATATATTTTATTTGAGATTATATAATGGTTCGAAAATGTTCGAGTAAGTTGGACAACTGTAGGTTCAGGTCCGGTTTCTGTACGGAATATTCTAGGTTATGCCGACTCGTGTACGGTTTATGTGTGGACTATTCGAGGTTATGTCAGATCGTGTCCGGTTTCTGTGCAGAATATTTGAGGTTATGTAGGCTCATATCCGGTCTCTGTACGGAATCCGCGAACTTATGCTATACAATTACTTGCCAAACATAACCATTATAATGAGGCTGTATAGTTTTACATTTATTACTTCCCGGCTTCTCATGCAAACGAAACGTAACACATGCATTTATCTATTACTCTGGGCGATAAAAACTTACCTCCATAATGCGAAATGGTGGCGCGACAGGTGCCGTTGCCGCACTGTACACCGAATATTCTTGTTGTGACTTTATCGGGGTTGAAACTTTTGACGTATGAAATCGGAACAGGTTCTTTCTCTGGATGTAATGATGGCCCGTTCTTGTGACAGGCGCCAACGTACTTCACATACGCCCACTTTATATTACGAACTTTAGGATTCTTAACACATGGTTCCTGCATATTCAAGATCCACACGCGCTCTCGCGTGGTGATGAGACACGTTCTGTAGATTTTTATATGCCGGCCGTATATTGCGTGTGTTTCGCTAATAAAGGACGATCAATAATAATATGCCTGGAATATATATAACCGACGCGCACTGATTCTTTTTGTTTCATTTGTACTTGAATAAATTTGTCAGAGCACACGCGGCACACGCTACCGACTATCCGCAATGATGACGTATAAAATGGAGGTTCGTGTTCGTGTTCGAGGCTTTGCCGTTGCGGGTGGAAGTCGGCCATATAGGCAGCAGTTCCAATGAACGCTTAATAATTGCAGGAATTTAGCCACACATTGACAAAAATGTATGTCTAAGATGATATATTTTAATCAAAATTAAAATTTATAATTACGGCATGCTTGCAACAATATAATAAACAACAAGTCGGTAAAAATTATCATCCAGAGTATAGCGGTTGACTCACATTCAGCTATCGTCACGCCGTTCGTGGACGGACCGAGAAACGTGAATATAACCTCGGCGCCCAAACACTATATACAGTTATATTTCCACCGACGCGATCCAACGTGTATTTCAAAATACAATCCAGTTTTATTAGCGTGACCGTGTGTATAAATACATTGAGTTATTATATATGATGTATCAGGACAAATAGCTGCATTGCTGAGATTCCTAATGTGTATTATTGTGTATAATACATAAAGTATACAGTTAGAGTAGTATATGGACCACTCTGGCCACCCCCACTCCTATCCCCACTCCTATCCCCTCCACTTTCCCCCGCGTCGGAGCCTCTTTCCGAGCATGGTGGGGTTTGTGGGTGGGGAGAGGTGGTGGGGGGAAAGAGTTTTGAGGTTTCGCCAGAGCGGTCCGATTATTATTATTATTATTATTTTTATTATTCTCTATCTCTATCTCTCTCGCTCTCTCTCGGGAGAGGTGGTGGGGGGAAAGAGTTCTGAGGGCCTCGCCAGAGTGGCCCGATTATTATTATTATTATTTAAATAATAATAATAATTCATAATTTTTTATTTTTATCGTTATTTATTAATAAATATGAAAAACTTACGTGTCTGTGGGGAGATCCTTACGCCGCTCCGATGACGCCTACAGCCGATGCACTGAGGGGCACACACACACACACACACACACACACACACACACACACACACACACACACACACACACACACACACACACACACACACACACACACACACACACACACACACACACACACACACACACACACACACACACACACACACACACACACACACACACACACACACACACACACACACACACACACACACACACACACACACACACACACACACACACACACACACACACACACACACACACACACACACACACACACACACACACACACACACACACACACACACACACACACACACACACACACACACACACACACACACACACACACACACACACACACACACACACACACACACACACACACACACACACACACACACACACACACACACACACACACACACACACACACACACACACACACACACACACACACACACACACACACACACACACACACACACACACACACACACACACACACACACACACACACACACACACACACACACACACACACACACACACACACACACACACACACACACACACACACACACACACACACACACACACACACACACACACACACACACACACACACACACACACACACACACACACACACACACACACACACACACACACACACACACACACACACACACACACACACACACACACACACACACACACACACACACACACACACACACACACACACACACACACACACACACACACACACACACACACACACACACACACACACACACACAGGTGGACGCGCTACGCGTCACCACCCTCTTCGTCCTCGGCGAACCCTTCATCGGGGTACCCCCGATCGTAGGGTATGTTGTCACCGAGGGCATCTATCAAAATGCCCCCTACATCCCGACGATCAGGGCCCCGCAGGCGTATACATGGTGTATCGTGACTACGGTACACCATGCGAGCGTCCATGAGGGGATCGCCGAGACACAGGTTCTCCAAAAGGGTGATGATGCCTGCGTTGTCCACGCCAGCCAGACCCATCAATCGACACACCACGCACTGGGGTGGTAGCATGGCGAACAACTGTTCCGGCTGGTATAAGTCCGCGACCTCGAAATATTCTCTGTGCCCCTCGTCGATGAGGCGCACCTCCGTGAATCCGGCGTCATCGGAAGAAATTATCTCCCCGCGTAACATAATCGCGTCGCACCGTGCAACGCATGACGCGCCCGCCACCACATCATTGGCCGTCATACGAGCGCCTTTTTGTTGTGCGATATAAAAATCGCACAACAACTGGGCCAATTGCTCATACGTATCCACCATTTCGGCGGTACGTATGGCTATAAATTGTTCACTCAGCACCCCCACCACACGACACCAAAACGCGCCCGACGGAAGTGCCTCTTTGTATCGCGGATACATTTTTTTTTTTTTTTTAAATTTGAAATAAAATTTCTCGCTCGCGATCTTAATTCTCTGCCTGCTTAATAGCGACTGAAGTCTATGTACTATAATATACAGCAGCAGAGAAGATGCTATGGCTGTATTAAAGGTGCGATCGTCAAGAAAGGCATAGCCCGCAAAAATGCACGTGGTCCGTGTAAATGAGCCCCTTTGTAATTAATATAAGAGTAAACTGACCCCCGGAGACACGACTGTCTGTTTAGCCTATACAGCATCTTTTTTATTTCGCGTCTTTCGCGAGCACCGTAGTTCAGCATATATATATATAATATGCTGAACTGCTGAACTATATATACAGCCCTTTCTTTCGAAGAGCAGCATATGCATAAGAATAAAATTTTATAAAAAATTTGCAAGACAAATCCATAAGTCATATTCTTTGGAATAGAGTATCACAGCTAGTTTTCGCACGCCAAAGTTTACTTTGTTTTGACGAAAACCGAGTATCAATATCACAATGATTCATGAAAATGATATAAGACCTATTAGAGGTATGTAAGAAAATTTGATCGGACTTGAAGAAAAAAATATTGGAGAGAGATATGAGCTCGAGGGTCAGCAAAGAGGTACGGCTGAGATCACGAGCATATAGTTATCGAGCTCTCCTCTTTGTGCGGCTATTCGCTAACTCTGCCTCTCTTTCTCTCTCTCTTTCTCTCTCTCTCTTTTTCTGATGCATATCTTTTTCCATGCCTCGAATCTTTCTATTGCAGCAATAGCGGGCTTTTTTTTATATTTTTCGATGTACACCGAGTATTCGGGTATAACACTACGAGATTTCTCGATTTCTCGAGGTGCGTGAAACGCACCATCAGCGGAGCATCAGCAGACTGCATGCCTTCTTTGCTCATTGCTCTTTATAGTAATATAATTTTAATATATATGTAGGCCTCAAGACCCATTAAGACTTATGAAAATTATTGAGACCACCTAATTATTTCTCATTTGTAAAAGTATATTTTTTTGAAAAATGATATTAAGTTTTAAAATGCATATCAAAGCTAAGCGATCTCCGCTTCGTTGCGCTTTTCGAAGAAGTCGCCGTTCAAAAAAATTTGATCAGAGTCTCACTATATCATGTTACATTGAAACAATAAGAGCATTTGGCATGCTTATATACATTTGTGGTGAGATCTTAAAATCTTGATATCTTGATATCTTGATACCTCATCATGCATATTTTTGTGTCGCAAGGGGCATCGATTTTTGATGGCTCTGCAATTTAAGTAAATGAGTAAACTCGCTCAGAAGGCTAGCGCTAAAAAATTTGATCAGAGTCTCGCTATATAATGTTACATTGAAACAATAAGAGCATTTGGAATGCTTATATACATATGTGGTGAGATCTTGATATCTTGATATCTTGATATCTTGATATCTTGATATCTTGATACCTCATCATGCATGTTTTTGTGCCGTAAGGGACATCGATTTTTGATGGCGCTGCAATTTAAGTACATGAGTAAATTCGCTCAGAAGGCTAGCGCTAGCGCTAAGTATTTATATGGAAAGAACAAAATGCAATTTTAATCAGTCTCAATCCAGCAGAGTATTATCACGTATCGTTATCAATCATGGCAGATCGAGCACTTCGCGAGTGTATATTAAATCTTTTGCGTTTGGCCATATTACATAGTTCTCAGCTTCGTCGTCGGTGTAACGAGCAATGGTGCAGCGAATTAAATCGATTATCGGGCGATAGACTTATAAGACGCCTAAAATATATTGTATGGTGGGCGCCCTTGCGAATCATAGCGGCAGCCTACAACAGAGGCATACTAAATGGTCAAAAAGTGCTAGCGTGTGTGTTTGAAGAGCTGCAGCGTCGAGGATTGGAAAACGCGCCATGTGTCCGCGGTATTGTCGATGAAATCAGAAGTAAGTTCTGTTCTATCATAAAAAATAATTATGTATATTTGTAATACTTAAATTGTATTGAAAAATTTTTTCACGACGCCATTATTACGCCAGCACGTATTGAAATTTTTTTTCACGATGCCATTATTACGCTAGCACGGGCAAGCCTTATTTATTGAGCTCTTCTCTTTGTGCCATGCTTCGCGCGGTCCCGAGCTCTCTACCGCTCCTTGTCTCTCTCTCTCTCTCTCTACCTCTCGCTGGCTCTCTCTCATGAAAGCGATACAGAGCTTCTGTTATCATTAGAAAATTTTTAGGAATTTCAACGCGAAATATTCAAAAAGTATTCTTATTGATCAATTTCCTCTCTCTCTCTCTCTCTCTCTCTCTCTCTCTCTCTCTCTCTCTCTCTCTCTCTCTCTCTCTCTCTCTCTCTCTCTCTCTCTCTCTCTCTCTCTCGTTAAAGCGGTATGGATCTTAAAGCGTATTGAAAAAAATATTTTCACGGCTGTTATTACGATAGTATGGTCAAACCCTATTTATCGAGCTCTACTCTTTGTGCCATGCTTCGCGTGGTTCCGCATTCTTTGCCATTCTCTCACTCTCTCGCTCTTTTTTCATGAGCACGATGCAGAGCACCTGTTTGCGTAAGCAGAGATAATCGTTATTTATCAAGCTCTACTCTTTGTGCTATGCTTCGCGTGGTTCCGTGCTCTCTACCTCTCACTGTCTCTCTCTTTCATTAAAGTGGTACAGAGAGCCTGTTATCGTTAGAAAAAATATTCTACGAATTTCAACATGATATATTTAAAAAATGTATTCTTATTCACCAATCTCCTCTTTCTCTGTCTTATTAAATTGATATGAGCTCTCTCCTTACATTATCATCGTAAGAAAAACATTTATATGAAATTTTAACACGGTTCGTTTACCGGAAAAAATTATGAGCTGAAAGCAGTACTTCTATTAAAAGAGGGGCATTATTTTTAATGGTTGTGCACCTAATATAGTATATCGACAACTCTTGGATGCATCGCCGGATGAAGAAGCAGCTCTTATAGAATGGGCTTGTGCTGTGGAATTAGCATGCCAGCAGAGAAGCATAACGAGTCAGCACCTGTCATGCACCGAGCTGAATGATGAGCAGCCTATGAGTACTGTTTCCAGCATCGAGCATCCTTCGGAAATATTTACTAATTCGTCGATTTTCGAACGTAAGTTGAAATTAAGGTGCAGAAAAATAAAAAATAAAAAAATTGGTGTGGCGTCAATTTTAAATTATAAATTTATCCAGAGGGTATAGATAGGGAGAGGGTAACAGACGCTGCTGTACCAGGCCCGTCAGGTCTATGCCATTCTGGACGACGAACAATTCCAGCCTCTGACCCTGATGATGATGTTTTTGACCATCGCGAAAATCAGCTGTGGGAATATCCGATCGAGAACGAGAGAGACGAGGAAATAGCATTGCAAAGAGCTGACGATTGGCTTCAAATGCTCGTGACTGATGACGACTCTGGTAAATAATTTTTCATACACATGAAAAATTAATTAAGCATGTAAGTAAGTGGGTCTTTTTGTAACAGGGTATTCGTCAGCATCTTTGTTTGACTGGTAATATCGAAGTGTTCAAGCAGTGCTATGACTCGTGAGAGGTACAAATATTGATAAAACACAATAATTTTTTGCATTTAACCATTCTAGAATCTAATACGAGACTCTCTTCCAGAGGTGCAAAAAGGAACAGGCAGGCGACGTACTGTACCAAGGAGTGGACCTCTCGAAGAAATACATCCACCCGGAAAACATTTCGAAATCATCGGTGATTACACGCGATATTTTAAGCGATTTAAACTACGAGGGCGTGAAACGTCGTTAAGAATTCGCCAGCCAGACTCAGGCATTAGCGTGGTAGATTGGCTCAACGGTGCATTTCGCGACCTCTTAACGCACATCATGAGCTCCTGCGAGGGCGGTGATTATGTAGGCGTTTCGTTTACAGCGAATAGCCTGCCGCACGGGCCCGTGTGGTTATCATTCCGACCGGCCCGAGATTATGTTTTCGAAGATATTTGGAAATTGATAAGCAGCGTGGCACAAAGTGCATCATCTTTGAACATTGATGACTCGTGCACGATAAAAATGTGCGCTGTCAAGGGGGTCGAAGGGCGCGGTCGGAAAGGTCTCACACACGAGGGTGTCGCAAAACAATCTATTCTTTCAATCCGAAACACCGACAATCTGTGTTTACCGCGTTCGCTGGTAGCAGCCCGAGCATACGCAGAACGAGGAGAAATACGGTCGGGTAACCTTCATGATAATTGGCAGCGTATTAGACGAATTAATGGGGTTGCTCAAAAACAAGCGGCTCTCGAGCTTACAAGAGAAGCAGATGTCCGCGTACCTGTAGAGGGCTGTGGTGTATTCGAGATTGCACGCTATCAGGATTATTTGGCACGAGACGGCTTAGCAATTGTCGTTTACGAATTTTTAACTTTGGGTCGTGGGGAGGAGCCTCTATTTGATGGAAGACAGGGTGTTCTGAACAGCATAGGCACAATTCAGCACACCCTGTATATATTGTATTACGAGCGTTCTCATCATTTCGAGCCTATTCTCAATCTCAGAGCAGCTGTCGGTAGTAGAGATTTTTGTTCCTCGTGTAATATGGCTTATCGACGACTCGGTCATAGATGTTTAAAGAAAAAATGTCCTCGATGCTGGGGGCTGCAGGCGTGCAATACGCGCTCGCGCAATATAATCAGATGTGAGGCGTGCAATCGCGATTTTTTCGGAGAGGACTGCTTTCAGAGGCATAAGGTGCCGATCGTGACCATGAGGCGTAGAAAGCCTAGCGTTTGTGAAGCTCTGAAACGATGCCGGAGCTGCTTTCGAGCAATAAGGCTTTTGGAAAAATCAGAGAAGCATAAATGCAGAGTAGGGTACTGCAAAACGTGCAAATGCGATCAACCGAATAATCATTTGTATTTCATGAAACCGATTCGAAGCACTCCAGATTTGAAAAAAATACTATTCATTTTTTATGATTTTGAAACACAGCAGAGCACACCTGTGAAGGGTGATGCGACTACTCTTGTACACGAGCCAAATCTTTGCGTGGCACAGCGCGTTTGCACGTTTTGCTGTGTTGACGACTCTATAACCGAACCGTGCGAGCATTGCGGGGAACACGAATTTGTGTTTAGTCACAGCCCCGTAGCCCAGCTTGTCGAATTAGCTATGCAACCGCTCGAAGGTTTTTCGCGTACCATCTGTATCGCTCATAATGCAGGGGGTTTCGACGCTCAATTTATCCTGCGTTATTTCATCGAAGAGAAAAAAACTCAGCTCCCAACACTAATCATGAACGGTACAAAAATTATTACGATGCGCTTCGGAAAGCTCGTATTTCTCGACAGTCTAAATTATTTCCATATGCCTCTAAGCGGTTTACCGAAAGCCTTCGGGCTTACCGGTGCTATCGTTAAAGGCACTTTTCCACATTTGTTTAACCGGCCGGAAAATCAAAATTACGTAGGCGAATTGCCACCTCTCGAGCATTATTCTCCGGACACGATGCGCGCCGATGAGCGCCGGAAATTTCTCGATTGGTATCGCGAAACAAAAGACAAAAATTACGTATTCGTTTTTTCAGAAGAGCTTATCAGCTATTGTAAGACAGATGTCACGATTTTACGACGTGCCTGTATGGCTTTTCGCAATATGTTCATTACCTGCGGTCACGTCTGCCCGTTTGATGAAAGTACAACAATAGCATCAGCCTGCTTCAGAGTTTTTCGAAAAAACTTCTTGAAAGATAATTCAATAGGCATTATACCCACGGGGGGATACAGATGGGCGCAAAATCAATCGAAAAAAGCGGTTTCATGGCTATCGTGGATAGAGCACTCACTGGGTGTTCGTATTATTCATGCGGGTCGATCACGCGAATTCAGAATACCTCAAAATCTCTTGGTAGACGGGTACTACGAGACTCCTAACGGGGCGCATGTATTGCAGTTTCACGGTTGCTACTGGCACGGTTGCCCACGTTGCTATCCCACAAACAGAGACAACCGACAAAGCGATGGAATATCCATGCACGAGCGTTTCGAGAGAACTACTGCTGTAACTGAGAGGATTCGAACGGGTGGATATTTGCTCACGGAAATTTGGGAGTGTGATTACGATCGCTTGTTAAATTCGACAGCCGAGATGAGGACTTTCCTGCAAGATAACCCTTTAGCTACAGCAGAGCCTCTCAATTCGCGTGATGCTTTTTTCGGCGGACGGACAGAAAACATGGTTACGCTCTATGACGTTAACGCTACGGAAAAAATACGATATGTAGACGTTTGCTCTCTGTACCCATATATATGTAAGTTCGGTAAATATCCCGTGGGCCATCCGAAAGTATACGTGGGTAACGAGTGCATGGAATTGACAGGTCCTGATAACACCGATCTCGCTCTCGTTGAGGGTCTCGTAAAATGTACCGTATTGCCGCCTCGTAATCTTTACCACCCCGTATTACCAGTGCGTATGCATAATCGATTATTATTTGCTCTATGCCGCAGCTGCTGTGAGATTATGAATCAGGGTGTATGTACACACGAAGATCCTGTAGAGCGCGTGTTCAAGGGTACATGGGTTGTCGACGAGTTGCGAAAAGCCGTATCGTGCGGGTACAGAGTGATAGACGTGACTGAAATTTGGCAATATGAAACGACGCAGTTCAATCGCGATACACAGACAGGGGGGCATTTTGTCGAATATATTAACACGTTTTTAAAAATCAAACAAGAAGCCAGTGGATGGCCCGACAACTGCTCCGAAGATAAAGCCGCGCAAGATCTCTATATAGCCAATTTCGAGCGATCGGAAGGAATCAAGCTAAATCGCGACTCCATAGCTAAAAATTCGGGGCTGCGATCTGTTGCAAAGCTGTGCCTTAATTTATTTTGGGGGAAGTTTGGGCAGCGGGAAAATCTACCGCAGACAGAAATAGTTTCGACGCGTAAAAAACTTATGGAACTATTGACTAGCTCTGAGCACGAGATCACGGGTATTTTGTCCGTAAATAACGAAATATTGTATGTAAGCTACACGAAAACCAGTGACGCTGTTATACCATCCAGCATAGCGAACGCCGTAGTAGCAGCATACACCACAGCCCAGGCCCGCCTAAAACTTTATAGTTACCTAGAGCGGCTGGGTCGCCGTGCTTTGTACTGCGATACCGATTCCGTAATTTACGTATCGCGCGAAGAAAAAGACGAGTACGAGCCTCCAACGGGACAGCTCTTAGGGGATCTCACAGATGAGCTGAGCTCTTATGGGGAAGGTAGTTATATTAGAAGTTTCATTTCAAGCGGACCAAAATTTTATTCTTTTATCGTATGCACTCCCAATGGAGAGGAAAAAGAAGTATGCAAAGTAAAAGGGATAACGCTTAATTTTGCGAACAAGGGATTAATTAATTATAACTCAGTGCGCTCCTTTATAACCGGTGAGAGAGACGAGCCTGTTGTGCTAAAGTATGACGCTATACGACGCACGGCATTTCATCAGGTCGTCACACGTCCTGAAACCAAATCATGCAAACCATCGAGCGTCAAACGGAGACGAGATGGCGAATATGGCACTCTTCCTTACGGTTATAAAGAATAATGTATATAGATATAGACCTCGCACTACTTTGTAAATAATGTATATAAATAAAACTTTATGTTCTTACGTATATTCGTCTTTTCGAACCCTATATATGTTTCAGCTAATACGAAGATTGTGCTCATTCGCAAAAATGGATGTGCGGTGGAAACATCCTTGGACGGCGATGGTTTGCGGGCCCACGGGCTGTGGTAAAACATACTTTGTGAAAAAGTTTTTGAAATTCATTTCGCATTTGAATAGTGAACCGTTTCAACGAATTATTTTCTATTATTCCGAGTGGCAACAAGCGTATATGGAGTACGGTTCTTCGATAGAGTTTCGCGAAGGTTTGCCGCAATCCTCGGATTATGCAAACGATCCGCGTGCAAAACTTATAATTATTGACGATTTGATGCGCGAGGCATCGAACAATAGCGTTGTCGACCTCTTCACCAAGGGTAGTCATCATAAGAATTTGAGCGTGTTTTTTATAACACAAAATTTATTTCATCAGGGCCACGGGCAACGGGATATATCGCTGAACGCTAATTATATAGTAGTTTTCAAAAATCCGCGAGATCGCGCTCAAATACAGCACCTGGCGCGTCAGGTTTACCCCGAAAATCCCCGATTTCTGCAGGAAGTTTATTACGACGCGACGAGCAAACCACACGGTTATCTGCTCTTGGACTTGAAACAATCGACTCCCAATAACTGTAGATTTCGAACGTGTATTTTCCCCGATGATCCGCAGCATTTCGTTTACGTGCCGCGAAAAAAGTTAAAAAGCACCGACACAGCCGGAGAAGTACCAGTCTTGTGGCTGTGATGGCGGGTAACAGGTCCTCTCTCTGCAAGAAGCACGTTGCAATATTGCACGCACTCCAGCATCTCAACAAGGAGCAGCGAGACGCCGTTTTGCGTAAAGCCGATCCACGAATAATTCGTTGTATTTGTGAGTGTGCGTTAAACATTCTACGTGGTAACGTGCCTTTGAAGCCTGAACAAAGAAAAAAGTTGCGTCGCCACGCATCTATTCTTCGACGACTAGCTGCGAAAAGCGGTAGTTGGAAGAGCAAGAAACGTTTTGTGGTTCAAAACGGTGGATTCCTACCGCTGCTGCTCGCCCCCGTACTGGGTACGCTCTTGTCACGTTTGATCGGCGGCAGTGGATAATGGAGCATGCGAGAAAAATGGTGCTCGTGCCTGAAGAGAATCTTCAGCATATAGGCGTGCAGAATAATCGACAAACGGAATCTGTTCAACGGCAACAGCAGCAAACAGTGCAAACCCTTGGTACGACACTGAGTAGATTGGACACTGAGATGAACGATATTCTGAATTCTAATTCGTACAAGGATGAGAGGGAAAAGTGGTCGGCGTATTTCGCGGTGTTGCAGCGTTATCTTCATTTTGCCGATAATGAGCGAGCGCAGCAGCATCGTGCACTCGCAAAAAACGATGATTACATCACGACACCTATAGAGAAGGAGGGGAATAGTGGAAAAGGCGCTGAAATTCCACGCATAAACGACTCTATGATCGTTGAGAGTGTCCCGACAAAATATCGCAATAAAGCAAAACTATTGCTCCGTCGTTTACGCCTTGTACCAGTAACAGAGTTTTGCTGGGATCCTACAGGCACCGTCTCCATCGCAGGCAAAGAAATCAAGGACTCCAATATTGTCGATCTTATAAACGATGCTATGCGCGCGAGGAAAATCTCAACGCCGGCGGGTCGTCATGCATTTGCAGAATTTTTAAAAGCGGCAAAAATTCCACGCGAGTTTGTTGGGAACCAGGATCTGTGGAGGTCCGAGGTGCCCACCTCGACGCCTTTTCGGAAAAAAAGAAAAATACCTGTGCACTCCCACGACTTGTCGTTGAGTGACGCGGGAGCCAATCACAGCAGCGACGAATCCACCGATCCCAGTATTTATGAGCTCTTCAGTACCTCTGAGAGGGAGCAAACAGGCGCTGGCCAGTGTAAAAAGAAGAAGAAGAATCGTGTAATTTGGGCTAACCTAAAACTCTAAACCATGAAAACATTGGAAAAGCTGTACTATAACCCCTCCCACGAAGCATCGTTCTCGGGCGCTGCAAAATTATTACGCGCAACGCGAAAAAAAAATTCTAACGAAAAGACCGTGCAGTGGTTGGAGACACAGGATGCTTACACGAAACATCGTCCTGTAAAACATCGATTTCCACGACGTCATTACAGCGTGCGAAACATTGACGATGTCTGGGAGGCTGATCTCGTAGATCTTCGCTCGATCAAAGATTACAACGATGATCATACCTATCTCCTCGTAGTCATAGATGTGCTCAGTAAATATGCATGGGTCGAACCTTTACGCGACAAGACTGCTGCGTCTGTAGCTAAGGCTTTTACGCGGATACTCACGCAAAAAGCCACTAATAGCCGATCACCCGTATGCCTGCAATCGGATCGAGGCAAAGAATTCATGGGTGCTGCATTTCAAGAGCTTCTAAAGAAGAAAGATATTCAGTTTTGAACTGCACGGAATCCTGATATAAAAGCCTCAATTGTGGAAAGATTTAATCGAACATTGAAAGAAAGAATGTGGCGATACTTTACGTATACTCGCGCGAAGCGATACATCAATGTGTTGCAAAATATAGTGTCTGCATATAATAATTCCCGGCATAGCAGCATAAAAATGGCCCCGGTAACGGTGACTCTTGCCACTGCAGCTCAAGCTCGTGCTAATTTGATGCAGCGTTACAAAGATTCGGAGCGAGAACACAACCCTAAATACGGGATCGGTGATGTTGTACGAATCAGTAGTGCAAAAGCGGCCTTTGCAAAAGGTTACGAGAGCGGCTGGAGCAGCGAGCTATTCAAAATTCATCGCATATCGACAACTAGTTGGCCGACGGTGTACTTTTTACGCGATCTTCACGGCGAAGATATTGACGGCATTTTTTACGAGGCCGAGTTATCGAGAGTTCGTACTATTACCGAAAAAAATAAAAAATCACGATGAGAGACGAATTTTATATCGTTTTACCGAGCAACAGCAGTATGAAATATTACCCGGAAAATACGACAACGCGTTATACCACACGATTGCCACAGCGCGTATCTTTGCAAGGCAATTGGGCCGTTGGACTTACAGAAATACATATACCCATGACGATTCTGCATATACCTCAGGAAGACGAGCAGAACTTCATCAAGACCGCACCGTATAAAGTGCAATCGGGTATTCACGATTCTGCTATTGACATTGAAAAGAGCTGTGTGTATGTTCCACCCGGTGTATATAAGAGTATAGACTCATTGCTCGAAGTAATAAATGAACTACAGGGCGTTGCTGGTCATTTACTATTTCAGCGCGCTCGCAATGGCTACGTCCAAGTGACCCGTATCTGCGATTCTTGCGAAAATTTAATTCATGCTTTCCATTTCTCACCAAGGCTCAACAAGATTTTAGGATTTACCACACCCAGCAGTGTGGCGCTCCCGCCTGCATTCAGAGATGTTGGTTATAGAGGCGCACGACCTGCCAGCCTAACTAATGCTATCCCCGATATGTTATTCGTTTATACGGATATTTGTGAACCCTACATTACCGGTGATGTGCATGCACCTCTGTTACGTGTTGTACCATCTTATACCGCGGATAGCAACAATTACGGCTCTGTAAAGATTAGAGGTTTTTCGCCACCACGCTACGTACCTCTGCTTCATACAAACTTTCAATCGATTGATATCGATATAAGGGATGAGTTTGGGCAGCCGATACCATTTGAGTACGGGACGCTGACGGTGACATTACAGTTCAAGCGTATGGATTAGAGAAGTCATCGCAATGACTTATTACGATGAATACTTTGATATGCAGACGGGTGGTGCTCGGACCGGATATGGGGGTATCAGTAACGTGTACATAGGCTCACCGAATCAAAGGGGCCACGGGATTGGCAGTTTTCTCGGTGGCCTTTTCCGCCGTATTATACCTCTTTTGAAGAATGGAGCACGGGCTGTCGGCAAGGAGGCTCTGCGTGCCGGTGTTAATGTTGCCACCGATATAATGGACAATGGTGTACGGCCAAGAGATGCGTTCAAAACGCGTCTACGCGAGTCTGGCGAAAATCTGAAGCGAAAGGCGGAGGAAAAAATTGATACGCTCATGAAGGGTTCTGGCTATAAAATGGCAAAAATTAATCGATCTCGGCATTCCATTTCCGGCCGCGGTGTGCGACGTATCCATAGTATGAAAAAAAGAAAGAAAGCTACGTCTTCGTCGAGAAAACCGAGAAAGCGGGCAACGGCAAAGAGGAGGATAAATAAGAGAAGGACAACCAAGAAGAGGAAGGCTCTACGAACGGTGGCTGATATTTTCGCATAGAGAGAGAGAGAGAGGGTAAATATGGCTTTCTTACACACACACTCTTGCGAGTGTTTAAAGTCAGAGCTCGAGCTATTTACACTGCCTCCTACACAAACCACCATCGAGGGAACACAATGGGTGTACTACAAACCGATCTCATCTTTAACAGATGATTCACCAATTGAGTTTGTGGTACCTGGTCAGGGTGATGAATACATTGATCTTGCTCACACCATGCTAAGCATGCGCGTTCAAATACAGTGTTTGGCTGAGAAGCCTGATTCAACGATTAAAATAGGCCCCGTCAATAATCTGATGCATTCAATGTTTAATCAAGTAGATGTGTTTTTCAATCAGAAACTTGTATCGCCCCCGAATAACGCGTATGCATACAGAGCATACATTGAAACACTGCTAAATTATGGAGACGGCGCAAAAAACTCTCATCTTACGAGTGTGCTCTGATTCGCCGATACACCGGGAAAAATGGAGGATACAGATACAGCAAACGGTGGGCTTGTTAGCCGCAGAGACCTTCTTAGCAGTGGAAAAACTATTGATCTCCTCGGTCATCTTCACTGCGATGTCTTTAATCAAGAGAGATTCTTATTGAACGGTGTTGAAATGCGTCTGCGACTCGTACGCACGAATAATTCATTTTGCCTTATGGGCGGGACGGCAGACTATAAAATACATATTGTCGAAGCGTCACTTCTCGTACGTCGCGCCAAGATAGCACCTGGTATACTTTTAGCACATGCAAGAACTCTGTGTAAAGCTACGGCAAAATACCCCCTGACACGCGTGGAGGTAAAGGCTATATCCATGCATAGCGGAGTACATGGCGAAACTCTCGATAATGTAATCCTCGGCCAGCTACCAAAACGTATCATCATTGGTTTCGTCGATAATAAAGCGTTCAACGGCTGCCTCGATAAAAACCCGTTTAATTTTAAAAATTATCAAATCAATTATCTATCGTTGTATGTGGATGGTATGCAAATACCGTCAAAGGCTCTGCAGCCCGACTTTACAAAATCGAAACTTTACGTAGACGCGTATCATACTCTGTTCTCCGGAACGGGTATTCACTTTCTCAATGAAGGTAATTGTATTTCACGGGAGGCCTACCCCGAAGGGTATTGCCTTTTCGCGTTTGATCTTACGCCCGATTTATCAGCAAACAGCAGTACTCATTGGAATTTGGTAAAACACGGCAGTGTTAGAATAGAAGTACGATTCGAAAAGGCTCTCGCATCAACGGTAAATTGTATTGTGTACGCCGAGTATGATAATGTGCTGGAGATTGACTCATCCAGACAAGTAATCGTTGACTTTTCTGGATAGTCAGCAGAATTTGTATCCTCCGAGCTAGGTCTCCGTGACACAAAGAGCTGAACAGTATTATCAGAGAGAGCAACGAGAAAGCATCATGAATATCGCAATCGATATACAGGGTTTGCGAGATAAAAACAATCGTTTTGTGCCGAAAGAAGTTGCGATCATTTGCCTACACAGGCCGTACACCGCTCATTGGCTTGTGTCTTCACCTCACGATAATGAGGATCTATCACCGGCGCTGAAGCGTCAGAATTCCTGGTTCACTAGAAATCATCATGGTTTACAATGGCGTGAGGGCGATACAACGTCGCAACATATGGAATCAATTTTGAAAAATATTGCGGAACAATCTGATCGAATATTCACAAGGGGTTCAATAAAATCAGAGTACCTGGCGCAGCTTACAGGTTGCTTCATTATAAATTTAGAGGAGGAGGAGGAGGCTCCTTCATTCCGCTATCTTCATCAGGACGACACTCGTTGCATATACCACGGATCGCTACATAACAATTTCACGTACAAATGTGCGCTGAATAATGCGAAACAAATAAAAGATTGGCTTTGTCATAAAGATCGCATCGACTCCTTATGGGAATATAGAACGACCACGAGCTGGAGCTTAGACGGGCCTCGCGAGGAAAAGAAAAAGAAACCTTCTGCTTCAGGCTGCTATGAACAGTCTAGAAATTCTGCAGGCCTTGCGGAACATACCAGACCACACGATAGGCGTATACCCAGCCGATCGTATCCCGAAGGTGTGGACGTGGCCGACAGCTTTTGTCGTTAATACCGATGGCCACAAATTACCCGGATCCCACTGGGTCGCCATGTACGTCGATCGAACTGGAGAAGGACGATACTTTGACAGCTACGGGATCCCTCCAATCATTCCGCAGCATCTCATCCGACTCCGAAGAAACTGCAAGCTTTTCCGATGCAACGCTACTCAGCTTCAGGGTCCAGATTCGCAGTGTTGCGGACAGTATTGCATTATGTTTCTTCATTATATGTCTACTGGCTTTGGTATTAATAAGTTTCGAAGGGTATTTTCAGATGATTTATCCCGAAACGATAAAACAGTGAACGATTATTATAATGCGTATATAAAAAAACGCGAAAAGTCTAAGCCTCGGGGCAAAGTTTTCAATATGGACTCTGCGGTTGGTGGTGGCTGTGGTACAAATAATTTTAATCATAAAAACTTACACTGTATACAGAACTGTTGTTCCCGTGTACGGCAATAATGAATCTAATTTTAATATAAGAAATAAAATCGACATTGAAATTTTTCACGTTTTATTTTTCTACCTATCCTTGAACTGCGATCACGCGCCTTGGAGTCAGCATTCTTTGGGTACAAAAGTCACTTTTAGCGACTATCATATTTCAAGCGGAATGTGCATCAAACCATCGATTCTTCGAATCGGTAGGGAAAAAAAATCTTTTTGCCTTCGTTATGTCTAAGGAAATGAGTCATCATTATAGGGTATCATATGTAGACGATCAGATTTCTTTTTGTCTTTGGTATTTCTAATAAAATGAGTAATCTTTATAGTGGGGGGAGGTCTAGTGGAGGGGCGACTGCAGAGTATAAGTTAGACCCTGGAGAACGACCATCATTCGCGATCAAACCGTGGTCAGATATCGAAGTAAACTTCAAAAACTCTTAAAGACTTTCATTTGCTGTCATTTGAGGTGTATGCTGAGAAAATGACGCGAATTAAAGCGGCGAATAGAAGCACTTTCACACGACATTGCGAGTATCAAAGCAGTAGTACAAGCGAGATCGCAATTTCTCTCTTTAACACGAAAATTTGACGAGCTCGATATTTACGATGGATTTCGCACGAATCAACAAAGTGGGACAAACGGCCGCGTTTCTACCTGTGAAAAAGTTATCGGAACTAGAGCTCAAAATGACTACAGCATCAACGACATAAGAACCGTTTAAACTAAATGGGGCACGCGTATCGTCGTCGACGTGGAAAACATATTTGCGTGCTTCCTACCAGCCAGATTCGTCCAACTGTTCGAAAAAGACGATCAGCTATTTCAGCAGATGATAGCCGCAGCCCGTGAAAATAATTTGGCCATGGAATATCACGGCACAAAATTCAATAATCTGGAATTCAAACCGTCAACAAATCATTAAGTCCTGCGATGGATGCGAAACGTGCTAAGAATCTACGTGCGCTACTGCTACCGTTCGCCTATAAGCTAAATAATTTAGGGACGAAATCTGTGTGGATGGGCCTTGATATTTGTCGGAACGGTACGTTATGGCCTGTGATTAGCTTCAAATGTTATATCCACGGTTGTTTAACTATGGACGGTCGTTCTTGGCACGATTTTCAAAATCATTTCAACATAGAGGATGAAGAAGACCCTGCACATCGCTCTTTACCGATATTCTGTTTTACAAAAGAGCAATTCATTATACTGTCATTATTACAAGCCAGTATAAACAGAAATATCTCGTGGCTTCGTCGTGTTTGCAACGAGGTAACGAAGTGCAGAGACTCTCTTGTAGATGCAATAACATCAGAAACATCCATTTTTACAACGAGCTGCATACGCCGTAATATTCGCACGAAGCGTGCGAAAATACGAGAGAGAGCTACCCAAAAACGAACATCGCCGATTAATTCATATAACGAATTACCTACTTGTACAAAAACAACGATAATTGACAATCTACTGACGCATCATTTGGATCACATGGTTAAAACTGTTATAGCCCGTAAAAGATAAATCCTTTTCTCATTGTATAAAAGCATTACGTATAATTAAGTGAAAATGTATATAAAATTAAATAAAGAGAAAAAAGTATGGATTATTATTATTATTTGAATAATGATAATAATCGGACCACTATGGCGAACCCTCAGAACTCTTTCCCCCCACCACCTCCCCCCACCACAAACCCCACCACGCTCGGAAAGAGGCTCCGACGCGGGGGAAAGTGGAGGGGATAGGAGTGGGGATAGGAGTGGGGGTGGCCAGAGTGGTCCATATACTACTAGTTAGTATAAACGACGGATATACGGCTGGCTAATGTGACATAAATGTGAGCATTGTCAAATAAACGGAATATCGAGCGACAAGGACGGCGCGGTGACACGAAGAGGACTCACGGCATCAGACGTCGTGCCTATATAATAATAACGAGGATCGACATAACGGTAAGCACGTATAAAGAAAACAATTAGTGCTTTTAATAACGTTACGTTGTGAGGTTAGGTTCTGTTCATACGGAAAATGTCGGATTTATAAGTATTTGGTTTGTTCTCGTTGCCTCTTTTTGTACTTTCTGCACTTTTCTTACACTTTTTACACTCGCCCAATTGGAGGTGTAAATTTGTAGTGAAAAGTGTAAAATCTGGTAAAAGTGTAGAAAGTGTAGGCAACGAGAACCAACCAACTGTCATATGCGAATTATTGTACGGTTCTCGTATCCGTCTTTTATCTGGACCTTATCCGGAATCCTATCCAGCGTTGACAATACCCATATAGAGGTCGATACAAGATGACCGCACAGAAAACTGTGCCGATCCGGAGACTAATCTGTAGATTCGTATACTGACCGCATGGAAACCGTACACAAACCGTACGTAACCTATACAAATTTACCTACCGGTGACACTACAGCTTTGGCTTCGTACATCTGGCTTCGCGTACATCACGTTAATAATCATAAAATTTCGGATGAAGACGTACAGTACTATCCGAATTGATTATGGTTTTTGTATCCGTATATTGTATCCAAACCTATCGGAACTGATAGGTCCAGGATAGGTTCAGATACAATACGCTACGAACTGGATAGGTTCGGATAAAATATGGATACAAAAACCATAATCAATTTTGATAGTACCGTATATCTTCATCCGACATTTTGCATAAGGATATATATGATGTATAGATTATATACCGCTTTTGTGCCTGGTTTGCGTGCCGTCCGCGTACATACTCCTATATGGGGCCTCCAGTATTTTAAGTCGTTTCGGTTGTAATACATTTATTGCATACACAGGTATAATATTTACTGCGTGTTTCATATTCGCAGTTCAGCAAAATGAGCGACGCAGAGCCAGCGAGAAAACGAGCACGTAAGATTGTGTACGGCCCTGATGGTATGATAGTGCAGTCCGCACTAACGATCCGGCGACATAAAAAGGCTGTAGCCGAAGCGCGTACTGCAGGTAAATGAGAGTCAGATTCACACACACACACACACCCGCACACACACCCACACACACACACACACACACACACGCGCACGCGCACGCGCACGCGCACGCACGCACGCACGCACGCACGCACGCACGCACGCACGCACGCACGCACGCACGCGCACACACACACACACACACGCGTGTTTGTGCGTATGAATTATCGAATGCTCTAATTGAATACGATTTTTGCTCTGTATAGAATTCAACAAATTCATAGCGGAGAATCCGGAATATCGAGCTATGTTTAGAACGGCAGATATCGTGACTGATGAACGGCTGGTACCAGATGCCGCTCCGCAGCCATCCGGTTCGGGTACAAATCCACGAACACGAAATGACAATGATGAGGTGGATTCGTCTGATGATTCCGGTGAGCGTTTCATTATATATGGAAATTGTCGCGGGTTTGATGACCGGTTCCGTAATTTTTATAATAGTGATATCCCACACGGCACGAAATATGTCAGAGATATTTCAGAAATGTTTAAGCGTTTTAGTTTCATAATATAACTTAGAAATATTCCTGAAATGTACCTCTGAAATATGTTAATTGTAATATAACATTTTGGACATTTTGGAAACATTTCTGACACATACAATTAGCAATAGAACATGTTCTATAATTCCGAAATATTTCAGACATATTTAAAATGTCACGTAACATTTTTATCATCTTACAAAATTTTGATTCAAAATCAAATTCAATACCAAGTTTAAAAAAATATATATATATACATAATTCCCACACAGCACGAAACATTTCAGAAATGTTTCGAATTATTTCAATGTTTCAGATTCATAATAGCGTAACTTTTAAATATTTGTAGAATGTGTCTGAAATAGGTCAATTATAATATAATATTTTCAATATTTCTGGAATATATTGGAAATTTTTCGAATTAAATATATATCATTTTCAGTATTTCGGAAAGGTACCGGAAATTTATCGATTGAAACAACATTTTCGGAATTTTAGCGACGTTTCAGGAAATAATATAACATATTGATGGACTGATGCAAAAGAGGCGTAAGCGCCAAAATGTGGGTTACTGCCACAAAGGCGTAAGCGCTATACTTAGCGGGCTTAAGGGAAAGAGATTTCTACAGCCAAACGGGCGTAAGTGCCAGGGCGCTTACGGGAATGCCTCAATCCTACACATTCTTTCCTACACAAAATGGACCTACACATAATTCGAGCCACACATTCTCGAGCTACACATAATCAGAACCACACATATTCGAACTACACATAATACGAGCTACACATCTACGAGCTGCACATAATCAAAGACAGGTATATTCGAGCTACACATAATATGAGCCACACATACAGGAGCTACACATAATCGGAGCTACACATATTCGTGCTACACAAAATTCGAGTTACACAAAATTTGAGCCACACAACACCGAGCTACACATAATCAGAGGCGAAGATCTCCGACCTACACGTACACATCACCGAGCTACACAAATTTGACCTACACAAATCGACCTACACAAATTTGAGCTACACAAATTCCAGCTACACATATGCGACAGATACAAATTCGAGCTAGAACGCATATGTGTAGCTGGAATTTGTGTAGCTCAAATTTGTGTAGGTCGATTTGTGTAGGTCAAATTTGTGTAGGTCGATTTGTTGAACAGACGCAAATTCGAGCTAGAACGCATATGTGTAGCTGGAATTTGTGTAGCTCAAATTTGGGTAGGTCAAATTTGTGTAGGTCGATTTGTGTAGCTCGGTGATGTGTACGTGTAGGTCGGAGATCTTCGCCTCTGATTATGTGTAGCTCGGTGTTGTGTGGCTCAAATTTTGTGTAGCTCGTAATTGTGTAGATCGAATTTTGTGTTGCTCGAATATGTGTAGCTCCGATTATGTGTAGCTCCTGTATGTGTGGCTCGTATTATGTGTAGCTCGAATATACCTGTCTTTGATTATGTGTAGCTCGTAGATGTGTAGCTCGTATTATGTGTAGTTCGAATATGTGTGGTTCTGATTATGTGTAGCTCACGAGTGTGTGGCTCGAATTATGTGTAGGCCCATTTTGTGTAGGAAAGAATGTGTAGGATCGGTGCCCTCTCGATTTTTTCAGTATGAAACCCAAATTTTCAGAGTGGGATGGTTACGGGGTCGCACGTGAGCTACGAATAATTCATAAAGAGTGGTAACTAAAGTTGTCTTTATTTTTAAATTATTTATAAATTAATCGTACTCAACGCGCGACCACGTGGCCGTCACATTCTGAAAATATATGGTTTCTTACCGAAAAAATGTCAGCTTTCAGAATAAAAATTAAACAGAATGATAAAACATAGGGGCGCAGTAGAAATCGCTGTTTTTTTTTAACGATTAACGTGTTTTTGAGGTGGTTTTAGCAAAGTTATTAAAAAATGGAAAATAGATTCGAAAAGCTGAGATTTTTTTTACATAGAAAAAGATGAGTTAAGATACGTTAAAACTGCGCCTAATAATGATGACCTACAAATTGAATATTGTATTCCTCGTGAACGACAGATTTTTCACAGAGATTTTTTCAGAGATTTTTTCAATAAGAAACCCAAATTTTCAGCATGGGACGGCCACGTGGTCACGCGTTAGGAACGATAAATTTATAAAGACCAAGAAAAAGGGATTTTTACTTACCGCTCTTTATGAATTAAGCAATTTCTTGTGTATATTGTGCCGTACGGGATATAACGCTGCGTCCTTTAAAGTATTATTCAATTCTTTGACTCAGGAACGTGGGCAGTTACTGCAGATGCGCACCTGCAGGCAGACGAACAAGGTATTGTTCAGCGACTGTCTTCGCCGAACAATTCTACGGGTGGTGCGACGATTACAACAATGAGCGACGACGCATTGATAGATGGCGATGACGATGGCGCACCTGTCTCGTCGGATAATGAGTCATCAGCTTCATCAGACGATTACGACTGTAGTGATCATTCCAGTACGCTGTATGAATCACCACCGGGGGATGAATCATCATCGCTGGGTACCGCCGACGGTGCGTCGTCGCCGATAGTAGCCGACTTCGATCGTAACAGCGTAACAGCGGACACACTCAGACAGTACATCCGCAGCGATGCAGGTGATTCCGTAATGTTTGCGGAATCCAATATGAAATCGTGGCAAGTGATTTTGATCATACTTGGACTGTGCACTAGATTTTCGCTGAACAGACAAGCTCGGCGTGGCCTGATTGAAGCTGTAAAATTGTTCGCGGGGCCTCGGTTCATACATTGGGATATTAGTGATTATTACATGTCTAAAATATTCAATTCGCCTGACGAGGCAACTCTGTATCATTTTTATTGTGAGGTGTGTTGCAAACAATTGGAGAAGCCTATGTCTAAAAAGAAATTCCGAAATCACGAAGTGATGTGTGATAATTGCAGTAAAACTTATGCGTTGAACTTCGACGCACCGAATTATTTCGTATCTATTGACTTGGAGTATCAACTACTCTCCCTGCTATCTTTGAAGGTAGTGAACGAAGATCTTGCAGGACGTTTATTGCAAAATTTTGACAGCAACATGCGTTTCGGTGATGTAATTCGCGACGTATACGATGGTAGTCTTTACAAGAAAATAGTTTCGGAAAAACCAGCTGACTCGCGACTTCTCACCTGCGTTTTCAACACGGACGGCGCGCCTCTGTTCAACAGTTCAAAACGGGCGTTTTGGCCCATTCTTCTTGTATTGAACGAACTATCTCCACGTGTTAGGTTTCGATACCCCATCTTGGCCGGTATGATGATTGTCCGAAAAGAACCGTCCCCGGATCTGATGAACACGTACATGAGACCTTTCGTCAAGGCTTTACAGAGATTAAGTACGGTAGGTTTCAACATGCAAGTGGGTGGAAAAACGGTTCACTTCGTACTAAAGCCATTGTTGTGTAGTGTCGACAGCGTTGCTAGACCGCTGCTGCAGAATAGATTGCAGTTTAATGGATATTTCGGTTGCTCGTGGTGTTACGCGAGGGGCCAGCACAAACACGGTTGCATGCGTTTCCTGATGCAGGATCCCGATCCTGAAGACAGAACACATCACGAGTACGTGAGTGACGTTAAAGCTGCGAAAATAAAGAACCGTGGGATGCCAGGAAAAAAGAAGAAGAGCGACGTACGCGGTGTTCGCGGTAATTCGGTGTTAACGTTGTTAGAACTATTTGACATGGTTTGGGCCTTCGTACGAGATTACTTGCACGCGGATTTGATCGGTGTGATACTGCAAATGTTTAACATGTGGAATGATCCCCATTGTCCCATCAGACTTAGCAAGGCGCAATTGAATGAGGTAAACGAACGGCTAATGCGAATGACTCCGCCGCATGAAGTACACAGACTTGTGCGACCGTTGAAAACGGAGAAAAGCAAGTGGAAAGCCTCGGAATGGCGCAGCTGGTTGCTTTTTTATGCGATTCCCTGCTTAACAGGAATCTTGGATGATTACGCTCTGCAACACTTATCTTTGTATGTAAATAGTATGTACACGCTTCTGCAGACAAGCATCAGCAAGACGGAGTTGAGCGCGGCAGAGCGTGATTTGGAAAAATTTGTCATCATATTCGAAATACTGTATGGTCCAAGATACGTAACGTTCAACGTTCATTCCGTAAAGCATATCGTGGACTGCGTTAGATGTTGCGGTCCGCTCTGGGCTACTTCCGCTTTCCCATTTGAGAGTACGATACATGATTTGAAACAACATGTGCACGGGCCGCGAAACGTCTGCGAACAGATGACCAACAAATCGATACAGCGCAACGTGTACCGCAGTCTGTTAGAGGAAGCGGACGATTCTCCTGCTTGTGTAGCGTTTCAAAAAACGTTGTTCGGAAGAACCGAAGTTGCGTCGTACGACAGAAGTGGGAATGTCGTATTTTTAGGATGTATTCAAGCGTACGGTGGTGCAGCTCCTGAACTTCGTGATGTAGATGTGGATGAAATCAAGACCTTTCGAAGGTGTATTTCGTCGGGCATGATGATTCATAGTGCGGCGTATGATAAAATTACATTGAAATCCGACGATACCGTATTCCGTACGGATGAAGGGATAATTGTACAAGTTTTATATTTGATGAAAGTTAGGGGAGCCGCGGTTGCTGAAGTTGCATGCTTCACGGTTGAGAAAGTGATTGTACGTGATGCGCACGAAAAAGATGGACATCTGCAAATTGGAGACGTTACGATAAATCATTTAGTAAGAGTATTGAATGACGATGACGGCCGTACCAAATTACTACGCATTGAGAGTTTACGCGAAAAATGTGTAGTCATGAAGGTCGATGACCAAACATACATTTCGAGGTTACCGAATACGGTCGAAATCCAATGAGAAGGGTTACGTGAGCAGTTGGTATTACGTCGGACCTCGATTCTACGGACGCTTTGGGACCGGAAGTCCACCGAATCTAGGCCACGTAAACGCAGCCCCTAGAACGCGTTAGGCCAATCACGGCTCTATTCCCAGTATCGTATCATATGGTGGTGTCGCCCTTTTCATTTTTCGTTATCACAGTTGAAACGTACAACCTAACCTAAAAAGTGCTCCTAATGGTTCCCGCCACGAAAATATTTCTACTACGGTATTGAACGCCACCAGCAGGAAAGGGTAGAAAAGTGCGGGGGTTGTCCACAAAATCGAACTCCGTACAATCGAGGTCGGACTGATCATTCTTTACCAGGTAACAATGCGGACATAAACGTACACAAGTGGATCGGAATATATCCGTGAACTCGGTCAGTTTTGTATACGGTATTTTGTTTCAGCGATAATTGGTATGGGTTAATTACATAAGACTGATTTGGTTGTCTATTATATTTGACGCACCCGAGCACAAGACGCTGTGGATAAATTAACATATATTTTCGAAAACTACACACCTACATTATGAATAAATCCCAAACATGTACGCTCGTTGCGTTATTGGTAACAAACTATATTATAGCATATAATCAAATAAGGTCATCAGTGTTTTAACTAAGCTACGTCAATTCATTTGTAACATATACACATACAAAATTTGGAAATTCATGTACATTTCGTTGATAAATGATTCATTTAAGTGGCACTTTGAGTGTAGCTGTATTATATATATATATATATACACACTAGGGGTTCGTATGGCTCGGGCGCTACGCGCCCTCGCAGGTATAGGTTTGGGTTTGGGTTTGGGTTAGTCATCATTTTCAAATTGGACACCCGTTATAAGCTCAATTCCTTAATCAGCAGTGGCGGCAGCGGCGATATATCTTCATAATATAGAATGATGTATATATATACCATACATAGGATATTTAGTGATAATCTGACGCAAAGTCATCAAACAAATATGTCATTTTTGTATATTAAATAGATTTACATTTAAATTTACCGAAGATAAACAGCTGGGCCGGGGCGTAACGCCGCCTATGTACAATGAATAAAATTTTAATTACCATTACCGAAGATACTCTTTATTGATGTCTCCTGAACACTATTTCCGTGCTTACGTGAATGTTGTATATACCTCTGCCTTGTTAATTGTCATTTACAATTCATTTAACTTCACAAATTTTTTTGTGCAATTAATGCGATCATGTTCCGTCCCGAAAATTGCCGGAATCGCCCGTATCGCAACCGAATACGATATATTTCCGTTAAAAACCGGACAGAGCCGGATCACCGAAACCGTCCGGCGTCAAGTTCCGTGCCGATAATTTCCGGATACGCCTAAATAGCCGCCGGATGCGATAGATTTTGGATGATAACCGGACAGAGCCGGATCGCCAAAACCATCCGGCGCCATATTCCGTGCCGATAAATGCCGGACACACCCGGATAGCAGCCGGATGCGATAGATTGCCGATGAAAATCGGATAGAGCCGGATCGCCAAAACCATCTGACACCAAGTTCCGTGCCGAAAATTTCCGGTAACCCCCAGATAGCAGCCGCATGCGATAGATTTCCGATAAAAACCGGACAGAGCCGGATCGCCGAAACCATTCAGCGCCAAGTTCCGTGCCAAAAATTGCCAGACACACCCTGATAGCAGCTGAATGCGGTAGATTTCCGGTAAAAATCGGACAGAGCTCGATCGCCAAGACTGTCCGGCGCCGAAATCCGTGCCGAAGATTGCCGGACACACCCGAATAGCAGCCAAATTCGATAATTTTTTATAAAAACTGGACAGAGCGGATCGTTGCGGATAGCCTTTACTGCTGGCGATTTGTGCTGCCGTAAAGAAACCGGAAAGACCCGTACAGAATCCAAATAGAACTTTTTGCCGGATATGATGCGGATAAGAGCGGAAGATTGCCAGTGGGATGGGTTTACGACACCAAGTTGACTCCGGATAAAGCCGGATAAGAATCTGAAAAGAACTTTTTTGCCGGGTATGATGCGGATAAGAACGCACGATTGCCGGTGGGACGGATTTCTGAGACCGAGTTGACTTCGGATAAAGCTGGATAAAAATCTGAATAGAATTTTTTGCCGGATAGCGATGCGGATACAATCGGACGCATTGCCGATTCCGCCCTATCCGCAAACGCGTCTGATAACCTGTCCGAACCTGTGAGATCCTGTACGACATTTTTAGCAGGGATGGCCCTGTAGTTTATTTTCTTCCGCGTCAGTGACAGTTTAGTTCCCGTTTTATTCAGGATTTATTTAATGCGTTCATACAATTTTTGTCCCTTTATATTACGAGTTCATCTGTCTGATTTTGCCGAATTACAATTTATTAGTTTTTACCGATGTATCTCGCGAAAATTAAAGAGTTTTGTTCGTGAGATTTTATTTTAATTTGCCATTGTTACCAAATTATGCACTCTCCGCCCATCCTGAGCAATTTTCCGCAAGGTTAGGCTCAAAACAGGGCAATAACCTGGCCAATTCCGATTTTATCTCGAATAACGTGTTAAAGGGAAAGCCGCGATTTTCTTGGCCGAGATGAGAAAAATCGAGGGTCAGGACGTAACATATAGTTGCTCTAAAAAAAACAAAAAATATCCTCATTAACTACATATGGTATTAGTTATAGCGTGACGGAGATTTTTTCTTTTTTCTCGTAACCTTAGACGAAAAAAGAGAATAAGGTTCGTCATGCCACAGCTGATACCATGTTGTTATTAAGGATATATTTTTGTTTATTTCAGACCAACTATATTTGTGGGATCATGAACACCGATCGATCGCGCATCAGCCGACGCGAAGAAGGATAACGTGTGAAAATTTTAATATTTTTTGATGAAAATGTTTACACACTCTCCTTAAGGTGTATATGAAAACATATAAGAAAAATAAATAATATGTTGCATTTGTAATTATTCCGAAATAAATTCCCAAAAATTAGCCTGTTTGGACGCTGGTTACAGTAACATAACCTCTTAATGTATTGCGATAAAAAAAACTTATAATATAATATCACATTGTTTTTTATTACTATCGTTGATACTGTGATATTATTGTGTTAATTATCGCGATTTTTACTACTATTATTGTTTCACATTGTTATTATTATTGGAGCCGGTCTTGCGAACAGCACGACCATCCTCGCGATCCCCAGCTCCCGGTAACCAACGAATCAGATGTGGAGTGGGAGAAAAGTTTTGTTCGTCATTGACAAACTTGGTCTGGAATACATCTGTAAAGAGAGAAAAATACTGAATTGTTTTCCAGATATTGTTACGTATGCAAATTATTACATACGGATACTGGATGAATGGAGCATTTTTTTTAATGTACCCAAATTTCAACTATCGCCATTTATGAAAGATTTCAACTTTTTTCACTCTTAAAATTTTACAAAAATAGCGATAGATCAAAATTGGGGACCTCAAAAAAAATCCTTCGTTCATCCGGTAAGGAACTAGTTACAAAGAAAATGAGACTTTGCAAAACGCAATCCATTCAGTGGTTTGTTCTGCATCATGCGCATTATGGAAAAATGCAAGTTTAGCGCAGTTCAGTGTACACGAGAACCTGTTGACCGGATGGGTTCAGTCACCCCTTGTAAAATTTGTTATTAGATACCCCAATACAAAGAAAATTTATCATATTTACCAAAGAATGGATTGCATTTTTCGAAATCTCATTTTCTTTTTAACATAATTTTTTACCGCCGGATGACGGAAAGATTTGTTTTTAGATCCCCAATTTTTATCTATCGCGATTTTTGTAAAATTTTAAGAATAATAAAAGTTGAAATTATTCATAAATGGCAATAGTTAAAATTTGGATACATTATAAAAAAATTGCTCCTTTCATCCGGTGAGGTTATGTTACAAAGAAAATGAAACTTTGCAAAGCACAATCTATTTAGCGGTTGGTTCCGCATCATGCATCGCATGAAAAAATGCAAGTTTGGCACAGTTCAGTGTACACGGAAACCTGTTGACCGGATGGGTTCATTCACCCCTTGAAAAATTTGTTATGAGATACCCTACTACAAAGGAAATACATCATATTGACCAAAAAATTATAAATAACAATACTTGATATACAAAATAACCTATATTTAGCTACTCACAATTATTTGCCCTCTACAATTGTTGAGGGGGACGAGTCAGCTAAATAAAGGTTATTTTGTTTGTAAAATATGGTTATTTATAATGTTTTGGTAAATATGATAAATTTTCTTTATATTGAGTTATTCAATAACAAATTTTTTGAAGGATGAATGAATCCATCCGATCAACAGGTTTCCATGTACACTGAACTGCGCGAAACTTGCATTTTTTCATGCGACTCATGATGCAGAACAAACCGCTGAATGGACTGTATTTTTCGAAATCTCATTTTCTTTGTAACATACATTTTTACTGGATGAACGAAATATTTTTTTTAAGATCCCCAATTTTTATCTATCGCTATTTTTTTTTAATTTTAAGAATTAAAAAAGTTGAAATTATTCATAAATGGCAATAGTTAAAATTTGGGTACATTAAAAAAAATTGCTCCATTCATCCGGTGAGGTTGTATTCCAAAGAAAATGAGACTTCGCAAAGCGCAATCTACTCAGCGGTTTGTTCGGCATCATGCGTCGCATAGAAAAATGCAAGTTTAACGCAGTTCAGCGTACACGAAACCTGTTGACCGGATAGGTTTAGTCATCCCTTGAAAAATTTGTTATGAGATACCCTAATACAAAGGAAATTCATCACCTTTACCAAAATATTATAAATAACAATACTTGACATACAAAATAACCTATATCTAGCTACGTACAATTATTTGCCCTCTACATTTGTTGAGGGGGACGAGCCAGCTAAATATAGGTTATTTTGTTTGTCAAATATGGTTATTTATAATGTTTTGGTAAATATTATAATTCATCTTTATATTGAGGTATTCAATAACAAATTTTTTAAGGGGTGAATGAATCTATCCGGTCAACATAGCGCAGTTCCGTGTATACACTGAACTGCGCTAAACTTACATTTTTCCATTCTGGGGATGAGGCAGAATTAACCGCTCAATCAATTCCGCTTTTCAAAATCTCATTGTCTTTGTAAAATAATTCTTCACTGGATGAATGAAGGATTTTTTTTAAGGTCCACAATTTTTACCTATCGCTATTTTTGTAAAATTTTGAGAATAATAAAAGTTGAAATTTGTGATAAATGGCAATAGTTAAAATGTGGGTAGATTAAAAAAATGCTCTGTTCATCCAGTGAGGTTGTGTTACAAAGAGAATGAGACTTCGCAAAGCTCAATCCATGGGGCGGTTTGATCATCATCATGCGTATAATGGAAGAATGCAAGTTTAGCGCAGTTCTGTGTACACAGAAACCTGTTGACCGAAAGGGTTCATTCACCCCTTGAAAAATTTGTTATTAAATATCCCAATACAAAGGAAATTCATCATATTTACCAAAATATTATAAATAATAATACTTGACATACAAAATAACCTATATTTAGCTACTTTCAATTATTAGCCCTCTGCAATTGTCAAGGAGGACGAGTCAGCTAATATGGGTTATTTTTTAAGTCAAATATGATTATTTATAATCTTTTGGTAAATATTTTCTTTATATTGAGGTATTCAATAACACATTTTTCAAGGGATGAATACCCATCCGACCAACAGGTTTGCATGTACGCTGAACTGCGCCACTTTGTACTTTTCCATTCTGCGTATGATGTAGGATAAAACCGCAGAATGGATTGCGTTTTTCGAAATCTCATTTTCTTTCTAACCTAATTCGTTAACGGATTTATTACTTACGTGCACTGCTGATTATTTTATTGAACCGACATTCCATCCAATTTGATGCCGGCGCTTGTTCCTGCTCGGCCCGCTTGCGAATTTTTTTTTGCAGCGGATATTTACCGGATACCAGCATCCTCGATTTTCCTCTTCCAATTCAACCCACGATTTGGGTACTAGATCTGTAACTGCAAGATCATTTATGTTGTCGTTGAACTCAACGATCAGACATTTCCTTGTTTTGCGCAAGAAGTCCATGCTGAAAATAGAGATAGGTTATATTTGAGGGTTATGTTCGATATCTTTGAAAATATACGCAAGATTTTTATAAAGGAATCGACTAATCGACATAAACTTTTCTCTTAATTGTAAAATTGTTTTTTAAAAAAGTTAACATACATGCAGTACAGTAAATAAATAAAGACTTATCTTGTTTTGTCGGAGATTAACACGAGTTCTGTGACGGCAACTTGCACACTGTTGCGAGAGGCTTTACCGGCGCCACGTGCTTACAGCCGGGCGCACATTGGTAAACATACAATGCCGGTTAGCTGCCAATCGTAATTATTGTAGGAAAAGTAAGAATATAAAAATATATTACATATTCATTCAGCGTTGCAAATAAATAATAAATTAAATAAATAATAATAATAATAATAATAAATCATTTAATTTTAAATAAATTAATTTTCAATTTTTAATTCCACGTTAAACTCTAACTTTTATTTTACATTAACCATTTAATTTTATTTTTCATTATTTGAAATAATTTTCATCAACCATTAACTTTTTATTTTGAATTAAAATAATTTTCATTAACAATTAATTATTTTTAAGCAAAAAATTTGCTCGAACTCAGCATCGATTGAAATAGGTGGTGGGAAATAGCATTGGTCCAAGATTGGCAACCACCGATTGCCAACAGTCGTTTTTTCCATTAACAAAATGATACTGGTCCAGAGTTGGCAATTTGTTGCATGCCGATGCTCGAACTGGGCATGGGTTAGGCAATGAAAAATAGCATTGGCCCGAGATTGGGGCCAACATTGATCGCCAACGGTCGCTTGCCATAAAAAAAACGATACTGGCCCAGAGTTGGCAATTTGTTGCATGCCAATGCTCGAACTGAGCATGGGTTAAGCAATGGAAAATAGCATTGGCCCGAGATTGGGGCCACCATTGATCGCCAACGGCCGCTTGCCATAAAAAAAACGATATTAGTAGTGTTACAAGGACAGTTCTAACTCAAGATCCCTACCCCGACATTTACCGACATTTTTTAGCTCAGACACGAACCACTTAGCCGAGACCCGAACCCGGGGGTGGGTAGGGGGGGGGCTATCTTTAAGAGTCCGAATGCACGGAGCTTGGTCTGGAATCGGTGCTTGTCTGGCATCGGTGCTTGTCTGGAAAATGCCAAAGCGTAATCTCCCTGCACAACCCCCCCCCCCCACCCCTCCCTGAGATTTCACAGTTTACCACGCCGCCTTATCGCATTTTTAATTTTATTTATTTATTTTTTAAACTACAAACATTCTTTTGTATTGAACTCATAACCCCAAGGTAGAGTATCAGTCGTATCAGCGGAGAGAACTCGTTTGTCGTCATTCCAGCTCAAAGCGACTTTTCTTTGTCTAACAGTTTGCACTATATGCTTCTTCGACTGGATTAAATTTTGTGTTTTAACAAGATTCTCATGCCGGAAAAGACAATGTTTATAATCATCGAATCTGATTCTTTTTAACGTAGATCCTCGAATACCTTTAGCACGCTTTTTTTCTACGTCATCATCTCGAACCTTGTAAGCGTATAGTTTGGCGCGCAGGCCCACGAATTCTTCCATGATCTGTCCATTATTCTCATCCTTCATCAACCCTAACACCTTTTTATTCGCTAAAGGCATCCCATAAGGATTGTCAAGAGGATAATCGGAGGTATTAAATTTGTTTATGTCGAGCTTCATGACACCATATATATTAGGCACTGTAATATTATATATAAGACTATCAGTGTCGGTGCACATTAATTGAGCTTTTTGCCCAAACTGTTTTTTCATATACTCATAATGGAAATCGTAGATGTAAATTTTTGATAAGTCAAGGATTGAAAACCCTGCATACAATGGCTTATTAAATTTCACCTTTGCTCTGTTGAGCTCGATGATGACCATATCATCGTCAAATACAGTGCAGCTGTGGAAAGTAGCCCTGGCGATTAGAGCTCGAGCTCCATACCGACCACCCCACTCAGTAAGAAGCTTCACTTCACGATGCTTTCTCACATTCTCCATTGTTTTCCCGAAAACTGCATTATTGAGTAGTTTATACAAGTTTTTATGAAACGCATTGGTAGCTTTTTGTCTCAATCCAGTATTTAAATCAATGTATGGCTTCATCCATGGTTTCTGTTGGAATTTTAAAACTCTATGAATTTTCTTTAATTTTAAGCCCAAGTTGAGACACTGCTGCAAGTTTCGATAATGAATTATATATTTTTCTTTTTCTAATAGCGTTGTCATTAATTTTATATTTTTGGAGGTGGGTGGCCTGTAATGGTGCGGACAAAGTGGTAAGTCTTCATGAGATTCGTGCAGCTCCTTGGGGTATTCTAAATCAACCTCGAATATGTACCCCGTATGAGAATCGACAGGGATATTGTCAATATCCGATTTATCAAAGTTTTCCACCCACTCGAATCCAGCATATGGCAAAGCCTGAACCATAGCTGCACCATAAAGATTGTTTACATCGAAATACATTAAGTATGATTCAAGCTTCGATGAGTCAAAATCCTCTCCCATGTATCGATTATTTGCTTTTGCATAGCGATTTGAGCATTGAGCAAGACCTCCTTTGATACCTTTTTCAATAAACAATAGCATATCAACGTCAGTGATGAGTTCGAGTTCAATACCTGTTAACTTAAGCATCGCATCGAAAGCGAGTCCAGGAGCTGTATAATAGTGCAACGGATCTAAATTATATGTCGATAGACAGCTGCGTCGGAAATTTTCGAAAATGTCAGCTAAAAGAAGAACATCGATTTTGAGATATAAATCTGAATATTCTCCTAACGTTGATATTTTGAAAGTTTTCCAGACATTCATGGCGTGAGCGTATGAATCTTCGGAAATTTCCTCATTATTTAGTCTAGAATAAAACTGCTCTTTGGATGGTAGCTCAGTCTCGTCAAGTTTCATCCAACAATCGGTATAATCATATAAGTAAACCCCCTTTCTAGTCAGAAGCTTGAATTCCGTTGCATTATTACAATGCTTACGAGTTATTTGTTTTTCATCGCTTTCCAAGTACGATGCTAATTTTTCAATGCTACACGCCATAAATCTGTATGAATCTAAAAACCTGAACTCTACAAACGTGCCCTGGACTTTTTTTGTGAATGAAATATATTTCTCCTTATTAATTGGCAGAAGATAAACCGCACCTTCGAATGCTACGGCTAATGCTTTAATCAGAAAATGAGCGTCATATCCCGATAAATTATGAAAAATAACCGGCACCGCGTGAGAGTTTTTATAATTTAAATTACATCCAGTGTGTGCGGGCCCGCGATACTTCCCTGTAAAATGGCAATGATCTCGAACTCTCAACTCGTTATTTTCGAACGGCTTCTCACAAATATGACAAATGGTTACAGATTTAAATGCGCTTTGCTGATCATCGCTGAGATGCTCCATTGGTATGATGTTCGTCAACCGGGTATTCACCAAGCTCGCGATATTCTTCAATTCCTCCATGAACCATCCAATACAATCCAAACCTCGATGAGATTTAAATTCCGAAATGGTATCATCGTACGAGCAGTGGAAGTAGTAGGCGATGGAGTGAGGCACATGCTTTTGGTAGCCCATAGTATTCGTCTCCTCCGCAGGCGCAATCGGCTCCAGGAGACATTCGAGATCAGCATATATCACGAACGGAACATTCTCTTTATGCTTATAGTTTCTAAACCTCATGAATTTCGCATCACCATCGGGAAAATACACTCTGCACTGGTTCGTGCAGTCGAGGATATGCTTCTGCAGCACGATTTCGCTTTGAAAGTGACAGAGACATCTGTCACACAACCATTTTTTGCCATCATGTCTAGAAATCTGCGTGCTCACTAAGCGTGAAATGTTTTTTATCCATGTAAAGTGATGGATAGGACTCGCAAGATCATCCTCATCAGAATCATTTCTGTCACTCTCGAGCATAAGAAGGTGAATTATCGATTTAGGAGATGTTTGTTCACTGATATATATCGGCACTATTACACTGTTCTTCCTCTGATTATCAATACCATAAATGTTAATTTTGAGGTTATTCATTTTTTCAAAGGTTGGCACTTTTTTTACAGTAATTGGAAAATCCAAACCTTTGTACTGTAAAACTTCACTGAAATGTCTATAAGAGCTTGTTCGATTGCAATTTATAACTGGCGGAGAAAGTGCGGCAGTCACTGCCCATAAAAAGCAAAATTCGTCATTGCTCTCTATATTGACAACAGCACGCTCTCGTTGAATATCTTTCGGAACACTGACGTATGTACCTCCCCGGAGTGGCATGTATTTATTAAAATTCACAGTTAGGTTGGATACTTCGTGCAGTGACCAACCAGACTCTTTCCCATGAAATTCCTCAATTTTTTTCAACAACTGATCTTTTACATGCTCCTGGAACCACATGTCGATGTTCGTAGAGGGAAGAATTGCCTCATTCCGCGTGTTGAAAAATTTATCCTCCAACGCAGTTTCACCTATTTTTTTAAGTTGAAACTTGCACGCTAATATTACGTTAACCTTCAAATTGCCATAACGCTGGGATGCAGCTTCCAATTTGGCGAGGATCAAGGGTTTAGAATCATCGAGAAAAGCATCGAGATCTTTATGTTGAAGGTTGATGACTATGCCCGTTTGGATTCTTTTTTTAAACGCCGTCTCCATATCCTTCCATCGCACTTTATCAGCTGCTCCAGAACCAGCTCCTCTTTTCTTCAATTTTTCTATCACCGATAATACCGATGCAATTGTCGCTTGAATGCGCATTTTCTCATGCACTGAGGGACATTCGCGCCGAGAAATTTTCGTCAATAGTTTCACGTTTTTTTCCCCCTCCCTAATCCACCTTAGTGCTATAGCTGATGATGATCTTTTTTGTGAAATTGAATAAGCGTTTTCCATAATGGAAATGAGCTTCTTACACTTATGAGTATCCATATTAGGAGAAAAAATAACCCGAGACGAAAGAAAGACTGCACAAATGTTAATGGAGGGTTAAATGATTGGAGCCAGCAATATATACTCCCACTCCTCCCCACCATTCTAAGGACCATCAGCATCAGCAGATATATCAGTTGCACGAGTACATCTTCGTTTGGGTCGTCGTAGAATAAATATAGGGCTCCAGGGGTAGCGTTGCGTGGCCACAAGATTTGACGGAACAGTCTAACTGCTAGACGACATTCCAATGCCATTGTAAAGATTACGCAAGATATCCGTCCATGTTGATAGCAAGAACGCGACTAAGCGTGTCATAGCGGCATTCCATGAAAATCAAAGCCTCATTTTCCGGCGGTTTGTCAAAATATGTAAACACTGTGCAGGCTCGAGCGTGTTCAGACATGCAAGATGGCATCATCCGCTCTCGAAGGTAATGGGAGGGCTCGAAACAGGTCGAGACACTTCGAAGGCGCATATCAGTATACCATTTTCCGTTAAATTTTTTTCTCCGTCAATACAGATTCAATCAGTTTGCCGCATTTTTCAATTTTTAATCTAAATTGCTCACGATCACGTGCAACTTCTTCCCACTGGCCTCGGCGAGCGGCTCTGTACGCATAATCCCATGCATACATCACATGAATTTGAGCTCGAGTATCGAATCGAACGTGCTTTTCCATATTTTCAATATCCTCTTCGTCCCAATTTAATCGCAGTTTGAAAAAAGATCTGCCGCAGCACCCTGCGCTACATTTACTCATGCACCAGTCAGTGATAGGGGAACGCTTATATAAATGCGGTCAGAAGAATACCTGTTAGGGGTATTTTCCTTCGGGTGTCGAGGACCAGCCGGATCATAGGCACCTCTAAGATTTTATGACCTCATGCTTGGCTTTTTTCAGACTGCGGTCTGGTCCTTAGCACACAAACAGAAATGATTTATGACCAACGATAAGGTTGCGACAAACAGACGCACTGGCCCGGGAGGGTAACGTCGTGTGTGGTTGAAAGGTCTAACGCTCTAGTCCGCTATTTACTTGTTAGAGATAACAACATTCCAATGCCAAGACAAGCTGCACTGCAGCTGCCAGATATACAGAATAGCTGGATTCTAATACCACCCTCAAAACTAGCCCCCCCACCCCGCCCTACAGAGACGCCAGTCTAACTGATAATCATCAATCAAATGTCGCCATGAAAAATAAGGCGCCCCGCCGCTGCCAGAGATAGCGGCATTCCAATACCACCCTCAAAGCTAGCCCCCCCCCCCCCCCCCCCAATGCCTCGACCCATAAAGATTAGGTGCCCTCCAGTTGTTAGAGATCCCCCCCCCGATCGACTCCGTGCATTCGGACTCTTAAAGATAGACCCCCCCCCCTACCCACCCCCGGGTTCGGGTCTCGGCTAAGTGGTTCGTGTCTGAGCTAAAAAATGTCGGTAAATGTCGGGGTAGGGATCTTGAGTTAGAACTGTCCTTGTAACACTACTGATATTGGCCCAGAGTTGGCAATTTGTTGCATACCAATGCTCGAACTGAGCATGGGTTAAGCAATGGAAAATAGCATTGGCCCGAGATTGGGGCCAACATTGATCGCCAACGGCCGCTTGCCATAAAAAAAACGATACTGGCCCAGAGTTGGCAATTTGTTGCATGCCAACCCTGGCAATTTTTGCAACCACTTTTAAACCACGAAAACAACCGTTTCGTTTTGTCCAAAAAGCAACCACTCAATAACCTCAAATGCGACGGTTGCACAACGGTTGCAGCAACGGTTGCAAAGACGGTTGCAGCAACGGTTGCAAAGACGGTTGCAATACGGTCGCAGGTGGCAGCTGTAGAATGAGGCATAGTTAATAGGAGTTTCGAGTATGGAAAAAATTGATCGCTGAGGGTAGAGAGAAAGGTGGTACAAAAGTATAATTTATTATTATTACTATGAAACGAGCATTATTACGCAGCCGAAAAAGGCAATTTTGTGTCTGGTGCAACAGATGCTTAATTTAGAAAATAAATCGTCGAAACTACAAGAATGCATGTATTTTTTTATATATTTATTTGTACAAACAGACAAAACCCAAACCCAAAATTCGTTTTAATTGCTCGTAGCGTCGTTATTCTCTTCGTTATTCTCTGCGACTTCTCGATTCTTTACTACTTGGCGGTTTCGATCCATCTTGATCTTCGCCGATATCCACAGACGCATTATTTTTTCGTCTGGTACCTGATCGCGAGTAAGCCTTTGCGATCTTTGTAGTAATTTACACGCATCAATTAACGTTTTAACCTCCACTTTCGTTACGACTCGTCTCGAAGCGACTTTTTTTTTTGAAGAGTCCAACGTCAGGGAAAAACGTTCTTCTTTCGTCCACAACGAACAAATCAAAAAATTCGCCCTCTTCCTCATATCCGGAGCGTCCGAAGCCCTGGTAAAATTCCAAAATTCGAATCGCGTTCCATTAATGATAATCATTCCATCCTCGTCTGGCTCGGGAATTTCGAGAACAGGAGCATCGTTATCAGAAAAATAAAACGGAGCAAGGAAATGTACTTGTCTCAACTTTTTGTACACCATTTATGGTGTTTTTTGGGGGGTTCTCAATATACGCTTCAAAGCGTCGAGATTAGATGTCACTCTCAATGAACAGAGGTTTAAAATGAACCAGAGCCAAATTCTTTCATCTCTATTTTTCATTTTTGTCTGCATTTAAAAAAATAACAATTTCCTCTGTAAATTTGGTCCTACTCAAATTTCCTCTATATCTAATTGCTCTCGCAGCATTTCAATCGGGAGCCATCCATGCACGAATTTTTGTTAATTCTATTTGACGATTTTTCATTTCTTTTTTTTTGTATCCACGCGTAAGATTTTTTTTATTTTAAATATATTGCTATAGTGCCCACACTAGGGCGGTAAAAAAAATCGATTTTTTTTTATCGGAGCTCCATTGAAAAACGTTAGAACATAAAAAAAAGTAATTTTTCCCAAATTTAGGATTTAAAAAAAAATGTAGATAGTGCTCAAGCGACTTTTCGGTTTTTATCTGCTATATGTTGAAAATCGCGACGTAAAATTTTTTTTTTTGCTCCCATAGCATAAAGTGTTTGTATTTAACAGAATCATAATTTTTTTTCATTTTAGTAATCATTTTAGTAATTATAGGGGTTGGAAAGCTGCAAGCCGCAAGAAACTTGCGAGCTCCAAGCCGCAACAAAGCTGCGAGATTCTCCCAGGGATACGGGAATGTTTCTCGATACCAACAAAATGGCAAGTGAACTCAATAGGGAACTTGCATGCATTTGAAACATCTATATTTCTCTATCGGACTCGAAAGTAAGATAAAAAAGAATGAATTTCTAAAGACAGTTTTTTTTTTCGAGCCAAATTAACGCTGCAGCAATTGTTTATTTTCCTCAATTTTCTCGGTACATTCGAATGGGCAGCAATATTGCTGGACCCGTCTATCAGCGCCGCCAGTGTCACGTTCGGGAACTATGCTCCACTGTAAATGTAAGACCGTGCTGTAAACACTTTCGCTCCGAGCAAGCCGAAATCTTAACCTCATTGTATGTATGTAAAAGTCGCCTGCAGGTAATAGTGATTTTGTAAATTATAAAATCGTTAATAAAGTGAAAGACAAATTTGTTACAGGCACTTCCAAAAACCTTCAGTAGCTCTGGAAATAATTTCGTCATTCATTTCAAACAGTGATTGTACTAAATATTAGGAACGAATATAATACTTACCAATATAAAAATGTATGTATATTTAAACTTCACACTTTTTATCCCAGTGAGTATATATTTATATTATTGGACGATTTTTTATTCAAGCTAATAGGTATTTCGGTAAGGAAAACACAATTTTCAGAACGTCACCAATGCTTCACAGCTTCAAATATTAATATTACAGCTTAAGAATTGTAATATCAATATTTGAAGCTGTGAAGCATTGGTGACGTTCTGAAAATTGTGTTTTCCTTAGTGAAATTGCTATTAGCTTGAATAAATTTCTCAGTGAATTCCTTAGTGAATTGCTATTAGCTTGAATAAAAAATCGTGCAATAATATAAATATATACTTACTTGGATAAAAAGTGTGAAGTGTAAATATACATACATTTTTATATTGGTAAGTATTATTTTCATTCCTAATATTCAGTACAATCACTGTTAGAAATGAATGACAAAATCATTTCCAGATCTACCGAAGGTAAGTTCTCGGAAGTGCCTTTAACAAATTTGTCTTTCACTTTATTAATGATTTTATAATTAAAAAAATCACTATTCCTTGCAGGTGACTTATACATATATACAATGAAGTTAAGATTTCGGCTTGCTCGGAGCGAAAGTGTTTACAGTGGAGCATAGTTCCCGAACGTGACACTGACGGCGCTGATAGACGGGTCGAGCAATATGGCTGCCCATTCAAATGTACCGTGAAAATTGAGTGAACAAGAAAATATTTTTCTAGCTTTGACATTACTCATAAAAAAACCGTCTTGGAAAATTTATTCTTTTCCACCCTACTTTCGAATAAAATAAAAATTAAAAAACATGCAAGTTTCCTATTGCACTAAATATACCACTAGTATGGGCAATATCTTCCCCCTGCCTGCTTAGCGTGCGGATGCGTTGCCCCCTTTCTAAAGTTTTAACAATAAGGAGAGTATCAGGCCTCCGGGTCATGAATTCTGCTCGAACTTGCAGATGTGTTTCATTAGCCCTACAAATCTAGTCACATATGCGTAGTTCCATCCAATAGGCCTTTTGTCGCTCGCTTCCTGAGATAAAATACAATTTTTAACCAATTTACCATTCTTTCCTTATTGCTCTTTACTGATCTGGTCAACTTCGATATGTTATTGAAACTTTCTGAGCCGATCATAAAAATGAATATTTTTTTTTTTTCTTTTTTTAAAATTAATTTATGTCCTCACGCCTTCTTCCCTTTCGGGGTTTTCAAGACGGCGCTCCTTCCCTCACCTCCCTCACCACCCTTTCCATCCTTCCCTCACATCCACCTCCACCCTAGGTATCTGGTCCGGATCAGTAACCAGACACCCAGGGCCCGTGCGGCCGCAGCCGACTTCCTATTCTGTAGCGCATTCACCATGGCACGCGTATTAGCACGTTTCATGGGCCCCGGGAAACTGCGGAAAACCTGGGCCACTACAGTCGGTCCCGTGCTCGCCTCACGGCATCGGAGCTACGTCACATCTTGACAGGAGAACGTAAACATGGACTACAGCTATATATACGTGACACACACCAGTAAATGTACTTGTGTATGCCCCATACATATATCTGGAGCTAGTCACGCCCATATTTTATTTTTTCCTGACAAGATTACGACACCGGGAATCGAACCCGGGACCTCCCGAGGCTCTGGCTAAGAGGCCAGCACGCTAGCCACCAGACCAAAGCCCCGGTTCATAAAAATGAATATTCCACACGTTAACTTACCATACTCAATGCTGGTCGCTGTTGCTGGGTCGACACACGCTACGTACAAGCGAAGGAAAGTGAAGCGATGCGGACTGAAGCGAAGATTTATATTATATATAATCTCATAGAAATACGCATAGCATTCATGTTTGTAAATACTATGCGTATTTCTACAGGACGGATTGTGATATAAATCTTCGCTTCGCTTTTCTTTGCTTGCGGATAGTGTGTATCGGCCTAGCGGTAGCGACCAACATTGAATACGGTAAATGAACGCATGGAATATTCATTTCTATGATCGGCTGACAAAGTTTCAATAACATATCCATGTTGACTGGATCAGTACAGAGTGGTAGCGAAGGAACGACAAATTGGTTAAAAATTGTATATTATGTCATAAAGCGGACGACAAAAGGTCTATCTGATCGAAGTACTGATGAGAGGCTTGATTCTTAGGGCTAACGAAAAACAATTGCAAGTTTGAGCAGAATCCATGACCCGGAGGCCTGATACTCCTTGTAAGTCCCGTTTATGGCGTTCCGACTTATGAAGGGTTAAAACAAATATGGGTTGGTGGGTAGGAAAATACAAAAAATGAAGTGCATAGCAAAATAAATGAGATAGATTAAAAACGTGTATATGGGGCATTCCAAGCAAATTCACCTAGACCATGACCCTGATCATTTTACATTATTCTGATTTTTTTTCCTGAATAACCTTAACCTAAAAAAAAATTGTTGAGAAAAAATGTATTTAATGCAACATTCACATTATGTCAAAAACGCCATTTTTTGAGTAAAAAGTTGGGTCCACTCACTGATCTCAAACCATCATTTTAACCAGAATGGGAGTGGAACTCCTGATTTTTTCAATTTTTTTCAAGGAAATTTAAATAATAAATGTCAATCATTTCAACGCAAGTGGTGAATATTTTTGTTTTTGACTTTGCTTAAAATCTCTCAGAAATAAATAATAATACGTCATAATTATTTTAAAGACTTTTTAACAGCATAAAAAAAATTAGAAACAACCAATTTTTCAGCGTTTCGTTTTAAAACCGTAAATACCCGAGGTGCTGGTTCATAAGAAATACCTTTCAAAAACAGATATGAAGCATTATTCATTTATGATAGATTTTGAGAAAAAGGGCCAAAACAAAAAAAAAATCACGAGCGTTGAAATTATTGACATGTATTATTTACATTCCTTTGGGAAAAAAAATAGAAAAACAGGAGTTCCATTCGTATTTTGGTCTCGAAATCATCGTTTGAGATCCGTGAATTCACCCTATTATATTGTTACGTCCTGGGTCGACATCGACGCTAAATGAATTTATAGCCAAGTTATAAAATAACCACGATAGAATAATATACCCACTAGTCGCTCCTGGAAGCAACCCGTGCAGCTTTTATCATTTTATTCTCACGAGAGTCGAAAGAAACGACTCGTGCAGCTTTTATCATTTTATTCTCACGAGAGTCGAAAGAAACGACTCGTGCAATCTTATCATTTTACTCTCACGAGAGTCGAAAGAAACGACTCGTGCAATTAATTATCACTTTTATTCTCACGGGTGGTCCAGCAGCGACCCGTCTTAGTTAAATTCAACGTACCGTTTATGCGTGGCCCTGTACGAGGAGTCCACTTTCTCGCGAGGCTCAACTCGCCAGCGCCGCACACATAAGATAAGAAACGCTAGACTCAACAGTGATTAGCGTGGCGAGGAGAACCCTTTGTGCGACTCTACCATCCCAGGACGGTTACAAAAACTGCAACTTTGACAGTTTTGCCCCACCAAGACATAAAAAGTCGAGATCAAGGGCCCGGGAGAAAAAGAGTTAGTCAGTCGAAGATCGGGGACGAGAGCCATCGAGTACCATCTCCTCGCAACGGCAATCACTAAAACTCGCGGAATATTCTAAGTACCGGTCGGACTCGCGTAGTATTGGTAACTTATCCGATTCATCAAATCGCTTAAGATATTTGTCTGGATCGAATCGTTAAATATTCGATTCGACCAAAATATTAAATTCATTCATTTGCATTCGATTCTTCTAATCGCTTGAGATATCGAAAAATCATTCGATTCGTTCGGATATTCGACGTAACGATACGTCCTACCGACGGCGCGAAAACAACGCGCGACAAGTGACCACGAGACGTGTAAAATTCGACAAAATAAAATATTCACTTCTTACGTGTACGTGCCGACTCAAGTAAGAGCGATTATTTTTGGCGTAATACATCCCCGATTCCCAACGCCGGAACGCGACCCAAGGATCTCTAGCAGCGTTGGTTCGATTCTCCAAGACGCAATCAACCGTCGACCCCTGGTCACGGTTGTTTGACCAACAAAAGGTAAGAAAGTTTACTCAATATTCACCAACACAACGGCTCCTATCCCGAGTCTGTTTCTACAGGCTCAAAAGGGAGCAAAAATGTAAAAAATGTAAAAAATATGGTACGTCAACAGTAAATTATAAACCTGGGACGTAACAATATTAATAACTGAATTTGCATGGAATGCCCCATATGTATTGTCACGGCACTCTGCGAGCTGCCGGACGTTATCCCCGGGCGAACCCAGGGTACTAGCAAAAAAAAAAGAAACAAAAAAGAAGGGGGAGTCTATCTACAAAAAAAAATAAGTAGGCAAAGAAAAGTATACCGAAATTTATTGTGGGAACTCAGGCGACTCGCCCACGCGACAATTTCGAGCGTGGCGAGGACGCGTGCTTAACAAGAATCGAAACAAAAAAAAAATGAACGCAAAAAGAAAAAAATGGTACTAGTGATTTTTGGGCGCCAGTCGATATAGATCGACAAAATTTATAACTCTAAAGACTCGAACGCAAAAAAGAAAAAAAAACGGGGGGGGGGGGGGGGGGTTACAGTTTCTCAGGGTCAATGGATTTCCCGGCGCGATGGCCTCTTAATAATTACCCGCGTCGGGTTTTCGGTAATATTGAAAAGTAATCAAACTCAAAGAAAAATCGGGGAAGTTACAATAAATAAAATAAAGTGAAAAGAAAATGGGGACTACGGGCTCGAAAAATCGCGGAAGTGTAGAAGGGAGGGTCACGCTGCGTCACCACACACTCACGGATTGATACAAAAAAAAAGGGTATTTTGTCGCGAAAAAGATGTTCTTTGGGCAGCAGAATGAAAAAGGTAATGGAAAGGGCTTACTTTATCGCTGGAGGGATTTCCACACGCTTCAATTCTCGCTCGCAATGATCGTCGTGGTCCTCGATACCGAGAATGGCGGTCTCGACCACGTGTCCGGTCTTTCTCGTTCTACAATTCTCTCTCACGCAATGGCTCGATACAATGGTAATTTTCGCTCGACTATTCTCTCGCTATGCTCTCGCCGAAGTGACGAGCTCGTTCTCTTCTTCACCGGGACAGCTTGGGGTGGAAGGGTAGGGGGAATCTAGGAATGATTTGGGGATCAAGGGCTTGCGCAATGTAAAGGTAGGTCATGGAGGGATCAATAATCGATGGCTTATTGGGCCACCGAAGTCGCCGTCGCTGGCGCACGCGCCTTCGATGATGGATTGCCCGGCAGGTGCTGCCGATGATGGCACGCGACGATCGACTCGGTGACAAAGATCGTAGGGGGAAGGGGTGAGGGCTCCCTGTGGACACTGGCTCTCTCGATGGCGTAAGCGGTGACGTTGCGCGCTTCATGCTGATTTTTCCAATAATCCCACTCGCTCGATATACCGACCGGGCCCTCGCAGATGTTCAGCTTTTCTCGGTGTTCTATCCGTGTGAGGGCCTCGGCGCGGCGGTGTGAGTGGGATTCTCGGCGACGACTGGGATCATATGCGGCGTTGTCCTTGTAGCTGGTTCTTTTTCGCCGTCCACAGGGTTTCTCTTAATACTCTTTCTTGGGGATTTGTAGGGCAACGGGATCATTGGGGACATTATCGGGTTGAGATGGGACTACGGGGATGGTGAAAGAAGAGCGACGAGGGACGACGGAGTTTCGCTAATTGTTCGGGACTTGTCAATTCTTATTCTATTTTACATTTTGCGGGTATTGGCGGCGTGTGGTGACGGACTTCGGCGAGGCGTATGCCTCGCCTGTGACGCAGTGTCACAGTATGTATGAATGTGGTATTCATTCCAAATGTACAATCCTACAGCCGATTCAGACTTCTTCGTTGTCGGAGGCCGACCAGGGACATAACGAGTCGTCGAGTGAATTGTCCTACGGCGATGACAGTTCCCGTAGCTCACCTTCCGTAAGTATCACATTTCTGTATAATGAGCCAGCACAAATTGCCTGAGGAATACGATTACCGATCGCCGATGATGGACGAATTACCCTCAACTGAGAATCCTCGTTGCATGACAAAATTGAACTATCGGACGGACTGATAATCATGCTATACCGTATATATTTGTGCATCCATATACAGTTGGATCGTGAGTCTAATAAAGGATCGATGGCGAGTGACACGAATGTGTCTAAAGTGCTCAACGACGATGACTTCGATGTCCATACGGGTGATACTCAAGCGGAGACAACAAAATCATCGATGCTATCGAACATCAAGATGATTAAGGTAATGGCGAATAATTAAACATCGAATGATGTTAAGGAGGTTCTTAACCCAGAGAAAAACGGTAAGACTGATTCTAAAATTCGAGGGGAGGTTTGTGCTGGTACTAGGAATACACCGTAATTATTTTCGATTTTTTGACCGCGTAGTTGAGAGAAAAAAAACATTGAATATGCCGCTTATACGTGGGCTCTTATGGAAGAAGTATTCGAAGCTATGATTGGAGATTATTTTAGGAGTGAAAGAACGGTAAAATTTCCCTGAAGAACCGCTTAAACAACAGATTAGACCTTAATAGATATAATTTGCCCATAAAGAAAGTTTTTTGCCGTGCTGATTGTGAAATATACTTGTAAACAGAATTGAGCATGAGTAATGGCAAATTAATAAAATGAAAACGTATTTGGTGAAACAAATGCCGAACGCAACTTGCCCGGCACGTCTCCCGCGCTGTGCCTTCACGTTCCCCTTGCCGCACCAAATTGATGTTAAGAACCTCCTTACACTGAAAAAAATGGTTCGGGATTTACAATAATACTGTTATTGTTGGCCAGTTATAGGTATACTGGTGAAAAAATATTGCCCACACAGAAAATGCAGTAGCCCTTTTAGAAAATCCCGATTGCCGTAAAGTTCATACAAATATGACTAGTGAAGTATTTCTAATTCAACAATAATATCGCTGGTGAAGGCAAAGCAGTTTTGTCTACGGCGCCTATACTGCGCCTTTGTGGACGACACTCAATCGTCTGGCTAGCTTAGTCTTTATAAATAGCTGGAAATTTATCGTTTTTGTAAATCAGCCATACTAACATAGCTCGCGAAACTACACTGTATTGTTCAAACAGCTGTAGTAGCTGATTTTTACATGCCTAGCTATTTCAACCATATAGTATGGCTGCGAGAATAACGTTGTGACACATAGCTATACTAATATGACTCGCGCAACTATACTACGTTTTTGGAACACCTACAGTAATCTGTTAACGCGTGGTGTCTATGCCTCTGCCTCGCGCGAAAACGAGACCTCGCTACGCAAAATTTAATAATGAACGAGTTTGTGAAGAAGAAACTGAACGAACGGAATCTTGATGAGCTTATACCAACATTTGAAGGTAAGTCTGTTCTCACTTATCTACGGAATATGTAAAAAAGGACTATTTTTCCTGTTATATAAACGCCAATCGTATAACAAGCGAATTTTTGTAGGTTAGGTCAACTGTCATTTTCCTGCAAGGAGAGTATCATGTGTCTCCGGGCCATGGATTCTCTCAAACTTCCAGGTGTGTTTCATTAGCTCTAAAAATCAAGTCTCTTTTGCAAAATATTTATGTATGAATATCATTATCGATAACAGATGATTAAAATAAATATTCATGATTATGAAAAATATTGGCTGAATTTTTACTGTGACCCGAATATCCCCTACTATATATACCTACCTATACGAGTATAGGTAGGTACAATATCCTGTAATTTATCTATATAAAATGAATTTATAATTCAGCCATATTCTTTTGGTAGTATGGCTGGTACGTCTACCTCGTATGCTAGCGTTTATAAAACAGCTCTACTAGTATTGTTGGTATACAAATAATTCTGCCTACACTGACAAAACTGCTATCCACAAAACAACATTGTATATGCTTGCTTCGGCTATACTAGTATGGCTGGTGTTCGTCTACCTCGTATGCTAGCGTTTATAAGACAGCTATACTAGTATGGTTGGCATACGCATAACTCGTGATGGTGAACTCAACCATACTATGGTATTGCTGAAATAGAGATACTTGTCAGATTCGCGGAGCTATTGGGTACATGTCTGTCATGACATAGTGGTATGCTTACGCCAACGATATTGTGTCAGTCATATTTGTATGGCTTTATTACCTAGATGGTATGGCAGTAGCGTATTTTCCCATATAATATGGCTGAAGCAATAATAATTATGGCTCGAATCGGGAAACTTTTTTTTCAGTGTACGTACTCGATACTTCTGCAGTGATTTACGGGTTATAATGTATCGAGGTTAACGATTTTCAATGATCATTACAATTCTGATGTTATCCACCAATAGGAAAAGCCGAAAATTACGAACGACATTATACTCAAGAATCCCAGGAATTATTGTGTGCAGCCGGAAAAAATTGTAAATCGATCTTCCATTTATTCGAGTACGATTTTACAATGTGAAGCAACCGACTACGTAAGTTTCATTGGACTGTACCCACACTACTCTCATCATAATATGGGAATTCCAACTGATTGTGTGAGCACGCACCTTGGGAGTTTGGCTTTAAAAATTTGCATGGAATGTTTCTTTGTACTGACAAGCGAGACGAGACACCGAGGAGACCGGTTAGCAAAGTCGGTAAAATAGTGGACTTGAACATCGTGAGATCGCTGTCCGATGAGACCGTCCGAAAGTCACCGCAATTCATGGAATACGATGATGACATTGATCCAAGGATCCCGATTGATAACAACGATTGCAGTATTTCGGTAAGCGCCTTTAGTACAGTTTCAAGAGTTTGTCGGATTTTATTGTACACGATACTGAATTATGGGCACACGATATAAACGCTGGGATGAAGAAAACCGCAGTACCGGAAAACAAAAAAAATGAAAGAAATTGTATAACATTTCATAATAGTTCATGTACCGATATTAATATTGTTATAAAAATCCGGGCAAACCATTTCGAACAAATTTAGTTTGAGGTTATCGATTTTATTTTTTAGTTGAATTACAAAAATAACGCTCATCGATTGAAATTAAGGGGAAATGAAAAACGATTTTGTGTGATTCTGGCGCCATCTCTCGTTAGATAAAGTGGTTACACCGAACCACTCTATCATACCGACCTCGATCAGTATTGTCATTTTCTGATGTACCAAAAGTCGGTATCATCACTTTCTGCTTCAGACAGTAATTTTTCAATTTTCAAACTGCCCTGAGTGCGCAGTATTTCTACTACCGTTTTCGCAGTGTTTCAACTGCTCGTGCAGTATTAAAACTGCCCTGAATAAGTAGTATTTCTATTACATTTGCATTATTAGTAACACTTACCGATACTCATAATAATTTTACTGCAAAATTACAGTACTCGATACGAGTGTTATTCGTACAGTCTATGTTCGTACTATTTCTACTATCATTTTCGCAGTATCTCAACTGCTCGTGCAATATTAAAACTGCCCAGAGTACGTAGTATTTCTACTACATTTTTATTATTTCTAATACTTATGATAATTTTACTGCAAAAATACAAGACTCCATGCAACTGTTTTTTAATTGTGTGGTTAGCTGTTTATTTTTAAACAGCTAATATTCGTAGTATTTCTACTACTATTTTCGCAGTGTTTCAACTGCTCGTGCAATATTAAAACTGCAGTAGGTACGTAGTATTTCTACTACATTTTCATTATATCTAATACTTATGATAATTTTACTGCAAAATTACAAGACTCCATGCAACTGTTTTTTAAACAGCTAATATTCGTAGTATTTCTATTACCATTTTCGCAGTGTTTCAACTGCTCGTGCAATATTCAAACTGTCCAGAGTACGTAGTATTTCTACTACATTTTTATTATTTCTAATACTTATATTAATTTTACTGCAAATGTGTGGTTAGCTGTTTATTTTTAAGCAGCTAATATTCGTAGTATTTCTACTACTATTTTCGCAGTGTTTCAACTGCTCGTGCAATATTAAAACTGCAGTAGGTACGTAGTATTTCTACTACATTTTCATTATATCTAATACTTATGATAATTTTACTGCAAAATTACAAGACTCCATGCAACTGTTTTTTAAACAGCTAATATTCGTAGTATTTCTACTACAATTTTCGCAGTGTTTTAACGGCTCGTGCAATATTAAAACTGCAGTAGGTACATAGTATTTCTACTACGTTTCATTATTTCTAATACTTATGATAATTTAACTGCAAAATTACAAGACTCCATGCAACTTTTTTTTATACAGCTAATATTCGTAGTATTTCTACTACTATTATCGCAGTGTTTCAACTGCTCGTGCAATATTAAAATTGCGGTTGGTACGTAGTATTTCTACGACATTTTCATTATGTCTAATACTTATCGATACTCATGATATTTTTACTGAAAAGTTGTAAACGGTATTGCTGAACGAAAAGTAGCTTTGTGCGCGGAATTTAATTCGTTATTAACTAAGGATAGAGATGAAGCGCAATGTATGCTTTTATTTGCTGATTTTCATCGAAAGACGTATGCCACGTCTAAAAGGCGTCGTTGGCATCAATCATAACCAAAAATAAATTAATAAATGACATTTCGCGTTTTTTTTTTGCATAAAGTCATAGCGGAAAAATTGTTAAAGGTGAATAAATTCACTGATGTACTATCTTCCCTTAGACTAATGAATTCCTATTTCAGCAAGAGAACAAAGAACGATGGAGTACGTTTTTGAGTAAAAAAAAAATGATCACGAAAAAAAACATTTCATCAGATACGAATTGTTTAGGACAATTAATAAACAATTTTGAATCGCAAAATTAATGTTATGAATAAAATCGATCTAAATTTTTATTCAGAACGCGATGGTGTCAGGGAGCCTATTTTCATTCCGGTGACTTGCGATCGTATGCGAAGGATCGTATACGACTTCAAGTCGGATGGACGTATTCGTATACGAGTGAAGCTGCAGACGAGCGAACGTATGCGAGTGTGATTCGTATACGAAGGATCGTATGCGTGATGATTCGTATGCGACTGTACGTATACGAATGTGTCGCGCGCGTTCGTTTAAAACGTATACGAATCAGGATCGTATACGGAAGCGCGTTATTTATTGTTTCGGTGACGTTTTGTCATTAAGAGAAACGAATAATTAGTGAGATGGATTTCTTACCGATAGTATTTGATCACAATGACGCTGTGATAGATGAAGCAGTCAATAGATTGAATCATCCTCGTATTTTTTATCAAGCAGAAGATGCTTTTGAACTCCGTGATGAAGCTTTCCGCAGTATTTTTCGATTGAATAAAAATATGGTTGATGAATTGATAAATTTAGTGACAGATCGTATTCCACCTCCAGCTAGACCAGCATTAGCAATAGATCCAACTACAAAGGTAAGTGTAATCTATCTTCATAGAATGATTCGAATCATATTTACTCTGAGAGTACTGACTACGCAGTGATAGAAAACTAGTAACTCGTATTCTCAATTTAAGGTTCTGACAGCATTGCGATTCTTCGCTTCTGGGAGTTACCAGATGGACATAGGGCGCAATATCTTTACGAGTATCAGCCAACCTTCTGTTAGCAAATGTCTGCACCAAGTTGTTGATATTCTAAATGAACCAGAGATTTTCAACGAATGGGTCTATTTCCCAAGAAATTTACAAGAGCTCCAGGCAGTTCGTGATGGGTTTGTCGTATTTTATTTATCATGTTATATTTTTCATGGATTTCTGTAAGTTGGTTGATAATTCTACATCTTTACTCACAGATTTTATGATTCATATCACTTCCCCGGTGTAATGGGATGTATAGACTGTACCCATGTAGCCATTGTCCCACCAAGACATGACATAGAGTATTTATACATAAATCGCAAAGGGTATCATTCAATAAATACTCAATTGGTATGCATTTCTCTCTTCAAACGGATTTTAAATGAAAAATTAACACAATTCTGTACAACCATTGCTGCTTATTTTTACAGATTTGCGATGCGAAATATAGGATAATAAATGTCAATGCACGGTACTCAGGACGTACGCATGACAGTTTTATTTGGAATAATTGTCAAGTTTTACCTCTGATGTAAAGATTACACGCTGAGGGACACAATCGCTTTTTTTTACTTGGTAATGATATCGATTTCATATCCTGTCGATACGTAGAAAGAATTGTTGAAAATGTTTTCTGGCATTTTTTAATAATAATTTTGTACAAGTATTTTTTTAGGGATTTGAATTTTTCTAAATAATTATTTCCCATGGTAAAGCGATTTTTTAGAGAATTTTTTTTTCCAAAAAAATAGGAGATTCCGGTTATGGACTCAGACCGTGGCTTATGACACCCATCATCAACGCAGCACCTGGTACACCAGAAGAACGATACACTCGACGTGTCACTCTAACTAGATCATTAATCGAACGTGTTAATGCAGTGCTAAAAATGCGCTTCCGATGCCTTTCAAAACAACGTGTGCTGCATTTTACCCCCGATTTTGCAGCTAAAATAATTAATGCATGTGTTGTTTTGCACAATATGTGCATTGCAAATCGTCTTTTGCCACCAGTTATTCCACGAGAAGATGAAAGAAATATTGAGTGGGGTATGCATGCACAATTCCCTGACGATGGAGTTGACAATGCAATAGGAAGAGTTAATCCAGGACTCGCACGAGGTCGAGCTTTCCAACGACAGCTGATTCAAGCCTACTTTGCCTGATTGTGGTTGCTAACAATCGTTCAAATGCTCAACAGTCTTTCGTGCTAAACTCTGAACGAAAGTTGAATAAATAGTTTAATAAGTTATAATAATAAATTATTCTTACCTACTTCTCAATCAAACTCTCATTGGCCTAATACATTTTTTAATGGTTTTTTGCATCGAATTCAATGAAGACTTCATATAATCGAATTGGATTGACACTTTAAATAGCTAAATAATATATTGGAATCACTTTCATGCAAAAGTAACAGGAGAAGTTTCCTTAAAGTTACAAAAAACAGGAAATTTTCACTTGACGCATGGTTTACGAACGTTTAACAGCTTGGGCAATTTGCTCAAGAGCCCTTGCCTTACGGGCATTCACGAGCAAATTTTGCTCCATTATTTTTATTTTTTTATCCCAATACATTTTCTTGTTTTTAATATCCTCACTCATGATCATTATCATCTCACTTGAATGTTTGATTCCTTCATCCAATCTTGCAGCTGGAGTAGGACGTTTCCCTGAAAAACATAAATATTCAATTAAAAATCAATTTTTGGGTATAATTTATTCGCAACCGAAATAAGTAGAATTATTGAATTTCTCACGCATTTTTCTACCTAATACAATAAGCCATAAAAATCTCGTCATAATATATTACCTCGTTTTATCCCCTCCAGTAACTCTTTTTTATTCTCATCCTGCACTGGTGATTCAAGAGGTAGTGGAACATCTTGTTCGTTTTCAATCTTGAAATTCTCCATTGTCACATCGTTCTTCTCGAGTATTTCACCACGGTTTATTTGTTCAACTTCCTCATTTGCTGCAACTGCCTTATCAAATGCCTAAAAATGAAACAATGAATTTCAATTTTTTGGATGAATAAAATATTTTAAAAAATTTGAATAACTATTTATGCTTTATGATTTATTTTTTCCACCCGTCAATTTTAAAGAATTCATTTCAATTCACCATATCAACAACAGACTCCTTAATATTCGGAAATCCGTTAATGGACACTGGATCTAGAGTTGACAACATCAGTTCATCCTCGGGATTCAGTGAAATTTCGACAAGAGGTCCTCCACCAGTTTGACGACGAGATTTTGCCATCTGTGCTGCTGCTTTCTTCACTTTCCCTTTCAGATCATGATAAATCTGCGAAATGATATAATATTAATCCATATAAAATTTCAGAAACAATTGATTACCAATTATCCATAAGCTCTCACCTTTCTCCAAACGTGCCATTCTTTCTTTGGGCCTTCTGCCCCATTCAAGGCTATGGCAACATCTTGCCACAAAGCTCGAGCATTAGCATTGGTGAATGTATTTGAGAATCTTCCTGATTGTAATTCAGGGTGTCTCGTCATAAATTCATTAAGAATTGATTTTTGTGTTGGGGTTATGCCTCGACTTTTTTTCTCCTTCTCCTGGACTTCTCCCTTAATAATATTGTGTGTGGACATTTTTCAGGATGTAACATGCACAAAAAATTTGTCCTGTTCACTGTATCCACTTTTTAATGCGGTAGCTATCACCGATCGATAATGCGATCGGACGTTAATTCGGGCGTTACGTTAACGTCTGGCGTTATCTCTTTCTTGTTTATAACAATCGAACGGCGTTTGACGAGCCATTTGGCGTTTCTGATTGGCTTAACGCTCAAACTTAATGTTACCGGTCTATACCTAGCGACCACTGTAGATTATCAGTCGACAGTTCGCTCACGAAACCGGGAGTAAGGTTCGGGGATTGATAAAAACTCGCGTATATAATGTGACGGAATTTTTCCTACCACACTTCCTGATCGGGCATATCACCCGTACATTCCGTGCCGGATAAAAAGACTAAAGAATTGACCACAAGCAAAGGGAAAGTTCGAGTCAAAGCGTTGGGCGCCAGGTACAAAGTACCGCCGGTTATGGACCGACTTTTATTGATTTGCTTCGATAAGAATCCCTGAATTGCGTAGGGCACGAACGAACGAGTGAGGCGAGATCGAGGGCAACTCGACTAGCTCAGCTCACCTGAGGGACGAAAAGGTAGAGGGGCAGGGTCAAAGTAGAGTGACAATAATTCGGAACTCAATATTAGTACCTCCTTCGAGGATTTATTCAAGATAATGCTTCAATTTCGTGTTCACAATGGTTCTTCGGATAGTATCCGATACATTTGCCAGATCCTTCCTTAATTACTAAGTTCATGATTGTTCGTTACTCAATAGCGACGACCTAACACAAAAGATGCTCTAGTAACGACCCGGGTAGACCATAATGCTAAACAAAAATTTACCGAGGTAGTAATCATTAACCGAGGTATCATAATTGCGTGGTAACGAATAAATGAACAAAATAAAGAGAGTAAAATTATTGCGATTAAATGACCGAGGTAAAGGTAGTACGACTATTGCGAAGAAGTGACCGAGGTACAGATAGTAAGACTATTGCGAATAAATGACTGGGATATTAATTGAATATTTTCGTGAATTTACCGAGGTAGTAATAATTAACCGAGGTAGTAATATTTACCCGAGGTAGTAATAACTAACCGAGGTAATATAATTGCGCTGCATTGAATAAATGAACGAGATAGAGATAGTAAAATTATTGCGATTAAATGGCCGAGGTAAAGGTAGTAAAACTATTGCGAAGAAATGACCGAGGTACAGATAGTAATGCTATTGCGGATAAATGACGGAGATACTAATGGCATATTTTCGTGAATTTACCGAGGTAGTAATAATTAACCGAGGTAGTAATATTTACGCTGTAACGAATAAATGAACGAGATAGAGATAGTAAAATTATTGCGATTAAATGACCGAGGTAAAGGTAGTAAGACTATTGCGAAGAAATGACCGAGGTACAGATAGTAATGCTATTGCGAATAAATGACTGAAATATTAATTGAATATTTTTGTGAATTTACCGAGGTAGTAATAATTAACCGAGGTAGTAATATTTAACCGAGGTAATACTGTACGCAGACGGAATTCTATAAGAGTTGAAATAGGCATCGGAAATACGGAAAAGATGATTACCTATGGCTTACCCGGTACACGAAAAATACGAGAAATTATACGAACGAAATAACGCAAAATAATTCGACGGCTTGTACGAGACTCTGGCTCTCCGCGCTCGGCGAGTATACGCCGCGAGAGAGAGAAAAGATAAACAAGCGCGGTACGCGAGAGCGTACCATTGTCTCGAGCGCGAGGCCTTGAGCCCGCAACTTGATCGAAAGAAATGTTCAACATACGAAATAATATTTCATCGATGATTTTAATTAATTCAAGTAAATGCGCTAAGGCTAATTAAAATTACTGAATAGTGGCGCGCGAACTTAATTACCGAAAGAGACTAATTGATTGGGCAAAAATACGACAGGCAAAAATTCAATAAATTCGATACTTAATTGTTCAGACCAGTTCGGAGGAACTCTCTTCTCGCCTATTTCTCTAGTCCAATTCTGTACTCAAACTCAATTAAATACTCAAGAAAAACATTATTCCCGACCACGATCGCGAGACTATCGCTATTGACCGTGGTCGCTACTCTTCGAAATTAATACATGATGGACTAGACGAGAAAAGAATTCCGAATATTAACGCAGAAAATAAGCGTGAGGAGATTGGGCTCACCGAGTTCCCTCGTTGTCCGGTATTTGAGCACCGACCACTACTTCTGCTCCTCGCTCGACTCCCGAAAAATTACGACTGATCTAATGATCCTCAATAATCGATCGACTTACCTCGGTGGCCCACTCTCTCCTCGATTCGCGCGCCCCACTCTCTCGCATCGCCCCGCCGGCGTCTTATCTCCCTACTTTCCTTAATTTTCTCGCTTTCTTCGTTGAGTGACGTGTGACGGTGACGAAGGGACCACCCCTCCCGCGACCGAAACCGTGTGCGAGCCTCTACTCGCAGCTATGATATGCTGCCCCTCAATCGCCCTCCTCCTGGGATCCCGTGGATGATTACCAGCAACGGGGGAGACCTCCCTCGCGTAATCAAAGCGTCCCTTGATTCCTTGATTAGGTGGGCCCACCATAAACGCCACCAGGCAAAACAGCACCGCGTTGCTGGCTCCGTCCCAAAGATCCCCTTAAATGAGGCGCCGAATCTCACGGTCCACGACGACTGAGGAGGCAGTAGGGGAGGGTGCAACACCAAGGTTACGTAGTCAATCGGAGCGGGTGACGCTGTATATCGGTCCAATTCCCAATGTCTCCGTTGGCATCCCTATCTCCCACGAATAATGATGGCGAATATTCGCCTGCGTAATGAGCAAAGTATCGCTCGAACCCTCTTGGGCCAACGATGCACGGCCCGGCCACGAGCGAGACGCCCCCGCGACACGTCACCGCCACTCGCGAGTCCCAAGTTATTCCTCACCGGCGAGTGAGCTCGAGAGCGGGACACGGAGTTTTACTCTTTATATGGCAGACATAACTGCTGGTCTTACTCCAAACTATAAAATTAAATTCCTTCCATTAATTTAACGAACATTTTGCCCAATGAATTATTCGCCACGCTAAAATGCAGGTACTAAACTAAAAAAACAACGCAAAACTTATCCTAAAATGAGTCGAAATTCTCCGGGTGGTCTAACGAAGAGCGTCGTCGTAGGGTCGTAAACCCGACCCCATGGTCGACACTACTCCGTGCGGGTGGCGAGGCAAAATGTCACGTCACAATAAATATTGACTGATTTATTTAATATATAAAGAATTACGAAAATACTGCGTAAATAGGAATCGACAGAAGAATAATGGCTGAACTCCCGACGACGCTACCCGTAGCGTAGGGGGGAAAGGTCTCTTTTTCTCCGTCTCGCTAGATCCTTTTCTTGGCGGCGATTTCGAATTGTCGTGCGTGCCTTGAGTCGGGAGAGCATGTTTGCTGGACTGCTGCTACAGTACTCCCCTCCGAGAGGCTTAGCCAACGGTTAAGTCGCGAATTTAACTATTTTCTTTTTTGGCGGATATGTTCTTATCGTGCCAGGATTCGATGCGTTGGACGTTGACGGAGTAACTGAATCTGCGGGTTTAGAAATGGTCTCTGCTGGAGTCTCTGTTGTCTCAAAAAACGCTGGCTTGAGTCTTTCTGTAGAGATTGTTACGTCCTGACCCGAGATTTTTCTCATCTCGGCCAAGAAAAGCGCGGCTTTCCCTTTAACACGTTATTCGAGATAAAATCGGCATTGGCCAGGTTAATGCCCTGTTTCGAGCCTAACCTTGCGGAAAATTGCTCAGGATGGGCGGAGAGTGCATAATTTGGTAACAATGGCAAATTAAAATAAAATCTCACGAACAAAACTCTTTAATTTTCGCGAGATACATTGGAAAAACTAATAAATTGTAATTCGGCAAAATCAGACAAATGAACTCATAATATAAAGGGACAAAAATTGTATGAACGCATTGAATAAATTCTGAATAAAACGGGAACTAAACTGTCACTGACGCGGAAGAAAATAAACTACAGGGCCATCCTCAAGATAAGCCTCCTGGGGTTTATCCGCGCAAACTACAAGGACAAACGAAATTATCGCGAGTATTAAAATGAGCGCTACTACAACGATAGCTATCTTTAATTGGAAAAGGTCCATGGTCGATTGACAACCCTCACAAAAACAAAAATCAACACAGAATTTACTCAACCACGACTCGATTAAATTTTAATTACTCAAAGAAATTCAAAAATCTCCACAAATGATTTTAACCACGGATGATCATAAAATTTATATTAGAAATGAATATCAAGTGATAAACACAAAAAAAAACACTATTGATCCATTATTTTCCGGGACAAAACGTGAATGACTCAAATGAATTTAACTCGCAGATATTTCACTGAATTTACAAATATGAACACTTCCTAGGAAAAAATAAATTCACACGAAAAATAATCCTACAATCGATTGAAACACGAACAGGTTTTTCGAAGCGATTTACTCGGAACATTGAAATAATCGAATTGCACAAACAAAAAAATGAAAAAAATAATTTTTAAACGACGCGAAACAAATTGGACAAAGAATTGAACTTAAGCATGAGGAAGATAAAATTGGGAAAATAATTTTAATCAGACACTTTTCGCAAAACTGAAGTTAAATTGACATGACTTTTCACAAAACTGAATTTAACACAAAAATCTGCATTTCCATAAAACACAAAAACCTGAATCTCCATAAAACTGAATTTAACAGAAAAATCTGAACTTCCATAAAACTGAATTTAACACCAAAAATCTGAATCTAAAACGACAAAATAACGCGTAAAGGGAAAACAACGACAGAAAACATTTCAAAGACCTTCAACGGTGAGTAACCCGGTAGTTTCGGTTACGGGCCTCGAGCCGTCATGGGGTGTCGACCGGGGTCGGAGACACCGCACAACACGAACGAAAATATACTGACACATGCGAGAAAACATTTCGAGATATTTACTACTTTGGTGATCGAACCTGAGTGAAAGTAATCCGCGAAGGAGATGAATAACCAAGAGGCGAATAACGACTGAGGCGATGATGAAACGATTAACGTAATTACAAATCGGCCGCTGGGGAAGAACACGACACAGAACGAAAACCGTGCCCACCACAAAAAGGAGAATGTTCACACAAAAGGAAAAAATGTATTGTTCTTCAAAAGACAATGTTCACATGAAAATAAAATATATTGGTCTTCAAAAGATAACGTTCACACGTAAAGAAAATAAATGTTCGTTCGCAACAAAAATAAAGATAAACATAAAAAAAAAAATACAAATGCTCGGGCCGCCACGGCTACTTAAACGGTTGAATGAAAATACAAATATAAAACTGGAAATGCTGTGACAGAAACTATAAAAAGAAAATCTATAACGAAAATAAAATGGACCCGACGGACAGCGGTTTTGCTTTAAGAAAATTCCTCCGGACTCTAACAACTCTGACCTACCGCGACTTAAAACTAAGATCTACTCTGGCCTCCGACTGCCAGCGATTCGTTACTTAAAATTTTCTTCCGACTCTGACGAACATACCGCCTACTTAAGATTTCTACCGATTCTAACGAACATCCCGCGGGCTCATTACCCGGTCTTATATAGGGTCCTCTAGGATGGCTTAGTTTCGGCGGTGGGGAGGTACGCCCTTAGACGCCTTAGACGCTCCAGGCTCCTCCGCCGCCTCCACCTCGCATCCCCGATGATCCCCTGGAATCTATATAATCGAAAATGTATACTTATGATTAACACGAATTCATCCTTATAATATAATATTCACTCCTGCATTCCTTTATAATAATTATTTCATTATTACCTAATAATCAGAAAACGAATTTTCTCATACATACGCCGTCTTTTCATGAAGACGCTCATTCTGTCTCTCTCATACTTACATATTTCGTATTTACTTTCTCACTCACTCTATCCCTCGTTTTGGAGGTACCACACAGTGGAGGAGTAAACCCCTCTTCTTCATTCTGGTCACTCTCTCCTTCTCATCCCTCCATGCTTGCATTTGACTTCTCCTACGGGCCACGCGTTGACCCGTTATAGGCTCTCGATGTCACACACACATACATACACATCCATTGGTCTTTTCCCATTCGTACTCTCGTTCGGTGACAACTTCTCCTCTGTTTCCCTGTATCTTTCTCGCTCTGGATTTCGTTCGATCTTTCCTCTCATTCTATTCATTCCTATTTCTTTATAATTATTTACCATGCGGAGGTTCGGATGCAATGGTGTATGTCATGCTATTTTTTTTGGATTATAATTAATTCTTTCCAATAATTATACGAAAGGAAATTATTTTAGCGTATCCAAACTACTCAAAATTCTCATAATTATTAACCAGTTATTCAGATTCTACATTTGTTACAACAATTGAATTTTTATTTATATACTCCGGATCTTGTGCAATTTTATGATTCCGGCTTTATCATTTCTCTTACTTGTCATTACAGGAAAGATCTATCTTCATGGTCACGCAACTATCACACATACATTCATTCATCAAACTCGTAATTATTATAGGAAAAGGATTCGTTCACAATTTTCATTTCCACATAAACCTTTACCCATGCATTACGAAATCTCCTGAAATCATTGAATTTGGTCGTTGTTAATTAAAAAGGAAAACGTAAATTAAATAATGCGCTTGCTACGCTTTTGGGGTCTGTGTTGGATTCGATGCCGAATTTTGGTGTCGCCCCTCCTTCATAGGCGAGAGCTTAGATTCGTATGCCGATGGGACATACGCCTTCTGGATCCCAGGACTTGGGACAAAGTGCTGCTTGCTCTCTTTCTTTGGCTATAGACTCGGCGTTCTCTTCGTGCAGCATAAACATTCAGTGCTCATTAAATTGGAGTCCAATAACAGTTCAAGCATAAACAGATATTCTCAAAAGTTTGTTTAATTTTGATCGTTGATGATTGGGTGCTTCGTCGAAATCTTTCTTCCATCGAGTCTCCTCGACTCGACCACTGCGTTAATTTATCGATCACGTGCAGAGCTCATGTAGACCGCCCATGAGAATTATCCGATGACTTTTTCCAGACGCCGTTCCCAAAAGTCGTAACAAGGCTAAAACTTCCCATAATTTCGGAGCAAGAAAAAAGAAAAACAACAAAGATTCAAAGAAGAATTCTCTTCTCTTCGAACAATTTCGATTCATGGAAATCCCGACCTAGTTTAAAATAAAATTGAACATTTAAATGCAATGATCTATAATCTAACGCCACCTTTACCATCACCGATGACCTGACCCAGGTACCCATGCTCATTCTTGATTTTACATTTTTACATCCGTTCACTCACGTACTTTCGGGAATTCAGTTAATAAAGTCTTCATTCGGGGATAAGGAAAAAGGGGATCACCGGTCACTTAGCTTTAGATGAGGCATACACGCTCTGTCTCTCCTGCTTTCCTTCTCACACACACCCAAAGAGACCGCCTGTGGTTCTCACGAAGGCAAAGACTTTGCACTCAGCCTGTATTAGTGTCCCATGTACATTGCTTTTCGTTGTGCACAAAGGCCCACCACTTCTGAGTAATCTGATGCCATGGCCAAAGATTTCTTCAGCATCGACGGATGTTTTTCTTCACGCCCGACGATGGACGTTTTGTTATAAAGAGCTGCGATATCGACGCCGCCATGGCGTCACCTCTCGATAATTTATGCTCACTTGAGACCATATTCGTGTCGACGGCTTGATTTGAAGACAGCCCGAACTATCCGAGTTCTCCAGAGAAAAAAAACGTTTCTCTCGTAGGACCGGGTCCCTTTCCTCGTATTGAATTTTATTGAGAATTACAAGATATAAGTAATCTCAAATCGATGCAAAAGTCCCGAAAGTCGCGGGACGTAACAAGATCGTCGTCGGTTGTCCCTTGATATTTACTCGGAAAACGTAATCTGAGATTCTCTCTAGCACCTCATAAGGACCTTCATAAGGCTGTTCGAGCGGCTTTCTCACGGCGTCTACTCTTACGAAAACGTGCGTGCATGTATACAGCGATTTGTGTGCGAAGGCTTTTCGTCTGTTATGGTGTGCCGTTGGGACGGATCTGACTTTACGCATTTCCTCTCGAAATTTTTCCACGAATATTTTCGGATCCGATGGCAATTCCTCGTCGATAAAATATTCTCCTGGCAGTCGTAACGTTGTTCCGTAAACGAGTTCTGCTGCGGTAGCTTTTATGTCCTCCTTGTAACTCGCGCGTAAACCGAGAAGAACGGTCGGTAAAATTTCCACCCAGTTATCTGTACTGTGACATTTAATGGCCGTTTTAAATGATCCGTGCCATCGCTCGATTAATCCGTTCGACGCCGGATGATATGCGGTCGTTCTCGTTCTTTTACAACCGACGAGATTGGTCAGAGCGCGAAATAGAGATGATTCAAATTGCGATCCTCTGTCGGTAGTCACGACTGCGGGCGCGCCGAAACGAGCGATCCAGTGTGCGTAAAATGCGGGGGCAATTGTGTCTGCTGTTACATCAGGAATCGGTACAGCTTCGGGCCATCTCGTGTATCTGTCAATCATCGTCAAACAATATCGTTGGCCTCTCGATGTAGGGAGTGGTCCAACGATGTCTATGTGAACCTGTGTGAACCTCGCGTCGGGAATCGGAATTTTCTGTGGCACATTTTTGTTGTGGCGATGGATTTTACTCCGCTGACAAGATAAACATGTTCGGGACCACTCGGTAATATCCTTGTTCATGTTGGGCCAAACAAAACGTTTGCTAATCATTTTCTTCGTCACGCGGCCACTCGGGTGCGACAGATTGTGCGTAGTGTCGAATATTCGTCTTCGTAGTGTTCGAGGAATATACGGGCGTACGTCCTCCCCAGATACGTCGCAATATATTACGGTGTCCGTGTTATCTACACGTAGTTTCCGCAATACCATCGATGACAATTCGGTTTCGAGAAGTCTTTGGAGTTCTTCGTCTGACGTTTGTTGCTCGGCGATCTCTTCTGTAGTGATTACGACGGGCATGTCGATCGAATTGAGGCGTGAAAGTGCGTCGGCTACGATATTCTCGTTTCCGGCTATGTGTACGATTTCAGTAGTAAATTGTCCTATAAAATCCAAATGTCGTAACTGTCTCGGCGATGCTTTCGTGGACTTCTGTAGGAAAGCGTACGTAAGTGGCTTATGATCCGTTTTTATTACGAGTTTTCTACCCTCGACCATAAAAAGGAAATATTTGAGGCTACTCTAAATCGCTAGTAACTCACGATCGTATGTGCTGTAATTAGCTTGTGCTGGGGACAATTTCTTTGAATAAAATCCGAGAGGCTCCCACTTACCATCTCTGAATTGCTCAAGTACTGCGCCCATCGCTGTGTCTGATGCGTCCGTTTGTAATGCAAGCGGGGCGTTCGTGACTGGATGAGCGAGCAATGAGGCATCGATCAACTGTTGTTTACATTTTTCGAATGCATTTTCCGATAGTGGTGTCCACTCGATCGGTCTCTTGTCGCGTTTCTTTGCTCCGACGAGGTATTTATGAAGCGGCGCCTGTGTTTCTGCCGCGTGAGGTACGAATCGACGATAAAAATTGAGTATACCGAGGAATCGGCGTAGTTCGCTGACGATCTGAGGTTTTGAGTACTCTTTGATGGCGGAAACTCGTTCTTCGAGTGGTCTGGTGCCCTCTTTGTCGATAAGGTATCCCAGATACTCCACGCGATTTGCGCCGAAAACGCATTTAGAAATGTTGATCGATAATCCGTAGTCCCGCAATCGCGTGAATACTGCGCGAAGATGTTCCTCGTGTTGAACTTCGTCGATGGATCCGATTATTATATCGTCGATATAACAGTGGCAAAAATCGAGACCTCGCAAAACCGTATCCATTAATCGTTGAAATGTTTGGGCGGCATTGCATAACCCAAAAGCCATAACGTTAAACTCGTACAAACCAAAAGGCGTTATTACGGCTGTTTTCGCTCGATCTTCCGGGGCCACCGGTATCTGGTGGTAAGCCCGGGTCAGGTCCAATGTCGTGAAAATGGTGCATCCGACAAGGCGGTGCGTAAAGTCGTGTAAGTGAGGTATGGGGTACCTGTCCGGTACGGTGATTTGATTTAATCGACGATAATCACCGCACGGTCGCCAGTCTCCATTTTTATTTTGTACGATGTGCAACGGGCTCGCCCATTGGCTACTCGAGGGTTGGCAAATTCCTTGCTCTAACATGTAGTCAAATTCGGCTCTGGCTGCTTTTAGTTTCGCACATGTAAGGCGTCGGGCTGGTTCGGCTACGGGAGGGCCTTTTGTCACGATGTAATGTTGCACTTGGTGTTTCGGTTCTTTTCGAGAAGCAGGCTTCGTGATTTCAGGAAATTCACTGAGCAACTCTCCGTAGTGACTGCGAGGATCGATCGTAGAAACGGTGGGTACTGTGGATTCGATTAGTTCGCCGATTGCGTAGAGCTTTGTGATACCGTCCAGTAGTCTCCGTTGTCGAAGATCTACCAGGAGGCTATAGTGAAAAATAAAGTCGGCTCCAAGAATGGCTTGAGTGACGTCTGCGATTACGAATATCCACGTGAGTTTTCGTCGAAGACCCAAATCAACAGTGACTAGCTTGAGTCCGTACGTGTCAATACGTGATCCGTTGGCTGCAAAAAGTTTGAGTTTCGTTACATTCAATTTGCCTTTAACGGCGTTCTTTGGTAACACTGAAAGATCAGCCCCTGTGTCGACCAAAAATCGTGTGTCAGTCTTCATATCTCTTACTGTAAGGCGGGGGCGTCGTTCGCCGTCTGCGTCCGCCGAATCGCATGACGGCTCAGCTAGTTTTCCTGGTTGGTCGTATGGCGATTACCGTGACAGTTTCCGCAGCAACTGGCGGGCTGTTTTCCCCAAGAGCATGGTTCTCGGCATTTTCGAGCATTCTCGCCGTAATTGTCGTGATAGAAACACAAATCGCTTTCACGCTCCCTCGATTTAGATCTTCTGCGTGAGCGAGACTTACTGCGGCTTTGATTGTTGCGAAGTTTCTCTATTTCTCGTGACATGACCTCGATCGTTTGTTTTAGATCCGCCAGATTCACAGATCCGCTGACGATATCTGTACGAGAACTGCGATCGTCTTGGCTGACTGCTGAGATGCTGGGTCGCGATACTTCAGATATTTTGTCTGCCTGCAATGCCAATTTCGACAAATCAATAACCTCGCTAATAGCTAAGATACCTCTGACGTTCTCCAGAAGCTGCTCGAGGAAGAGTGTTCGTAGGACATTGTCATTGCACTGGCCAGCGGCCAAGTTTCGTAGGCGTTGCAAAAAGTTGGATGGTTTTTCGTCTCCGAGCTCGTGTCCTCGTAGAAGTCTGCGGAGCTTCGATTCGTTGGTCTCGTCGAAAGATCCGATGATTCTCTGTTTCAAAGTCTCGTAATTGTTTCTCTCCGGAGGTGCTGTCAGGATGTCGGAAACGAAGGGCAATGCGCTGTGATCGAGATTGACTATGACGTGTCTGTATTTTGTATCGTCGCTTGTTACACGTGCGATTGCGAAAGCAGCCTCGACTTGCGTAAACCACAGAACGGGATTTTCCTTCCAAAAAGGTGGAAGTTTCACCACATGTGTAGCGTTAATTTGCATGTTGTCGTCGAATAATACTCTTCGTCCCCTGTCGTGTTGATTTTCGTTGTTGTTGTTGTTGTTCGCGGGGAGCGCCTCGTTGTCGCCTAAAGGGTCGTTAGCGTTGGCTGGTGTGCGCGGTAATGCCATTGTGAACACAGTGTTTTATTCTTAATTTTCGATACACGAATGTTCCCGGATAATGCGAACGCGGCGGTGTTCGCACGCAAAAACGGTAAGAGAACGTGTTTGATAACCTCTTTTTTTGATCGAGTTATTTTATTTTTCACATCCCGTCGGGGTCACCAATTTGTAGATTATCAGTCGACAGTTCGCTCACGAAACCGGGAGTAAGGTTCGGGGATTGATAAAAACTCGCGTATATAAATATTGACTGATTTATTTAATATATAAAGAATTACGAAAATACTGCGTAAATAGGAATCGACAGAAGAATAACGGCTGAACTCCCGACGACGCTACCCGTACCGTAGGGGGGAAAGGTCTCTTTTTCTCCGTCTCGCTAGATCCTTTTCTTGGCGGCGATTTCGAATTGTCGTGCGTGCCTTGAGTCGGGAGAGCATGTTTGCTGGACTGCTGCTACACCACTACCGCCTATAGCGACATCACCCGCTATTTGTTCACGCGCTTCCGTATACGACCCTGATTCGTATACGTTTTAAACGAACGCGCGCGACACTCGTATACGTACAGTCACATACGAATCATCACGCATACGATCTTTCGTATACGCATCACACTCGCATACGTTCGCTCGTCTGCAGCTTCACTCGTATACGAATACGTCCATCCGACTTGAAGTCGTATACGATCCTTCGCATACGATCGCAAGTCACCGGAATGAAAATAGGCTCCCAGACCGCGTAGGGAGATTCACAATTCACTCAACAATCTAGAGTATTACATGAGGCTGAGGGGTAGTACATTTATTTACGGAGTTTATCGTGAGTAGTACGATGAGAAATAAGACATTTTTTAGGGTAGCAAACTGTTTTCTTTTTGTTTGTCAATTTTTTAATATATAAAAATGAGTAATATTTTAAATCGCAGCAGCCGACCACTCGGCATAGGTGAAAAGTTTTGAATATTCACATAAGGGTAGTTTCTGATACGGACTTAGCGAAATTCTCCGTTTTTCGAAGGAGCAACGTTTTTTTTTTTTGAAATCTTAAAAAACTGTAAAAAAAATAAAACCTCGCTCCTTCGAAAAACGGAGAATTACTATAAGTCCGTATAAAAAACTACCCTCATGTAGAAATTCAAAACTTATCACCTATGCCGAAGGGTCGGCTGCTGCGATTTTATCATTTTCCGAATTTTGAGATCTTAAAAAATTAAAAAAAAAAAAAAAAAAAACGTTGCTCCTTCGAAAAACTGAGAATTTCTATGTCCGTATCGGATACTACCCTCATGTAAATATTCAAAACATTTTACCTATGCCGAGTGGTCGGTTGCTGCGATTTAATCATTTTCCGAATTTTAAGATCTTAAAAAATTAAAAAAAAAAAAAAAAAAAACGTTGCTCCTTCGAAAAACTGAGGATTTCTAGGTCCGTATCGGATACTACCCTCATGTAAATATTCAAAACATTTTACCTATGCCGAGTGGTCGGCTGCTGCGAATTAATCATTTTCCGAATTTTGAGATCTTAAAAAATTTAAAAAAAAAAAAACGTTGCTCCTTCGAAGAACTGAGAATTTCTAGGTCCGTATCGGATACTACCCTCATGTAAATATTCAAAACATTTTACCTATGCCGAGTGGTCGGCTGCTGCGATTTTATCGTTTTCCAAGATTTGAGATCTTAAAAAATAAAAAAAAAAAAAAGTTGCTCCTTCGAAAAACTGAGAATTTCTAGGTCCGTATCGGATACGACCCTCATCTAAATATTCAAAACATTTTACCTATGCCGAGTGGTCGGCTGCTGCGATTTAATCATTTTCCAAGATTTGAGATCTTAAAAAAATAAAAAAAAAAATAAAAAAATCGTTGCTCCTTCGAAAAACTGAGAATTTCTATGTCCGTATCGGATACTACCTTCATGTAAATATTCAAAACATTTAACCTATGCCGAGTGGTCGGCTGCTGCGATTTAATCATTTTCCGAATTTTAAGATCTTAAAAAATTAAAAAAAAAAAAAAAACGTTGCTCCTTCGAAAAACTGAGAATTTCTAGGTCCGTATCGGATACTACCCTCATGTCAATATTCAAAACATTTTACCTATGCCGAGTGGTCGGCTGCTGCGATTTTATCGTTTTCCAAGATTTGAGATCTTTAAAAATAAAAAAAAAAAAAAGTTGCTCCTTCGAAAAACTGAGAATTTCTAGGTCCGTATCGGATACGACCCTCATGTAAATATTCAAAACATTTTACCTATGCCGAGTGGTCGGCTGCTGCGATTTAATCATTTTCCAAGATTTGAGATCTTAAAAAAATAAAAAAAAAATAAAAAAATCGTTGCCCCTTCGAAAAACTGAGAATTTCTATGTCCGTATCGGATACTACCTTCATGTAAATATTCAAAACATTTAACCTATGCCGAGTGGTCGGCTGCTGCGATTTATTCATTTTCCGAATTTTGAGATCTTAAAAATTAAAAAAAAAAAAAAAGTTGCTCCTTCGAAAAACTGAGAATTTCTATGTCCGTATCGGATACTACCTTCATGTAAATATTCAAAACATTTTACCTACGCCGAGTGGTCAGCTGCTGCGATTTTATCGTTTTCCAAGATTTGAGATCTTAAAAAATTAAAAAAAAAAAAAAAAAAAACGTTGCTCCTTCGAAAAACTGAAAATTTCTATGTCCGTATCGGATACTACCCTCATGTCAATATTCAAAACATTTTACCTATGCCGAGTGGTCGGCTGCTGCGATTTAATCATTTTCCGAATTTTGAGATCTTAAAAAATTAAAAAAAAAAAAAAAAACGTTGCTCTTTCGAAAAACTGAGAATTTCTAGGTCCGTATCGGATACTACCCTCATGTCAATATTCAAAACATTTTACCTATGCCGAGTGGTCGGCTGCTGCGATTTAATCATTTTCCGAATTTTAAGATCTTAAAAATTAAAAAAAAAAAAAAAAAAAAATACGTTGCTCCTTCGAAAAACTGAGAATTTCTAGGTCCGTATCGGATACTACCCTCATGTAAATAATCAAAACATTTTACCTATGCCGAGTGGTCGGCTGCTGCGATTTAATCATTTTCCGAATTTTGAGATCTTAAAAAATTAAAAAAAAAAAAAAAAAAAACGTTGCTCCTTCGAAAAACTGAGAATTTCTATGTCCGTATCGGATACTACCTTCATGTAAATATTCAAAACATTTAACCTATGCCGAATGGTCGGCTGCTGCGATTTAATCATTTTCCGAATTTTGAGATTGTCACGTACAACGTTACAATTTAAAAATTTCTTTTTCTTAATTTTATTTTCCGTTTTTAAAATAAGTCGAGACCCACACGAACTTCAAACCAAAAACGTGCATCTTTAAAACTTTTCACATGCCTAGATTTTCGTAATAACTCTGCATGTGGGAAGCAATAAACTTCCAAATTTATGCGAAAAGTTCTTTTGAAGTCATAGTTCGTTTTTCTCAAAACGAACTGTGAACCGCAGGTGCAGCACTAAGCTATAAAAATACCCCCTTCTACGATTAGTACATAGCCACGCGTCAATATATATATGTATACATGCATAGGCCTGCTTGACTCTTCTCAGCATGAGAATGTTTTCGTCAAGAGCCACAAGTGTTACAATAAAGGAAGCCGCTAAGCGTGCCTAAGACACGTGGGTAAGAGACCCTAATAATATCTTTATTGCCGCTCTGGAAAAGAATTTCCAAGAATTGTAGAAGAAGTCGAGCACGCCGATGCCCAAATTCGAAGACGCCACACACTCTTTCTTTCTCTCTCTCACTCTACCGCTCTCTGTTCATTCACACACACCACACACAAGATGCAATGTTACATATTAGCCACAGAGCGCACGTGTTCCTCCACCCCCACATAAATGGACCTGTATGGGACCTCGGCATGAGAGCAGTAATAAGAATTTTCCGACCGAGCTCCGAGTGCAACCATAGAGATGGCTAAGAGCCCTATGACACTCGGGTGAGAAGTCGTAAAATCTGATTTTTATTGCTGCTCAAGAAATAGAAACTAGATGAAAGCACCAAAAGCGGCGATGCCTAAAATTATAAACCCCACCTCCCACGATTCACTTAACCCCACTCTTTCAAAAATACAGATAGTCCATCTCAGCAGGAGATAAGCTACACCTCTATGACCATATTTGAAAATTCAAATCCCTTCCATTATTCAGATTCCGATCTTATAAAAAGGCACCCCTTTTGCCCAAAAACCAGTTCCGTCGTAAACACAGTCGCGTCAGAAGCGCAGTTCCGGGCTCATATTATAAGAGTGATCAGAAGTTTTAAAAGTTATATTTATCAAAGATTACTTTACACCGCCGACTCCGTGTAGAGTTGCTCGGTCTATATAAATTATCAATACTATTAAAGTTCATTGAACAAGTGTTTACTATCAAAAGAATTATTTTATAAGTTCGCGAAAATTGTGCGAGTTCACCGAATTACTACAACATCGATCCAAAGTTATAACGTTGACACCTCTCCGATAAGGTAAATTTACAACCTTTATAATATTTTATGTATAACTGCATTGGTTTAATATAATTATAATTTGAGTTTGCAAGACATCCCAGATAATTGTTGCTCATTTTATAACCTTTGCCCTTAGTAGATTGACTTCAAGTGTGTAAAGAATCCTAGATCCCTTTGCACCATTACGAGAATATCCTATATTAAACTCCCAAACTATAATTCGGGCATACAAGACATCCTAGATAATTGTTGCTTGTCTTGTAATCTCATGTTAAAGAATCCTAGATCCCTTTGACATATCCCTAAATAACAAACTCATTTATTCCTAGTCCGAATAACAAGACTTCTCGAGGTCTATCAGCATACTTTCCCACTACCTATTATCCATCCGGGTAATAACAGAGTTAGCGTTTACCGCTCGACGCTTGACTCGATTTTCCTACCGTCTCCGGACGTGACAAGATCTTAAAAAATTAAAAAAAAAAAAACGTTGCTCCTTCGAAGAACTGAGAATTTCTAGGTCCGTATCGGATACTACCTTCATGTCAATATTCAAAACATTTTACCTATGCCAAGTGGTCGGCTGCAGCGATTTAATCATTTTCCGAATTTTGAGATCTTAAAAAGAAAAAAAAAAAAAAAACGTTGCTCCTTCGAAAAACTGCGGATTTCTAGGTCCGTATCGGATACTACCCTCATGTCAATATTCAAAACATTTTACCTATGCCGAGTGGTCGGCTGCAGCGATTTAATCATTTTACGAATTTTGAGATCTTGAAAAATTAAAAAAAAAAAAAAGTTGCTCCTTCTAAAAACTGAGAATTTCTATGTCCGTATCGGATACTACCTTCATGTAAATATTCAAAACATTTTACCTACGCCGAGTGGTCAGCTGCTGCGATTTTATCGTTTTCCAAGATTTGAGATCTTAAAAAATTAAAAAAAAAAACGTTGCTCCTCCGAAAAACTGAGAATTTCTAAATCCGTATCGGATACTACCCTCATGTAAATATTCAAAACATTTTACCTATGCCGAGTGGTCGGCTGCTGCGATTTATTCATTTTCCGAATTTTGAGATCTTAAAAATTAAAAAAAAAAAAAAAGTTGCTCCTTCGAAAAACTGAGAATTTCTATGTCCGTATCGGATACTACCTTCATGTAAATATTCAAAACATTTTACCTACGCCGAGTGGTCAGCTGCTGCGATTTTATCGTTTTCCAAGATTTGAGATCTTAAAAAATTTAAAAAAAAAAAAAAAAAAAACGTTGCTCCTTCGAAAAACTGAAAATTTCTATGTCCGTATCGGATACTACCCTCATGTCAATATTCAAAACATTTTACCTATGCCGAGTGGTCGGCTGCTGCGATTTAATCATTTTCCGAATTTTGAGATCTTAAAAAATTTAAAAAAAAAAGAAAAACGTTGCTCTTTCGAAAAACTGAGAATTTCTAGGTCCGTATCGGATACTACCCTCATGTCAATATTCAAAACATTTTACCTATGCCGAGTGGTCGGCTGCTGCGATTTAATCATTTTCCGAATTTTAAGATCTTAAAAATTAAAAAAAAAAAAAAAAAAAAACGTTGCTCCTTCGAAAAACTGAGAATTTCTATGTCCGTATCGGATACTACCTTCATGTAAATATTCAAAACATTTAACCTATGCCGAATGGTCGGCTGCTGCGATTTAATCATTTTCCGAATTTTGAGATCTTAAAAAATTAAAAAAAAAAAAACGTTGCTCCTTCGAAGAACTGAGAATTTCTAGGTCCGTATCGGATACTACCTTCATGTAAATATTCAAAACATTTTACCTACGCCGAGTGGTCAGCTGCTGCGATTTTATCGTTTTCCAAGATTTGAGATCTTAAAAAATTAAAAAAAAAAAAAAACAAAAACGTTGCTCCTTCGAAAAACTGAGGATTTCTAGGTCCGTATCGGATACTACCCTCAAGTCAATATTCAAAACATTTTACCTATGCCGAGTGGTCGGCTGCAGCGATTTAATCATTTTCCGAATTTTGAGATCTTAAAAAATTTAAAAAAAAAAAAAAAAAAAGTTGCTCCTTCTAAAAACTGAGAATTTCTATGTCCGTATCGGATACTACCTTCATGTAAATATTCAAAACATTTTACCTACGCCGAGTGGTCAGCTGCTGCGATTTTATCGTTTTCCAAGATTTGAGATCTTAAAAAATTTAAAAAAAAAACGTTGCTCCTCCGAAAAACTGAGAATTTCTAAATCCGTATCGGATACTACCCTCATGTAAATATTCAAAACATTTTACCTATGCCGAGTGGTCGGCTGCTGCGATTTTATCGTTTTCCAAGATTTGAGATCTTAAAAAATAAAAATAAAAAAAAGTTGCTCCTTCGAAAAACTGAGAATTTCTAGGTCCGTATCAGATACGACCCTCATGTAAATATTCAAAACATTTTACCTATGCCGAGTGGTCGGCTGCTGCGATTCAATCATTTTCCAAGATTTGAGATCTAAAAAAAATAAAAAAAAAATAAAAAAATCGTTGCTCCTTCGAAAAACTGAGAATTTCTAGGTCCGTATCGGATACGACCCTCATGTAAATATTCAAAACATTTTACCTATGCCGAGTGGTCGGCTGCTGCGATTTTATCGTTTTCCAAGATTTGAGATCTTAAAAAATTAAAAAAAAAAAAAGTTGCTCCTTCGAAAAACTGAGAATTTCTATGTCCGTATCGGATACTACCTTCATGTAAATATTCGAAACATTTTACCTACGCCGAGTGGTCAGCTGCTGCAATTTTATCGTTTTCCAAGATTTGAGATCTAAAAAAAATAAAAAAAAAATAAAAAAATCGTTGCTCCTTCGAAAAACTGAGAATTTCTAGGTCCGTATCGGATACGACCCTCATGTAAATATTCAAAACATTTTACCTATGCCGAGTGGTCGGCTGCTGCGATTTTATCGTTTTCCAAGATTTGAGATCTTAAAAAATTAAAAAAAAAAAAAGTTGCTCCTTCGAAAAACTGAGAATTTCTATGTCCGTATCGGATACTACCTTCATGTAAATATTCAAAACATTTAACCTATGCCGAGTGGTCGGCTGCTGCGATTTATTCATTTTCCGAATTTTGAGATCTTAAAAATTAAAAAAAAAAAAAAAGTTGCTCCTTCGAAAAACTGAGAATTTCTATGTCCGTATCGGATACTACCTTCATGTAAATATTCAAAACATTTTACCTACGCCGAGTGGTCAGCTGCTGCGATTTTATCGTTTTCCAAGATTTGAGATCTTAAAAAATTAAAAAAAAAAGAAAAAAAATCGTTGCTCCTTCGAAAAACTGAGAATTTCTATGTCCGTATCGGATACTACCTTCATGTAAATATTCAAAACATTTAACCTATGCCGAGTGGTCGGCTGCTGCGATTTATTCATTTTCCGAATTTTGAGATCTTAAAAATTAAAAAAAAAAAAAAAGTTGCTCCTTCGAAAAACTGAGAATTTCTATGTCCGTATCGGATACTACCTTCATGTAAATATTCGAAACATTTTACCTACGCCGAGTGGTCAGCTGCTGCAATTTTATCGTTTTCCAAGATTTGAGATCTTAAAAAATTAGAAAAGAAAAGAAAAAAAATCGTTGCTCCTTCGACAAACTGAGAATTTCTAAATCCGTATCGGATACTACCCTCATGTAAATATTCAAAACATTTTACCTATGCCGAGTGGTCGGCTGCTGCGATTTTATCGTTTTCCAAGATTTGAGATCTTAAAAAATTTAAAAAAAAAACGTTGCTCCTTCGAAAAACTGAGAATTTCTAGGTCCGTATCGGATACTACCCTCATGTAAATATTCAAAACATTTTACCTATGCCGAGTGGTCGACTGCTGCGATTGAATCATTTTCCGAATTTTAAGATCTTAAAAATTAAAAAAAAAAAAAAAAAAAAAAACGTTGCTCCTTCGAAAAACTGAGAATTTCTATGTCCGTATCGGATACTACCTTCATGTTAATATCCAAAACATTTTACCTATGCCGAGTGGTCGGCTGCTGCGATTTTATCATTTTCCGAATTTTGAGATCTTACAAGTTAAAAAAAAAAAAAAAAAAAACGTTGCTCCTTCGAAAAACTGAGGATTTCTAGGTCCGTATCGGATACTACCCTCATGTAAATATTCAAAACATTTTACCTATGCCGAGTGGTCGGCTGCTACGATTTAATCATTTTAAGAATTTTGAGATCTTAAAAAAAAAAAGAAAAAAAGTCGTTGCTCCTTCGAAAAACTGAGAATTTCTATGTCCGTATCGGATACTACCTTCATGTAAATATTCAAAACATTTAACCTATGTCGAGTGGTCGGCTGCTGCGATTTAATCGTTTTCCGAATTTTGAGATCGTACAAATTAAAAAAAAAAAAAAAAAACGTTGCTCCTTCGAAAAACTGAGGATTTCTAGGTCCGTATCGGATACTACCCTCATGTAAATATTCAAAACATTTTACCTATGCCGAGTGGTCGGCTGCTGCGATTTAATCGTTTTCCGAATTTTGAGATCTTAAAAAATTAAAAAAAAAAAAAAAAACGTTGCTCCTTCGAAAAACTGAGAATTTCTAGGTCCGTATCGAATACTACCTTCATGTAAATATTCAAAACATTTTACCTACGCCGAGTGGTCAGCTGCTGCGATTTTATCGTTTTCCAAGATTTGAGATCTTAAAAAATTTAAAAAAAAAACGTTGCTCCTCCGAAAAACTGAGAATTTCTAAATCCGTATCGGATACTACCCTCATGTAAATATTCAAAACATTTTACCTATGCCGAGTGGTCGGCTGCTGCGATTTAATCATTTTCCGAATTTTGAGATCTTAAAAAAAAAAAAAAAAAAAAAACGTTGCTCCTTCGAAAAACTGAGAATTTCTATGTCCGTATCGGATACTACCCTCATGTAAATATTCAAAACATTTTACCTATGCCGAGTGGTCGGCTGCTGCGATTTAATCATTTTCCGAATTTTGAGATCTTAAAAAATAAAAAAAAAAAAAAAAAAACGTTGCTCCTTCGAAAAACTGAGAATTTCTAGGTCCGTATCGGATACTACCCTCATGTGAATATTCGAAACATTTTACCTATGCCGAGTGGTCGGCTGCTGCGATTTAATCATTTTCCGAATTTTAAGATCTTAAAAATTAAAAAAAAAAGAAAAAAAAATACGTTGCTCCTTCGAAAAACTGAGAATTTCTAGGTCCGTATCGGATACTACCCTCATGTAAATATTCAAAACATTTTACCTATGCCGAGTGGTCGGCTGCTGCGATTTAATCATTTTCCGAATTTTAAGATCTTAAAAATTAAAAAAAAAAAAAAAAAAAAAACGTTGCTCCTTCGAAAAACTGAGAATTTCTATGTCCGTATCGGATACTACCTTCATGTAAATATTCAAAACATTTAACCTATGCCGAATGGTCGGCTGCTGCGATTTAATCATTTTCCGAATTTTGAGATCTTAAAAAATTAAAAAAAAAAAAACGTTGCTCCTTCGAAGAACTGAGAATTTCTAGGTCCGTATCGGATACTACCTTCATGTAAATATTCAAAACATTTTACCTACGCCGAGTGGTCAGCTGCTGCGATTTTATCGTTTTCCAAGATTTGAGATCTTAAAAAATTTAAAAAAAAAACGTTGCTCCTCCGAAAAACTGAGAATTTCTAAATCCGTATCGGATACTACCCTCATGTAAATATTCAAAACATTTTACCTATGCCGAGTGGTCGGCTGCTGCGATTTTATCGTTTTCCAAGATTTGAGATCTTAAAAAATAAAAATAAAAAAAAGTTGCTCCTTCGAAAAACTGAGAATTTCTAGGTCCGTATCAGATACGACCCTCATGTAAATATTCAAAACATTTTACCTATGCCGAGTGGTCGGCTGCTGCGATTCAATCATTTTCCAAGATTTGAGATCTAAAAAAAATAAAAAAAAAATAAAAAAATCGTTGCTCCTTCGAAAAACTGAGAATTTCTAGGTCCGTATCGGATACGACCCTCATGTAAATATTCAAAACATTTTACCTACGCCGAGTGGTCAGCTGCTGCGATTTTATCGTTTTCCAAGATTTGAGATCTTAAAAAATTAAAAAAAAAAAAAAAAAAAAACGTTGCTCCTTCGAAAAACTGAAAATTTCTATGTCCGTATCGGATACTACCCTCATGTCAATATTCAAAACATTTTACCTATGCCGAGTGGTCGGCTGCTGCGATTTAATCATTTTCCGAATTTTGAGATCTTAAAAAATTTAAAAAAAAAAGAAAAACGTTGCTCTTTCGAAAAACTGAGAATTTCTAGGTCCGTATCGGATACTACCCTCATGTCAATATTCAAAACATTTTACCTATGCCGAGTGGTCGGCTGCTGCGATTTAATCATTTTCCGAATTTTAAGATCTTAAAAATTAAAAAAAAAAAAAAAAAAAAACGTTGCTCCTTCGAAAAACTGAGAATTTCTATGTCCGTATCGGATACTACCTTCATGTAAATATTCAAAACATTTAACCTATGCCGAATGGTCGGCTGCTGCGATTTAATCATTTTCCGAATTTTGAGATCTTAAAAAATTAAAAAAAAAAAAACGTTGCTCCTTCGAAGAACTGAGAATTTCTAGGTCCGTATCGGATACTACCTTCATGTAAATATTCAAAACATTTTACCTACGCCGAGTGGTCAGCTGCTGCGATTTTATCGTTTTCCAAGATTTGAGATCTTAAAAAATTAAAAAAAAAAAAAAACAAAAACGTTGCTCCTTCGAAAAACTGAGGATTTCTAGGTCCGTATCGGATACTACCCTCAAGTCAATATTCAAAACATTTTACCTATGCCGAGTGGTCGGCTGCAGCGATTTAATCATTTTCCGAATTTTGAGATCTTAAAAAATTTAAAAAAAAAAAAAAAAAAAGTTGCTCCTTCTAAAAACTGAGAATTTCTATGTCCGTATCGGATACTACCTTCATGTAAATATTCAAAACATTTTACCTACGCCGAGTGGTCAGCTGCTGCGATTTTATCGTTTTCCAAGATTTGAGATCTTAAAAAATTTAAAAAAAAAACGTTGCTCCTCCGAAAAACTGAGAATTTCTAAATCCGTATCGGATACTACCCTCATGTAAATATTCAAAACATTTTACCTACGCCGAGTGGTCAGCTGCTGCGATTTTATCGTTTTCCAAGATTTGAGATCTTAAAAAATTTAAAAAAAAAACGTTGCTCCTCCGAAAAACTGAGAATTTCTAAATCCGTATCGGATACTACCCTCATGTAAATATTCAAAACATTTTACCTATGCCGAGTGGTCGGCTGCTGCGATTCAATCATTTTCCAAGATTTGAGATCTAAAAAAAATAAAAAAAAAATAAAAAAATCGTTGCTCCTTCGAAAAACTGAGAATTTCTAGGTCCGTATCGGATACGACCCTCATGTAAATATTCAAAACATTTTACCTATGCCGAGTGGTCGGCTGCTGCGATTTTATCGTTTTCCAAGATTTGAGATCTTAAAAAATTAAAAAAAAAAAAAGTTGCTCCTTCGAAAAACTGAGAATTTCTATGTCCGTATCGGATACTACCTTCATGTAAATATTCGAAACATTTTACCTACGCCGAGTGGTCAGCTGCTGCGATTCAATCGTTTTCCAAGATTTGAGATCTAAAAAAAATAAAAAAAAAATAAAAAAATCGTTGCTCCTTCGAAAAACTGAGAATTTCTAGGTCCGTATCGGATACGACCCTCATGTAAATATTCAAAACATTTTACCTATGCCGAGTGGTCGGCTGCTGCGATTTTATCGTTTTCCAAGATTTGAGATCTTAAAAAATTAAAAAAAAAAAAAGTTGCTCCTTCGAAAAACTGAGAATTTCTATGTCCGTATCGGATACTACCTTCATGTAAATATTCAAAACATTTAACCTATGCCGAGTGGTCGGCTGCTGCGATTTATTCATTTTCCGAATTTTGAGATCTTAAAAATTAAAAAAAAAAAAAAAGTTGCTCCTTCGAAAAACTGAGAATTTCTATGTCCGTATCGGATACTACCTTCATGTAAATATTCAAAACATTTTACCTACGCCGAGTGGTCAGCTGCTGCGATTTTATCGTTTTCCAAGATTTGAGATCTTAAAAAATTAAAAAAAAAAGAAAAAAAATCGTTGCTCCTTCGAAAAACTGAGAATTTCTATGTCCGTATCGGATACTACCTTCATGTAAATATTCAAAACATTTAACCTATGCCGAGTGGTCGGCTGCTGCGATTTATTCATTTTCCGAATTTTGAGATCTTAAAAATTAAAAAAAAAAAAAAAGTTGCTCCTTCGAAAAACTGAGAATTTCTATGTCCGTATCGGATACTACCTTCATGTAAATATTCGAAACATTTTACCTACGCCGAGTGGTCAGCTGCTGCAATTTTATCGTTTTCCAAGATTTGAGATCTTAAAAAATTAGAAAAGAAAAGAAAAAAAATCGTTGCTCCTTCGACAAACTGAGAATTTCTAAATCCGTATCGGATACTACCCTCATGTAAATATTCAAAACATTTTACCTATGCCGAGTGGTCGGCTGCTGCGATTTTATCGTTTTCCAAGATTTGAGATCTTAAAAAATTTAAAAAAAAAACGTTGCTCCTTCGAAAAACTGAGAATTTCTAGGTCCGTATCGGATACTACCCTCATGTAAATATTCAAAACATTTTACCTATGCCGAGTGGTCGACTGCTGCGATTGAATCATTTTCCGAATTTTAAGATCTTAAAAATTAAAAAAAAAAAAAAAAAAAAAAACGTTGCTCCTTCGAAAAACTGAGAATTTCTATGTCCGTATCGGATACTACCTTCATGTTAATATCCAAAACATTTTACCTATGCCGAGTGGTCGGCTGCTGCGATTTTATCATTTTCCGAATTTTGAGATCTTACAAGTTAAAAAAAAAAAAAAAAAAAACGTTGCTCCTTCGAAAAACTGAGGATTTCTAGGTCCGTATCGGATACTACCCTCATGTAAATATTCAAAACATTTTACCTATGCCGAGTGGTCGGCTGCTACGATTTAATCATTTTAAGAATTTTGAGATCTTAAAAAAAAAAAGAAAAAAAGTCGTTGCTCCTTCGAAAAACTGAGAATTTCTATGTCCGTATCGGATACTACCTTCATGTAAATATTCAAAACATTTAACCTATGTCGAGTGGTCGGCTGCTGCGATTTAATCGTTTTCCGAATTTTGAGATCGTACAAATTAAAAAAAAAAAAAAAAAACGTTGCTCCTTCGAAAAACTGAGGATTTCTAGGTCCGTATCGGATACTACCCTCATGTAAATATTCAAAACATTTTACCTATGCCGAGTGGTCGGCTGCTGCGATTTAATCGTTTTCCGAATTTTGAGATCTTAAAAAATTAAAAAAAAAAAAAAAAACGTTGCTCCTTCGAAAAACTGAGAATTTCTAGGTCCGTATCGAATACTACCTTCATGTAAATATTCAAAACATTTTACCTACGCCGAGTGGTCAGCTGCTGCGATTTTATCGTTTTCCAAGATTTGAGATCTTAAAAAATTTAAAAAAAAAACGTTGCTCCTCCGAAAAACTGAGAATTTCTAAATCCGTATCGGATACTACCCTCATGTAAATATTCAAAACATTTTACCTATGCCGAGTGGTCGGCTGCTGCGATTTAATCATTTTCCGAATTTTGAGATCTTAAAAAAAAAAAAAAAAAAAAAACGTTGCTCCTTCGAAAAACTGAGAATTTCTATGTCCGTATCGGATACTACCCTCATGTAAATATTCAAAACATTTTACCTATGCCGAGTGGTCGGCTGCTGCGATTTAATCATTTTCCGAATTTTGAGATCTTAAAAAATAAAAAAAAAAAAAAAAAAACGTTGCTCCTTCGAAAAACTGAGAATTTCTAGGTCCGTATCGGATACTACCCTCATGTGAATATTCGAAACATTTTACCTATGCCGAGTGGTCGGCTGCTGCGATTTAATCATTTTCCGAATTTTAAGATCTTAAAAATTAAAAAAAAAAGAAAAAAAAATACGTTGCTCCTTCGAAAAACTGAGAATTTCTAGGTCCGTATCGGATACTACCCTCATGTAAATATTCAAAACATTTTACCTATGCCGAGTGGTCGGCTGCTGCGATTTAATCATTTTCCGAATTTTAAGATCTTAAAAATTAAAAAAAAAAAAAAAAAAAAAACGTTGCTCCTTCGAAAAACTGAGAATTTCTATGTCCGTATCGGATACTACCTTCATGTAAATATTCAAAACATTTAACCTATGCCGAATGGTCGGCTGCTGCGATTTAATCATTTTCCGAATTTTGAGATCTTAAAAAATTAAAAAAAAAAAAACGTTGCTCCTTCGAAGAACTGAGAATTTCTAGGTCCGTATCGGATACTACCTTCATGTAAATATTCAAAACATTTTACCTACGCCGAGTGGTCAGCTGCTGCGATTTTATCGTTTTCCAAGATTTGAGATCTTAAAAAATTTAAAAAAAAAACGTTGCTCCTCCGAAAAACTGAGAATTTCTAAATCCGTATCGGATACTACCCTCATGTAAATATTCAAAACATTTTACCTATGCCGAGTGGTCGGCTGCTGCGATTTTATCGTTTTCCAAGATTTGAGATCTTAAAAAATAAAAATAAAAAAAAGTTGCTCCTTCGAAAAACTGAGAATTTCTAGGTCCGTATCAGATACGACCCTCATGTAAATATTCAAAACATTTTACCTATGCCGAGTGGTCGGCTGCTGCGATTCAATCATTTTCCAAGATTTGAGATCTAAAAAAAATAAAAAAAAAATAAAAAAATCGTTGCTCCTTCGAAAAACTGAGAATTTCTAGGTCCGTATCGGATACGACCCTCATGTAAATATTCAAAACATTTTACCTATGCCGAGTGGTCGGCTGCTGCGATTTTATCGTTTTCCAAGATTTGAGATCTTAAAAAATTAAAAAAAAAAAAAGTTGCTTCTTCGAAAAACTGAGAATTTCTATGTCCGTATCGGATACTACCTTCATGTAAATATTCAAAACATTTAACCTATGCCGAGTGGTCGGCTGCTGCGATTTATTCATTTTCCGAATTTTGAGATCTTAAAAATTAAAAAAAAAAAAAAAGTTGCTCCTTCGAAAAACTGAGAATTTCTATGTCCGTATCGGATACTACCTTCATGTAAATATTCAAAACATTTTACCTACGCCGAGTGGTCAGCTGCTGCGATTTTATCGTTTTCCAAGATTTGAGATCTTAAAAAATTAAAAAAAAAAGAAAAAAAATCGTTGCTCCTTCGAAAAACTGAGAATTTCTATGTCCGTATCGGATACTACCTTCATGTAAATATTCAAAACATTTAACCTATGCCGAGTGGTCGGCTGCTGCGATTTATTCATTTTCCGAATTTTGAGATCTTAAAAATTAAAAAAAAAAAAAAAGTTGCTCCTTCGAAAAACTGAGAATTTCTATGTCCGTATCGGATACTACCTTCATGTAAATATTCGAAACATTTTACCTACGCCGAGTGGTCAGCTGCTGCAATTTTATCGTTTTCCAAGATTTGAGATCTTAAAAAATTAAAAAAGAAAAGAAAAAAAATCGTTGCTCCTTCGACAAACTGAGAATTTCTAAATCCGTATCGGATACTACCCTCATGTAAATATTCAAAACATTTTACCTATGCCGAGTGGTCGGCTGCTGCGATTTTATCGTTTTCCAAGATTTGAGATCTTAAAAAATTAAAAAAAAAAACGTTGCTCCTTCGAAAAACTGAGAATTTCTAGGTCCGTATCGGATACTACCCTCATGTAAATATTCAAAACATTTTACCTATGCCGAGTGGTCGACTGCTGCGATTTTATCATTTTCCGAATTTTGAGATCTTACAAGTTAAAAAAAAAAAAAAAAAAAACGTTGCTCCTTCGAAAAACTGAGGATTTCTAGGTCCGTATCGGATACTACCCTCATGTAAATATTCAAAACATTTTACCTATGCCGAGTGGTCGGCTGCTACGATTTAATCATTTTAAGAATTTTGAGATCTTAAAAAAAAAAAGAAAAAAAGTCGTTGCTCCTTCGAAAAACTGAGAATTTCTATGTCCGTATCGGATACTACCTTCATGTAAATATTCAAAACATTTAACCTATGTCGAGTGGTCGGCTGCTGCGATTTAATCGTTTTCCGAATTTTGAGATCGTACAAATTAAAAAAAAAAAAAAAAAAACGTTGCTCCTTCGAAAAACTGAGGATTTCTAGGTCCGTATCGGATACTACCCTCATGTAAATATTCAAAACATTTTACCTATGCCGAGTGGTCGGCTGCTGCGATTTAATCGTTTTCCGAATTTTGAGATCTTAAAAAATTAAAAAAAAAAAAAAAAAACGTTGCTCCTTCGAAAAACTGAGAATTTCTAGGTCCGTATCGAATACTACCTTCATGTAAATATTCAAAACATTTTACCTACGCCGAGTGGTCAGCTGCTGCGATTTTATCGTTTTCCAAGATTTGAGATCTTAAAAAATTTAAAAAAAAAACGTTGCTCCTCCGAAAAACTGAGAATTTCTAAATCCGTATCGGATACTACCCTCATGTAAATATTCAAAACATTTTACCTATGCCGAGTGGTCGGCTGCTGCGATTTAATCATTTTCCGAATTTTGAGATCTTAAAAAAAAAAAAAAAAAAAAAACGTTGCTCCTTCGAAAAACTGAGAATTTCTATGTCCGTATCGGATACTACCCTCATGTAAATATTCAAAACATTTTACCTATGCCGAGTGGTCGGCTGCTGCGATTTAATCATTTTCCGAATTTTGAGATCTTAAAAAATTAAAAAAAAAAAAAAAAAACGTTGCTCCTTCGAAAAACTGAGAATTTCTAGGTCCGTATCGGATACTACCCTCATGTGAATATTCGAAACATTTTACCTATGCCGAGTGGTCGGCTGCTGCGATTTAATCATTTTCCGAATTTTAAGATCTTAAAAATTAAAAAAAAAAGAAAAAAAAATACGTTGCTCCTTCGAAAAACTGAGAATTTCTAGGTCCGTATCGGATACTACCCTCATGTAAATATTCAAAACATTTTACCTATGCCGAGTGGTCGGCTGCTGCGATTTAATCATTTTCCGAATTTTGAGATCTTAAAAAATTAAAAAAAAAAAAAAAAAAAGTTGCTCCTTCGAAAAACTGAGAATTTCTATGTCCGTATCGGATACTACCTTCATGTAAATATTCAAAACATTTAACCTATGCCGAATGGTCGGCTGCTGCGATTTAATCATTTTCCGAATTTTGAGATCTTAAAAAATTAAAAAAAAAAAAACGTTGCTCCTTCGAAGAACTGAGAATTTCTAGGTCCGTATCGGATACTACCCTCATGTAAATATTCAAAACATTTTACCTATGCCGAGTGGTCGGCTGCTGCGATTTTATCGTTTTCCAAGATTTGAGATCTTAAAAAATAAAAAAAAAAAAAGTTGCTCCTTCGAAAAACTGAGAATTTCTAGGTCCGTATCGGATACGACCCTCATGTAAATATTCAAAACATTTTACCTATGCCGAGTGGTCGGCTGCTGCGATTTAATCATTTTCCAAGATTTGAGATCTTAAAAAAATAAAAAAAAAAGAAAAAAATCGTTGCTCCTTCGAAAAACTGAGAATTTCTATGTCCGTATCGGATACTACCTTCATGTAAATATTCAAAACATTTAACCTATGCCGAGTGGTCGGCTGCTGCGATTTATTCATTTTCCGAATTTTGAGATCTTAAAAATTAAAAAACAAAAAAAAAGTTGCTGCTTCGAAAAACTGAGAATTTCTATGTCCGTATCGGATACTACCTTCATGTAAATATTCGAAACATTTTACCTACGCCGAGTGGTCAGCTGCTGCGATTTTATCGTTTTCCAAGATTTGAGATCTTAAAAAATTAATAAAAAAAACGTTGCTCCTCCGAAAAACTGAGAATTTCTATGTCCGTATCGGATACTACCTTTATGTAAATATCCAAAACATTTTACCTATGCCGAGTGGTCGGCTGCCGCGATTTTATCATTTTCCGAATTTTGAGATCTTACAAGTTAAAAAAAAAAAAAAAAAAAACGTTGCTCCTTCGAAAAACTGAGGATTTCTAGGTCCGTATCGGATACTACCCTCATGTAAATATTCAAAACATTTTACCTATGCCGAGTGGTCGGCTGCTGCGATTTAATCATTTTCCGAATTTTGAGATCTTAAAAAAAAAAAAAAAAAAAAAAAAACGTTGCTCCTTCGAAAAACTGAGAATTTCTAGGTCCGTATCGGATACTACCCTCATGTAAATATTCAAAACATTTTACCTATGCCGAGTGGTCGGCTGCTGCGATTTTATCGTTTTCCAAGATTTGAGATCTTAAAAAATTAAAAAAAAAAAAAAAGTTGCTCCTTCGAAAAACTGAGAATTTCTAGGTCCGTATCGGATACGACCCTCATGTAAATATTCAAAACATTTGACCTATGCCGAGTGGTCGGCTGCAGCGATTTAATCATTTTCCGAATTTTAAGATCTTAAAAGTTAAAAAAAAAAAAAAATAATAAACGTTGCTCCTTCGAAAAACTGAGAATTTCTATGTCCATATCGGATACTACCCTCATGTAAATATTCAAAACATTTTACCTATGCCGAGTGGTCGGCTGCTGCGATTTAAAATATTACTTATTTTTAAATATTAAAAAATTGACAATCAAAAAGAAAACAGTTTGCTCCCCTGAAAAATGGCTTATTTCTCATAGTGCTCACGTTAAACCCCGCAAAAAATTTACTACCCCTCAGACTCATGTATTACCCGAGATTGTCGAGTGAATTGTTAATCTCCCTACGCGGGCACTAGACGCCGCTGCGGCCCTGCATCGCGGCGCTCGGTTACTAGCTCCGGCTGCTACCTTCAGCCTAATGGAGCTTCTACAAAAAATGGAGTCTTCTTCCTGATCCCAGCCGTGTTTTCCTCTTCGGTACACTTCATTTTTTCTTGCGCTGCACTTGGTCCTTTCGAGACTACGAACGATCGATGGAATAGCAACTCTCGCTGCGTCGTAGTGGGACTTTACTGCGCTGGGGACTGACACATACGTGTTTGAAGTGGCAACTATCATTTGCAGTTGTGGCTATCCATGTCGTATTGGAAATCAATGCTGCACTCGGGTCGCACCGCAAGTGTCATCTGCGAAGTGAAAATTAATTTATGAAGAAATGTATTTTACTTATTTTGAACTTAGAAAAAAATTAACAATATTATCAAATGACTTTTTCATAAAATAAAAAGCATTAAAAATAAATGCAGATCATGTTATTACTGCGGGTTTTAGATCGACGAGAAGGTATTACTGCACACCAAATACTGCGCGTCGTGTATACAATTTATCATTTTTATAAATGATAACAATTTAAGCTCGCTAATATCCGATCGTTATTAATTACCCGCTCAACAATTAATATCACATTCGAAATAATTATTCAGTAATAATTATTATTATTCATATATCTTCTCGAAAAAAGTTTAACAAAGAATGGGAAGTTCAAGGGCTGGCTCGTGTTCTACTTAAACCCGCTTGTTTTTATTCGATTTCGCTTCACTTTTGATTCTACAAATTTTTTCAATAAAAAATAAGTCTTATTTTAGTCGCAGTAAAAAAATGTACGGATATTGCAACAATAACAAAGAAAACAAGATCCTCATACTGATATTAATCTTTTACCATTACTAACAAAACATGGCGAAATTTTCACTCACAAACATCTCTTCATTTTGAAACAACAACAATAAATTTAATAATCATGATGCACGTCATTTTGTATTAACAATCCGATTTTTTCAAGCTATAAATTATGAAACAAGATTAAATTCTGATAAAGTTAAAAAAAATCTCAGTAATACCCACCCTAGCTTGAATTAACAGTCCGATTTTTTAAAGCTAGGATGGGTATTACTGCGAGTGTGGGTATTACTGCAATTTTCTTTTTTTATCATAATTTAATCTTTTCTCATAATTTATAGCTTGAAAAAATCAGATTGTCAATTCAATGTTTAGAAAACACAATGAATCGACAAAATGACGTGCATCATGATTATTTAATTTATTGTTTATTTTTTAAAAAGATGAGGTGTTTGTGAGTGAAAATTTCACTATTTTTTGCTAGTACAGTAGAACGTCGTTAACTCGAACCTGTGTAACTCGAAAACCTCTTAGGTCTGAGATTCAGTTTGTTTCCTTGCAAGGACTTCCGTAGTTCGAAAACCTCGCCGAATATTTCTGGATTCATAATACCTATTGTCAAAAGTAGAAACAAAATTAAAGCGAAATCAAATAAAAACAAGCGGGTTTGAGTAGACCATGAGCCAGCCTTTGAACTTCCTGTTCTTAAACTTTTTCGAGGAGATATATAAATAATAATAATTATTATTAAATAATTATTTCGAATGTGAAATTAATTGTTAAGCAGGTAATTAATAGAGAACAGATATTAGCGAGCTTAAATTGGTATCATTTTTAAAAATGATAAATTACATACACGATGCGCAGTATTAGGAGCGTAATAATTGGACCATCCGTTCTAAACTCCGCAGTAATAAGAGCATCTGAATTATTTTTCCAAATGCTTTTTATTTAATGATGAAAAAGTCAAAGATTTTTTTTTTCTCGAATCGCTCCGCAAACACCTGAAACGCGAAGATCTTTTGAAATTTTGAACTTCCGGACATCCAACCCAAAAGTCGTACGTGAAGCGGATGAATGGAATTTATTTATCGGTTAGAAATTTTCAACGCCGATACGATAAAATCGCGAAATTTTACGTAATTCGAAACTAAAGTCTTGATATTTGACCAAAATTTGTCCGGATCTCGTGGAAATTAAAAAAAAAAAAAAAGGATACGTTATGTCATTACGGTCATTAGTGTTGTGCCCCGATTTCATCATGTAGAATTATATTCAATTTAGCCATTGATTGTGCAAACACAGCAGTTTGAAGGTGACTTTGCAAGTGTGCAAAGTCAGCAGTTTAAAGGTGACTTTGAGACACACGTCGTCAAGCGACGTTCGTGTGATTCCACCTCTCCAGAAAATCGAACGAATAGTCATTACAGGAATAATATAAAAAGGCAGACTTGGGTTGGCAACAGGGCTGTTCAATAAAGCGAGCTATCCTTAGCGGAAGCTATGGTCAAATTTCAGTCAGTCGGTCTCAAGGCAAAATAACCAAGAACAATATTGTAATCAATACTTTATCATCATCGAATAAACTAGACCGTAATTTTGTAATACTCGAGTTGGAGATTTACTCAACCTTGACAATCACCCACAAACCCGTCCTCGACGATTTCATCCCCACGAGACGAAATTCGCGGGCACAACATTGGTGGCAGCGGTGGGATTGTCGCAATTCGATAAAATCAAATTCACGGTAACGAAGCAAGTGCTACAAAGTATCGCGAGTGTAAGTGACCGAGTCACGACAAACGAACGCGAAAAGAACTGGAAAAAAAAAAAAAGTGTAAACCCGACCGAGTCGGAAGTGAGACCAGACGCCAGAGTCAACAGACTCATTAAAAAAAAAAAAAAAAAAAAAAAAGAAAATATATACAAACATAATCGAGTGGATCCCGAGGATCATCAAGCAGTACCGACTACGAAACCAGAGACTCAACAGGAAGCTGACAAAGACCGTTCAACTTGAGTCCGACGACTCGACAAAGGGAAAAGATCGACAACGCAGAACTACTAGAGGGAAAAGATCGACAACGCAGAAGTACAAGGGCAAATCATCTACAAGAAATCATCGAACATCATGAAGCAGAGCATCATACTGTAAGTGACGGAACATATTTAATTTTGTAACCCTCCAAAGCCAGAGAAAAAAAAAAAAAGGTATAAATAAATAAAATTGCATGTCGGAAGACGAGCGAGTCACACGCTTACGCTTATCAGGTAGGCGCGTACTTTCTAGATCGTTAGATTCAATTTTTGATAAATCACTTAATTACGAAAGAGTAGAGGAAGTTGACCTTCAAAGTGACAAAAAACGCCGTAGAGTTAGTAGCTCAGACGAATCAAATCGTTCACCCGGCACTCCAAAAAATAGACCCGAAAAACGCGTAAGAATAATAAGAAATTTTGAAGACGCAGTAGATACCGAGCGCCGTACAGAAATAAATTTAGCTGACTTTACTTTATTAACCGGAACATTGCTACACATAGACGACACAATGGCAGAAAACACACCAGTACATATGACCCTAAAAGAGGCAAGAACTTTAATACCTCGTTTTGACGGGACAAAGCCCGAGGAAGTAGATGACATAATAAACGCATACGAATACGCTGACGAGAGTATTGCACTCACAGACAAAGACGATCTTTTAAAAGCCGTATTAAAAACAAAAGTAGTAGGTAAAGCTGCGAAAGAAATAAAATACAAGCAAATAGACAGATTTGCGAAATTTAAAGAAGAAATGACCGCCTTGTATGGCACAAGACGAACAGTAGCAGCCCTACAAGTAGAGTTCAACACCAGCAAACAAAAAATAAACGAGTCAGTATTGGCTTTCGGTCAAAGGTTAGAAAAAATTATGATGGAATTAATAGACGCGAGTACAGCGACAGAAGTAAATGACGCCAAAAAACAAGCCATTGAGGGCTACGTACGCCAAATGGGACTCCATAACTTCGAGCGAGGACTCAGGCGAGAATTTCAGGTTATTGTAAAGGCTCGAGGCTTCTCAGACCTCGCAACAGCAATGAAGGGCGCAATGGAAGAAGAAAAAACAGCACAGGGTAATGAATCAATAAATAGGCAGACGCATCAGGAAAAACGTCCGCCAGTAACGTGTCATAAATGTCACAAAACAGGACACATGGCGAAAGATTGTCGAAGCAATTTCCAATCTTACGGACGGTACAGTTTACCAGCACCCACAAAAAATGTAAATCAGTACAATATAACGTGCAATTATTGTAATAAACCGGGACACATGTACAAAGAGTGTCGAAAAAGATTAATGGATCAGAGTCAAGGGACTCATCAGCAACAAAAAGGATCGCAAGGGCAACCCGATCAATATAGATGGACGAAACCGAACGGGTACCAGCGCGACGCACCGAGAGGGCAAGCAAGAAACGACGGAGGAAGCAGGAAGACAATAGGCTCCCTCGAAATCGACACTATACGGGCAGAGACTCGTACTGAAAGATCGCACGTCAGCGCGGCGAGCGAACAGCTACAGGGCGCATCAAAAAAAATTTCCAATACAAAGACGACTCCCAAGAAGTTGGCGGTGAGCGATTTCCACATCTCATCACCCCAAGCAAAAGATAATATCCTGACTCTAAAAGCAGATACTGGAGCACAGTGTTGCCTCATAAAAAAAGGTACATTACGAGATGAAACAGAAGTAATCGATGAAACAGTCGAATTAAAAGGAATTGATGGGAAAAAATTTTATGCAATCTGCAAAGTAATACTGGAAGTTGTCACTCCAGCAGTAAATATCAAACATGGATTTTTCGTAATTAGCGACAACATACCACTAGAGACAGATGGTATACTGGGACAGGATTTCATGATGGAACATAACGTCGACATATTGAGTGGTAAGACAATAAAAATATATGGACATAGCATGCCGCTCATCAACGGAACGAAAAAAATAAAACTCCCACCTCGCGCTGAAAAAATGCTATACGCAAAAACCTTGACGGCAAAAATATGGAAGGAGGTCAAAGGCACTTCCGAATTAAATGAAGAAGAAAAAGAATTTCTCACTGAATTCATCGAAGAATTCGCCGACATTTTTCACCTGGAAGGGGAAATGCTTGGAACAACCGATATAGTAGAGCATCAAATACAGATAAAAGATGGGACCACACCAATAAACGTACGTCCATACAGGTTACCCGAGACTCATAAAAAAGAAGTAATGAAGCAAGCTGAAGAAATGCTGAGGAATGGCATAATACGACCGAGCAAGAGCCCGTGGAACGCTCTTCTACTCGTCGTTCCAAAAAAGCCTGACGCGCAAGGAAACGTACAAAAAAGAGTAGTCGTGGATTTTCGGAAACTCAACGAAGTAACCGAAGGGGACTCATACCCATTGCCTAATATTACCGAAATATTGGACCAATTGGGCCGTGCTAAATATTTTACAACGCTCGATCTCGCCTCAGGATTTCATCAAATTCCGATGGCAGAGAAAGACAAACAAAAAACAGCATTTTCAACACCACTTGGACATTACGAGTACAATCGAATGCCATTTGGATTAAAAAACGCACCCCCAACATTCCAGCGACTCATGGATGCAGTACTAGCAGGTCTTCAGGGACTTAAATGCTACGTATATCTGGACGACATCGTCATCTACGGATCATCCTTCAAAGAACACAACAATAGGCTACGAGAAGTGTTCAAGCGACTTCGAGAAGCGAAATTAAAAATACAGCCGAAAAATCGCCAATTCCTACAAAAAGAAACACAATATCTGGGACACATTATAACGGAAATCGGAGTCAAGCCAGATCCAGAAAAAATAAAAGCTGTACAGGAATTTCCTGTGCCAAAAAATGTAAAAGGGATACAATCATTTTTGGGATTAGCGGGATATTATAGGAAATTCATTCAAGATTTTTCAAAAATAGCAAAGCCATTAACAGATCTAACAAAAAAGGAAACAAAATACGACTGGACAGAAAAATGTCAGCAGGCATTCGAAAAACTGCAAGAAACTCTCAGCACCGCACCCATACTACAATATCCAGATTTCGAAAAGCCATTCGTAATTACGACGGATGCATCCGACAAAGCAATCGGAGCAATTTTATCACAAGGAAAAATCGGAGAAGATTTACCGATATGTTACGCCAGTCGAACATTAAATAAAGCTGAAAAAAATTATTCTACTACGGAAAAAGAAATGTTGGCAATAGTTTGGGCAGTGACACAATTCAGACCATATATATATGGCACAAAGTTCACGATAGTCACAGATCATAAACCACTCACCTGGCTTTTTAACGTAAAGGATCCAGGGTCAAGGCTTATGAGATGGCGAATAAAATTAGAAGAGTACGACTATAACATCGAGTACAAAGCAGGAAATAAAAATACAAACGCCGACGCCCTTAGCAGAATGTATACAATCATGCTGACGAGGAAAAAGAGTAGCGAGGTAGAGCACGTTGATAACGTCGTGAAGCGCGGGAGAGGACGCCCAAGGAAGACCCCTCCCCAGCCCCGACCCACACCCGGTGAGGCGGTCGACGACACCGAACAGCTGGCCCCCCGACGGCGAGGACGGCCGAGGAAGCAGCCCGAGGCTGACGCATACCCTTCCAATGCACACACACAGGGTCCCAGCGAGACCAAAGTGGACGACACGGAAGAGGGAGAAGCGCTGCGAGAGAGTGACACAGACACAGACTCGAGCGACGAGGAGACAGAAAAGAGCGAAGCGAATCACGCATATCCAAGCGAGAAAGAAAAAGACATAATACTCAAGGAGTATCACGACGCCCCACTCGGCGGGCACCCCGGAGCAAAAAGAATGACAGAACGTATACGACAAAGATACAACTGGCCCGGGATGAGAAAAGAAATACAAGATTATGTTGCAGCATGCGACAAGTGCCAGCGAAATAAGGTAACGAGGATTAAAACAGCACCAATGGTAATTACAGACACCCCCACACGAGCATTCGAAAAATGTGCAGTCGACATAGTAGGACCTCTTCCCGAGACAGATCAACGACACAAATACATACTCACTTTCCAAGACCTACTCACAAAATATAGCACTGCAATACCAATACATACACAAGAAGCTCGTGTAGTGGCGAAAAAATTAGTCACAGAAATCATTTGCAAATACGGCGCCCCGAAAGAAATACTTTCGGACCAAGGAACAAATTTTCTAAGCGAAACATTTAAAGAAATGTGTCAATTATTGGGCATACAAAAAATCCAGACTAGCGCATATCACCCGCAGTCAAACGGAGCGCTAGAAAGGTCGCACAGGACCTTGGCAGAATATTTAAAAAATTATATAAGGGAAGATCAACGTGATTGGGACGAGTGGTTACCATACGCAATGTTCACATACAATACCACTCCACATACAGCGACAGGGTATACGCCGTATGAGTTGGTATACGGAAAAGCAGCCGAATTACCGACGGCTCTGAAACAGCCACCGCGCCAAACGTACAATTACGACGACTACGTAGCCGAGCTACGAGAAAAATTACGAGCCACATGGGAAGTGGCACAAGAAGAATTAAAAGGTAAAAAAGAAAAAGCAAAGAAAAGATACGATACGACCACCGGTAAGGTAGAATACCGGCCAGGAGAAAAAGTACTACTATTGGACCCCACCGTACGCCGCGGGAGGTCCGCCAAGCTGACCCCCAAGTGGACAGGGCCATACACAATAAAAAGTAAAGACACAGACGTAAACTATACTATCGGGCGCGGACGCAAGCGCATCCGTGTACACGTGAACCGCATCAAGCCATACGTGGCAATTTGAATTTAAAAAAAAATAATAATAATAATAATAATAATAATTTTTATATAAAATAAAATATATAAAATAAAATGTATATATAACTACGTTCAAGTAAAAAATTTGAAAAAAAAAAAAAACTCATAAATAATGGGAAAGGTATCGCAGAAATAAAACACGTTACACTCACACAAAGAAGTTTTAAAGAATAAAAGGAGAAAAAACATGTCATTTTCAGGAATCTGCTTGCATTGATTATGCTCGCAAAGGGAGCCAATGGTAAACCAATAAAAAGGAATTTTCAAGTGGAAAAATTTAATAGAACACCAGGAATCTATTACGAAGAAATCGGAACGCTATTCGTCACACGAGACATTTGGAAACTAGCAATAAAAATGGATCTCAAACCCACCATAGCAAGAGAACAAAAAATGAAAACATCATTAATAAAATTAATAGAAACCTGTCAGGGAATAAAAGAAGAAATCATTATGACTTCAGTACAGACGCTAATAAAAAACATAGAAGACGATATAGATACTATGTACGACATAACAGGAACGCATAAAAGTATAGTAATAAGAGGTTTAATTAATGGGATAGAAAAAATAACAACAAAAATCACTGGAAACATGGATACAAGCGAAATCCAAGAAATAAAAGAGAGAATAAACGAAATTTCGAAAAAACAAATAACCACAAATGACGCGCTAAAAGAGAATTTACAAATTGTACACTCCAACTCAAAAATATCGAACGAAATGTTAGCAAACGAATATCATTTGATACAATTAACATCAGAATTACAGAACGATATGTGTAACAAAACAAAAGAAATAACGCCCGTACAAATAATAAACAAAAAAATAACTAAAATAAATATAATGGTACAAACACTACGGGACGAGATAAAACAGCTAACAAATTTTCTAATAAATCTTAAACAAGGGATAATTAGCCCAATGATATCTTATACTGAAATGATAGAATATTTAGTAAAAGCGTGGCCTCATTTACCAAGAGGAGTTAACTTTCCAACGCCATTAGATCATCAAAAAATAAGCAGCCTGCTCAAGATCACTAACATAGACGCATTCAGCAATTCAGGGGTACTCATCTTAGTTCTAAGAATACCATTAATAGAACACACCGAATTTTACGTTAACAAAGTATATCCACTACCCTCTAGGATGGAAAATAACACATTTCAATTTATAGAAACATCAGAACAATACGCAATAATTAATCGAAAGCAGAAAAGTTATTTATACTTAAGCGAAAAAGAATTGCTCAATTGTAAACAAGACGCAAAGAAATACTTCTGTCACCCAAAACACGCAACTCAATTTATACAGGCAGACGCCCCTTGCGAAATAAATACATATTGGGGACAGAGTATAGAAAAAACAAGTTGTAAACGACGAATAGTAAACATAAGCAAAACAATGCTCATCGCTTTGGAACAAGACGGACGCTGGATATACATAGCGCCCGTCGAGGAAACACTCACGATAGAATGCAAAGAAAACGCAATAGAATACGTTACAATATATAATACAGGCATACTGGCTTTGGACGGGAAATGTTCCGTCACCTCCGAAAATTTTAGAATAGGAACGTTAAAAGAAAGCGACCAAGAGGAAGTCATAACCTTCCTACCACCGTTCAATCTGACATTTTTATCAAGCAAAATAAAAATACCTCATCCTTCTATTACACATTATTACAACGATAAAATAATTATGGATTCATCGGAGATAAACAAAATGGGAGAAAGAATCGAAAAGTTTAATACAAAGTTGGATATCAAAGATGATCCAACATTTAAGCATATTATAGGAAGCTATACGCTACATGGAATAGTAGCTATAATAATTTTGTTGGGTATATATATGTACGTGCGACGCCGTCGCGCGAGAACCACACCAGAGGCAAACGACCCTGCTGATGCAGCAGAAAGCCTTCCGCGCGCAACGAAACGGAGGGTAAATCCAAACATGAACGTTACATTCAAAAGAAATACACCACAAACGGGTACACGATAAAAATAAAATAAAATTGGGAACTATATCGTACACGAGAATACACGATTATCTTGGGAAATATATATACTAAAGTTCTATATTAAGGATTGTTGTATGAATAACACATTGTAAGCCAAGAGACGACAATGCAAAGTAATAACGCCGAAATTAGTAATTTCGTCTTCCCAAGGGGGGAGGGGTGTTGTGCCCCGATTTCATCATGTAGAATTATATTCAATTTAGCCATTGATTGTGCAAACACAGCAGTTTGAAGGTGACTTTGCAAGTGTGCAAAGTCAGCAGTTTAAAGGTGACTTTGAGACACACGTCGTCAAGCGACGTTCGTGTGATTCCACCTCTCCAGAAAATCGAACGAATAGTCATTACAGGAATAATATAAAAAGGCAGACTTGGGTTGGCAACAGGGCTGTTCAATAAAGCGAGCTATCCTTAGCGGAAGCTATGGTCAAATTGCAGTCAGTCGGTCTCAAGGCAAAATAACCAAGAACAATATTGTAATCAATACTTTATCATCATCGAATAAACTAGACCGTAATTTTGTAATACTCGAGTTGGAGATTTACTCAACCTTGACAATCACCCACAAACCCGTCCTCGACGATTTCATCCCCACGAGACGAAATTCGTGGGCACAACATTAGGGTAAGTGTAGGTATTACTGCAGGTATGGGTATTACTGAGATTTTTTTTATTTTATCAGAATTTAATCTCGTCTCATAATTTATAGGGTAAGTGTGGGTATTACTGCGGTCTGAAATGCGGGGCCAGCTTGACGAGCATTTTTTAAAAAATCTTTCAAAATTGCGGACGTTTTATTGTTATCAAATCAATATTTTACTTATTTTGAACTTAGAAAAAAATTAACAATATTATCAAATTACTTTTTCATAAAATAAATAGCAATGCAGATCCTGTTATTACTGCGGGGTCTAGAACGACGAGAAGGTATTACTGCGCACCTAATACTGCGAATTGTCCAAATAATGCGCTCCTATAATACTGCGTGTCGCGTATGTAATTTATCATTTTTAAAAATGATAATAATTTAAGCTTGCTAATATCCGATCTTTATTAATTACCTGCTTAACAATTAATATCACATTCGAAATAATTATTATTATAATTCATATATCTTCTCGAAAAAAGTTTAACAAAGAACGGGAAGATCAAGGGCTGGCTCATGATCTGCTCAAGCCCGCTTATTTTTATTTGATTTTGCTTTAATTTTGTTTCTACTTTTGACATTAGCTATTGTAAATCCAGAAATATTCGGCTGTGATATTAGACAAGTTCATAAGACACGAGACTGATAAAAACATACGTCTTAATATTTTTGTAGGTTAGAAATTGGAAATGTGTCAACCGCAGTAATCGGTATGCACGATTCGAAACGATGCGGAGTCTAATACTGCGGCAATAGTATTACAACCGCAGGAATGCATGCAGCCTTGAAAAATTCGTGCCAAATACTGCGGCGGCAAATTAAAAATGAAAATAAATTCAATTTTGATTCTACAAAATTTTTTAATTAAAAATAAGTCTTATTTTAGTGACCGTAACAAAATATAAGGATATTGCAACGGTAACAAAGAAAACAAGGACCTTATACTGATATCAATTTTTGACCATTAAAGTCGAACGTCACCATTTTTTGCTAGTAATGATCAAAAATTGATATCAGTATAAGGTCCTTGTTTTCTTTGTTATTGTTGCAATATCCTTATATTTTGTTACGGTGACTAAAATAAGAGTTATTTTTAATTCAAAAATTTTGTAGAATCGAAAAGTTTAGTTTATTTTCATTTTTAATTTACCGCCGCAGTATTTGGCACGAATTTTTCAAGGCTGCATGCATTCCTGCGGTTGTAATACTATTGCCGCAGTATGAGACTCCGCATCCTTTCGAATCGTGCATACCGATTACTGCGGTTGACTCATTTCCAATTTCTTACCTACAAAAATATTAAGACGTATGTTTTTGTCAATCTCGGGTCTTATGAACTTGTCTAATATCACAGCCGAATATTTCTGGATTTACAATAGCTAATGTCAAAAGTAGAAACAAAACTAAAGCAAAATCAAATAAAAACAAGCGGGCTTGAGTAGATCATGAGCCAGCCCTTGATCTTCCCGTTCTTTGTTAAACTTTTTTCGAGAAGATATATGAATAATAATAATAATTATTGTATAATTATTTCGAATGTGATATTAATTGTTAAGTAGGTAATTACTAAAGATCAGATATTAGCAAGCTTAAATTGTTATCATTTTGAAAAATGATATATTACATACACGATGCACAGTATTAGGGGCGTAGTAATTGGACCATTCGTTGTAGACCCCGCAGTAATAACAGCATGCGCATTATTCTTCCAAATGCTTTTTATTTGATGAAAAAGTCATTTGATAACATTGTTAATGTTTTATAAGTTCAAAAAAAGTGAAATATTGATTTGAAAGAAATAAAACCTCCGAAATTTTGAATGATTTTTTTAAATATGCTCGTCAAGCTGGCCCCGCAATTCAAATCGCAGTAATGCCCACACTTACCCTACCCTCCCGAGCGAAATAATAAAAAGTCGTACAATTTTTTTTTTTTTCTCGAATCGCTCAGGAAACACCTGAAACGCGAAGATCTGTTGAAATTTTGAACTTCCGGACGTGCAACTGAAAAGTCGTATGTGCCGCGGATGAATGGAATTTATTTTTCAACTAGAAATTTTCAAGGCTGCATGATGTGATAAAATCGCGAAACTTTACGTAATTTGCAACTAAAGTCTTGATATTTGACAAAACTCGATCGTATCCCCCAAAAATAATACTGTCGGGGGATACGACCTTCTGCAATTAGTCTACCCAATTTGTTCTCTTCAAATACGAATCGAACTACGAAATACGAAAGAAATCGAAATACGAAAAAAAAAAAATTATGCGACCTTCTGCCATTAAAAACGACAAAAGATCGTATAATGGCGCTTACCTTTTGTCATTGAACACGCGATATATTTTTTACCGACTGTAGTGTTGCTCGGAGACACGGTCTGTTCGTCATCCGCCGCGCTAACTCGAAGACTGCAACAACTGTGAAGTCTGCATGCACTACGACGGTACATCCTCTATGAGATGAATCGTCCCATGCCCCGTCACTTGTCTTCGGCAAAGCCAATTTTTGTCGTTTGAAAAATATCAAAACAAATAAATGTTTGCAGAAAAAGAGCGTGGTCTAGACGAGCACGCCGATTCAACTTTGGCTTTGAATAAAGATGAGCGCAGAATAAAGATGAGCGCAACTTGTAGAGGCATCGTTTGCATCGTTGGATGCATTATGTAACGAACAATTGATACAGATTTTTTTCTTGTTCGTTAAATAATTCACTTATCATTGAATTTCAACGCCGATTATCACCACACACACACATATCACAGCACGTTTTATAGGTTTATTTCATTTGTTTCGTTTCACTCGACAAAACTCAGCTTACCTGACAAATGACGATTATTTTTAAATTTTAATACTCGAATTGTTATTGTCATTTTGTTATTATTACATTAATGTATGTGTATGTCAGGGTCTTTCCGTAATCGCGCACATTTTCTTTTTCTTCACATCTCCCGATAAACGAAAAAATCACACAGGCTGACGTCGTACTGACCACGAACTAACTGTCCACCAAGTCGACTGACCACCACAAGAGACCGCGAGTCGGACACAAAAAGTAACTGACCACCGGTCAAGTGACCACGAATATAACTGACCACGAGTCAACTGACTACGAAAACAAGTGGACACGAGGCAAGTGGCCACAAAAATAACTGGACACGAGACAAGTGGCCATGAACACAACTGACCACGAGTCAACTGACCATCACACGCACGCCATCACACGCACGTGTCGTAATTACGATTATCACTGATTATCACGCCACACGGTTAACCCTAATTAACAAACTTTACCCAGCAGCACTGGCGTGCTGGCACAAATCAGCATAAGCGCGGGATATTAGACGGAGAGCTACGGGTCGGTTGTGTATCTTTCACGTGAGAACATTCACCTCGTCCAAGCATTCTTATTGGCTGACTAAATGGTGCGGACCAATTGGCGATCGACACTAAGCATGCGACTCCTAGCGGGTTTTTGACGAACTGCTTTGGAGTGCAAAAGACTTTATTTGTACACGCGATGCACACGATACAGCGTGTAAATTAGTTTTGACATTTCTGTACCTGTTCAAATTAACAAAAAAGCTGTAGTTCAAATTTTTATATTGTTGGATATCGGAATGGAGACTGTCGAAAGGGTCGAATCTGCGAAATTCAGCCCAAAAGTGAAATCTAACACTAGAGTTTATTGTTGCGTGTTCGAATGTCATTCTCGTCCGTTCACGGATCGAGACGTCACATTTCACCGGTTTCCCGTGAAACTCGTAGGAAAGAGCCCAATCGGAAACACCCGAACTTTGTCCACTGGGCACAAGCTGTCGACAGCTTGTGCCCCCCCTGCCGCTACTTTCCGAGCGAGCCGACAATTTCGACCAAAATTGCGGAACTTTAATAACCATTTTTGAGGTGTTCGCAACCGGGATTTAATCTGTCGTTTCACAAGTGTTTTAGGGCGATATTCTATTTCATAAAAACAAAATTTTAAGACCTGCTATGACTTGAAAACATATACTTTTTATATACAAAAGTATAATCGAGTATTGCGCTACGTTTTGCACCAGCTTATCTATCTGGCTGTTGAAACTATGATAATGTAATCATAATAAAAGATCAAATCAGAGTTGGAATTAGTCCAGTCAATAGGTCACAAAAAAGGCGTAGCTTGCAGAAAATATAATAATTTTCTCGATAGCATAATCAGTTAAAGGGGCGTGTTCTGCTCATAATGCCAGATTTGAGTGATTGCCAGAGTGTCGGGGGCGCCACTATCGCGAGTAACGCGCTCAATTCGATATCTCGAGGACGGTTCATTTTACACAAAAAATTATCACAATAATTTTACTGCAAAATTAAAGTACTCGATACCCTAGCGTATTGAGCGACCGCATGAAACCACCTTCGAAACCACCTAAAAACGACGGTGTTTTTGTGCCAAATTTATACCGACCAAACCACCGCGGAGACCACTGTCCCAGGGGTCCCAATTTTCCGAGTGGAGCTTACGGCAAAGTGGATTTCAAAATAACGACTGGCAAAACCGCCGTAAAACGAGCACTGACACTCGAGCAGTCGTTTAATGGTCGTTTTAACGGTTGCCACTTGTACAAACCACCATGCCGTAAGCTCCGTTAAAAAAAAATGGGACCGTCGGGACCGTGGTTTCCACAGTGGTTTGGTCCGTATAAATTTTGCACAAAAACACCGTCGCTTTTATGGTGTTTTGTATGGTCGCACAAACTGCTAGGGTACGACTGTTATTCGTACAGTCAATATTTGTAGTATTTCTACTACGATTTTCGCAGTGTCTCAACTGCTCGTGCAATATTCAAACTGCCTTAAGTACGTATTATTTCTACTACATTTGCATTATTTATAATACTTATGATAATTTTACTGCAAAATTACAGGAGTCCATGCAACTGTTTTTCATACAGCTAATATTCGTAGTATTGCTACTACCATTTTCGCAGTGTTTCAACTGCTCGTGCAATATTTAAACTGCCCTGAGTACGTAGTATTTCTACTACCATTTTCGCAGTGTTTCAACTGCTCGTGCAATATTAAAACTGCGGTGAGTACGTAGTATTTCTACTACGTTACATTATTTCTAATACTTATGATAATTTTATTGCAAAATTACAAGACTCCATGCAACTGTTTTTTATACAGCTAATATTCGTAGTGTTCTACTACCGTTTTCGCAGTGTCTCAACTGCTCGTGCAATATTCAAACTGCCCTGAGTACGTAGTATCTCTACTACATTTGCATTGTTTGTAACACTTATCGATATTTATTATAATTTTATGGTAAAATTACAGTACTCGGTACGACTGTTATTCGTACAGTCGATATTTGTAGTATTTCTACTACGGTTTTCGACAATTTATCAAAAATAAATGTATAGGAGGCCCACCACACACCCCCCCACCGGTATTGATATATATACCGATTGGGTCCTACCTTTTTTTTGTTTCGAAATAAAATTCGAGCTGTGCGCTGTAATAGGCTTTGAATAAAAGCGTCTTTGCACATAGCACACATATCCTTGCGCGAAATGTCAGACAGGATCCGGTAGCTGATTATTTTCTACCTGATTATTTATTACCATTTTTATGATAAACTTGATAATAAACGAGATAATTGAGGAATACAAAAATTTCTATCCTTCTAATCAGTATAAATCTGAAAATATCGATCGTAGGGTACAAATAGTAATAACCAAAGTTGCATGAAGTGCAATTCCCTGCATGGTTATTAATTAGCATTCTTCTGATTAAGTTAATAACAAACAAGAAAATTGAAAAAAAAACCGTTTTTTACCCCTATTTGCAGTGTACTCTGTAAATATTGATAGCAGAGTAAAAATAATAAGGGCCAAACTTGTGGGAAATTGAATTTTCCATAATTTCGGTTCTTATCATTTCTACTGGAAAGTTGAAAATGAGCTAGTTATTTTAAAAACATATAATCACTCTTTACATCAATATGGCGGCGAACGCAATGACATTTTCTCGAAAATCAAGATTTACGCTACCAAACGCCCCCTCCTTCCTATGTATAATTCCTTCAATTGTTTCCAGATAAACCGATTTTTATACCTATCTCGATTGGACTAGAATTCTACTCGATCCTCGCCCGGTCTCTTCCGGCGAGCTAGCACCCGTCCCTGGTGAAAATCCGAATACGATACGACACAACCAGATAGCAATACTATATGTTTTCCCGATAGGTTCCAAATAGAATCCCATTTGTTTCTATCCGCACTTGATTTAAACTAAAAATCCTATATGTGTATCCAATCCGAGTGGGTTCGGAATTCTCACCGGCTCCGTACACCTTTCCGCACCGGTTGCTATCTATTTCTATCCGAATCTTATCTATTATCAAAATGAACAATTATTTTATACGAGCTCGTCCGAAATTCTACCCTGATGTATAGACGTTGACATGCTGGCTGATCTATCCCGTGTAGGGTGTCGGACAAAAACGGGAATCAAAAGCCATTTGTAATTTCGGATAAGACCGAATACATTCGGACATCTATCCGGAATGTATCTGACATTTCACGCAGGGATATTTATATAAGTTATATTTTTAGAAATTATATTTCATTGTCAGTCGGGAATGGAAGTAACTCCCTACGTTCAATTATTCGTGCCATGTGCTCTCTCATAACGTTCTCATTTTCCACATGTTTTGGATTACTTGGATCCTGACCTAACGCTAGGGTGGTGGCAAACGCAGCTGCGTATACTCCACAGCTAGAACCGTCATGTTGCGTCGCAACATCTGGGAAAATGACATTATTTATGCGTATCTTTGGATACCTTTTCCGAATGAACGATTTTTCGTTTTCACTCAATTTCGCATAAGTTCTTCGTCGAAGACTATCGTAAACAAAAAGAGTTTTTTTCTCGCAACGAATACAGCACCAATGTCTGTACTGGTTACCACCAATAATCTGGAGATCATGCTCTCTTTCTGAAGACCGCAGCGCATTCTGGTAGCCAAACAAAACTACTGGCACGATGTCGTAGTCGCAATTTTCAGCGACGATTTGGAGAAATAATTCAATACTTTCATCATCCAAAAAAGCATTGGTCTGAAGTACATTTGCTAAAACATTATCGACAGAAATATTTTGCAGTTGATGTACAAGCGTCTCCTCATCTAACACTTCTTCGTCATCGTCTACGGCCATGCACTGAATCGAGGAATCTAAGCCCGCATCGTTTTGCGTACTTGCAAGACCAATTACAGCTTCTGAATGTACTTCCCCTACAAATTCGGATGTTTTATTGTATGTGCAACCGTCATCTGTAGGCTCAGGTGGTGCCTGGCTACTCAATTGCTTTTTAGATTTCTTAGCTTTTTGTTGTTCTTGAGCTTGCGTTATATACTTTGGCTCACGAACATCCAAATGCCTAGTATGCCTACTATCCACAATTTCGGGAAGCAAGCACTCGTTATAAAATCTGATTAATTTGGGCTCAATTTCATTCTGCCAGAATTCATCATCCCGAACTACTGTGATATGTTTGATGCCAAGTGGCGTCCATAACGTGAATAGACAGTACTCTCGCTGTGTGATATGAAGCTGACCTTGCACTTGATAATAATACCTATGCTTCTTGTTGATAACTTCTGAACTACCTTTCGCAAACATATTTCTATACGCTGGAATCTTTTAAACGGCCACTTCAGGAGTGTCATTCTCTGCTTTTGCAAGATACTTGATTTCTACGTTTCCGTTTGTATCGATAAGGCCATCCGGCGAAGCCCCAAGATACGGAATATCCGCATCAATAAGTAGTCCGCTGACAGATATTTCTTTTCCTAATACCATCGCTAACTGCTCTCTCGCGGTGCTTTCATTAACTTTCCCAAAAGTTATATCCGCGGTATCAAGGTGCTTCGGGTACTGAATCGCCTTTACTAACCTAGAACACGATGTGTTTTCTTTCATTCGGCATATTTCACCGAATTTCGAAGCAGTTATCATGTCACGTCGGTACGTATGCCACAACTCGCATTCGCTTTGGTTTACAGTATCGCGTTCGATATTGATACGATCTTCCTGACGGGCACGTAGCTTATCAAAATGGTTCTCCACCAGCGCATCGTATGCCGACTGGCTGATGTCAGGCTGACGATGGACCGTAGTCCCTGTCAGTGCCATAACATCGTTGACGTCGTTTCCTACCATAAACACGACGATGAGCATTAGTTCTTTCGACCTGCAATCGTCTGCTGTCTTCCATGGCTTCCACCACTTGAGGAACTTGTTTTTCAGCACTATCATAAATCTTAGAAGATAACGCAAGCGTATTGTGCTGGACCACTGCACAATGCGCTCGGATTTCGAAGGAGTTGCGTAAACTATTATTTACACGCCTTCCGGCATTGAACCTATTTGCTTGAGAGTGGTACGATTCAGCAGGATTGGTTGTTAAATCTTGCAACAGGGACGCCGCGTTTGTTGCCAAACGCTCTACAACGCCTTCGATCACGTGAAAAATACCAATGTCACGGAGCAATGGGACTATATTTGCTTCTGTTTCATCACAACTTTCAGACGTTGACGATGAGTCACATCGCGAATGATCGCCAAAGAAATGTCCTGGCATTTTTAAAATGACGCGCGTAAGGTCTTCAGCTTGCTGCGCCAGCGTGCTGTTGTTACAGTTACGGTTTCTTACAGCGGTTTCTATAAAACGGCGCATTTTCAAAGCAGTGCTTTTTATACGCGCACGAAGTGCCGTCACTGAACCCGACGGTGGCTTCTTCGTAAACTTTGCTTTAGACGCAGTCTCGATATGCCCGCAGAAATTGCGGAACAAGTGATTTTTACACTCAACTTTTTGAACACGAATATCGTACGCTGCGTAAGGATCATTATCAATTACAGTTTGATAAACACTGTTATCTCCATCACCGATAAGCGTTTTATAAATCAACCCATGGGTTTCCAAACTTTTACCAAAACCTTCGGCTATTATATCTGCTTCCATGCTTGTCGATGATTGTTGCTGACCCCAGTTCTTGTAGCAGACGTGTGCTGGTGGTTCCCCATCGAGCTCCTTACCTCTGCTGCAAATACAACAATACTTGTTTCGGACTCCGCAAAACAACACCCGTCCTGTGCGAGCACCCACGATCAATGCAGTCCCAGACAATGCATCGTATCTTCCGCCACGGTAAGATCTCTTACCCCAGGCCCCGTCAACCATAACGCTAATAAACGGAATGCCTTCAAGAGTAACATCACCCGCCGCCGTAGCTAAAGCTTTTTCCATTTCAGCCGCATCACTCATTTCTTTAATGCTGGCATCATTAATGTAGGAAGCTAGCGAATCGTGAACTTTGCGATACGTTACATGAGACATGCAGCGTATACCCATTGCAGCAAGCTGTACTTGCATCGTCGCAAAACCGACGCCTCCCACCAAACTACCACAAACTGTACCTTCGTGAATGGACATTTGATTAGCCGTATTATCCGTATCTGTCCAAATACTGCACTCAAATTGACATTTATTGCAGCGGAAAAATAATTGCGATCGCATTCCACGATCAACACATTTCCACATGTCTACGTCACGGATCCTGCATGGACACTTAGGATCATGCTCATCGAATTTCTCGTGCAACATTCCCAAAAGATATTTTATATTAACTACATGTCTAAGACTTGATATCTCCAATTCTACATCCGGGTTTGCGTTTTCGCCTTCCGGGTTCACGGAGTCATTTCCTTGGACATTAGTCGAGTCATGGCTACTTTCGTCATGCAGCAGCTCATTTACTCAATTGTCGCAAGTTTCGTCATCAAAGCGCGTGCTTCTCAACTCATGCATTGCTTGTTGTAAATCTACATTATTACTACCACAAGCCCTGTTTGTTCCTTTACTCCTGTAAGTTCGGACCGGTTGATCAATCCCTCTGTTACAGGTTTCAGTGTCTCCACTAAAAGTGACGGAACATGCGTCTGGTTGTGCTGCAAGTGCTGCTACTTGAGGACATATTTCAGTCCTCGTAGAGTCCGAAAATTCATTCTCTTTCTGCAGCACTTCCACCGTACAACCGATATTATTAACTAGACTGTAACCTATATTAGCTTCCCCTGTACTCGCGCCATCATAAATTCCGTCCTGACGCTGGTCATCCGGATTTCCGTCCGTCGATTCTTTATTCCTCGCTATTCGACGCCTATAAAATCAATTTATTTCATTAATAATCTCGTTAAATGCTCTGGAAACTTCTTATTTAAGTGTGATATACATCTTAAAAAACAAAATTTCAAAATTAAAAAATTTTCGAAAACCGAAATTTCAAAGTGATAATAAATCTTTTTAAAAATTAATGCGTAGTCAGAAAAATCAACGAATTCATTTCACGTGTCAAAAAAAAGCTTTCCCTACAAATTTGTTCAACAATGTTTTTTTTAACAATTTATTGATACGTTTTTGGAATTAGTATTATTCAAAATTAATCTTATCGTCTTAATTGTGGTTGAATATTTTTGCGATGTTTATCTTATCATAAAGTATGCAATATTGTCGACGAAAGTCACTTTTGGTTGGAAATACTGTCAATAAACAATACAGCAATACGGTACACAACAATACTGACTATCAGGACTTGGAATTTAAATAGGGGTGGAAAAGTGATTTTCTTCAATTATCTCGACTATTATCAACTTAAACGGAAAAATGCTGAAGGACAATCACGTAGAGAATTTTATTTTCTACAACTTTGGCCCTTACAAATTGAACCCTAGGATCAATATTTCAGGACTTGGAATTTCAAGACGGGATATAAAAATTAGTCGGAGCCTATAGGCTCCTACTACTTGTTTTCTCTGTGTACCTATATATATATAGGTACACAGAGAAAACAAGTATTAAATTGAGAATAGTTTGGCATTTGAATGAAGAATGATTTTATATCTTGTTCTATGGATCAAAAAAGAAACTGTTCATGATATAGTTATTTTATTATTTTTAGTTTTGATCCAAGAATACTTTTTGAATTGAATTAAATTGAATTGAAAAAAAAATTTATATCCCATCTTTAAATTACCAAAGTTGTAGAGAATAAAATTCCCTATGTGATTGTCTCTTCGCATTTTTCCATTCAAGTTGATAATAATCGAGATAATAGAAGAAAACCACTTTACCACCCCTATTTAAATTCCAACTCCTAAAATATCGATCCTAGGGTGAAATTGGTAGGAACAAAAGTTCTATAAAATAAAATTCCCTACCTGATTGTCACCTTGAATTTTTCCGTTTAAGTTTATACTAAGCGAGATAATTGGAAAACCCCTGTTTTCACCCCTATTCGCACATTATGCGACCTAACTCGGTAAATATCAACCCTAGAGTGAAAATGATGAAGACCTAACTTGTGGAGAATTTGATTCCCTACATCTTCGGTCGTTACCATTTTCACCTTTAAGTTGAAAATAAGCGAGATAATTGGAAAAAGCAGTTTTTCACCCTTATTCGCGCATTATGCGACCTAACTCGATAAATATCAACCCCAGGGTTAAAATGATCGAGACCTAACAGGTGGGGAATTTAATTCCCTAAAACTGTGGTCCTTACCATTTTCATTCTAAAGTTGAAAACAAGCGAGTTATTTGAGAAACAAAGATCCACCCGTTAAACCAAGATGGCGGCGAAAGCAAGGGCAGGATTACCCCGAGAATCGAGATTTACACTACCAACCACCCCCCCTGACATAGAAAAAAAAATTAGTCCCGGAATTATTTCGATTTCGAGCCTTTTTTCGTATAATTTGACTGGACTAACAGACACGCGCTGTAGCGGCGCGGCGGTGGTCCAAGTTTTCTCTCGATGCGGGGATTCAGTGATTCACAACAGCTGACAGCAGTGACAGCTGAGCGATATACGCAATGCTTGGACCGTATGACGGAGCATCTGAGCTATTTTTCAATATTGTTATTCACAGCGCTGTAACGGATGTTTTTCTATTAACTAATTATTTGATAACTATTCATTAATAATATTCATGAAGGGCCCCGATCGCCCCGATTGACCCTCAAAACCCTCAAGTACCGGAGTCGTGTCCCACATAAATGTATCCCACCGATCCTAATGTGCCGGGTAGAGTAAATATACTCTCTCTCTCTCTCTCTCTCTCTCATGCCATAGATTTGCCATGTCAACGCTCAATCTCTCATGGCTCTATTTTTCGAATTCTCTCTCTATTTTATAGGACATACATATAAACATGTAACAGAAATATAAAATATATTTCACATATCTTTTACATCGATTTTACGTATATAAAAATAATAAATTTTTTCCATGGGTTATTTGTATGTGTGAAATCGTGAAATATACGGAAATATATGGGACATTCCACGTCAACTCAGCCACCCCGTTTTTTTTATTGTCTCGAAAAAATTATTCAGTATGGGCATTTCAAAGGACAATATATCCATGACATTTTGCCAAAATTTCATCCCCCCACTATTGTTGGTTCTCGAGATAATGATTAATGAAGTCTCAATTTTGTAAAAATCATAACTTCGTAACTACTGATCGGATTTAAACGATTAAAAAAAGAATCTTTTTTATTTTTTTTGCTCTTTTTGAAAAAAAATATGTCATCATCGGATAAAAGCTCATAAGACATTTTTCGGAGTAAATTAACAAAAAACAATTTTTCCCTCTTCACTGATGCCTTGTTCCATTTTGAAAAAATCCTGCGGAGTTGTGTATTGCCTCTCTCTATCAGAAAAAAAAATACTGAGTAGAATTCCGATTGGCCCTTTCGTGGAAAAAAAAAAAAAATCGAAAAATTTTCCCGAAAACCGTCTAATGAACTTTTCTCCAATGACGGCATATTTTTTTTCAAAAAAGGCAAAAAAAATAAAAAAGATTCGTTTTTTAATCGTGAAAATCCGATCGGCCGTTACGAAGTTATGATTTTTACAAAATTGAGAATTTATTAACCATTATATCGAGAACCAACAATAGTGGGGGGATGAAATTTTGGTAAAATGTCATGGATATATTGTACTTTGAAATGCCTATACTGAATAATTTTTTCGAGACAAAAAAAAACGGGGTGGCTGATGAGTTAACGTGGAATACGACACGTCAACGCAGCCACGTCAACTCAGCCACCCCGTTTTTTTTTTGGTCTCGAAAAAATTATTCAGTATGGGCATTTCAAAGTACAATATATACATGAAATTTTACCAAAATTTCGTCCCCCCACTATTGTTGGTTCTCGAGATGATGATTAATAAATTCTCAATTTTGTGAAAATCATAACTTCGTAACGGCTGATCGGATTTTAACGACTAAAAAACGAATCTTTTTTATTTTTTGTGCCCGTTTTGAAAAAAAATATGCTGTCATTGGAGAAAAGTTCATTAGACAGTTTTCGGGGAAATTTTTTGATTTTTTTTTTTTCCACGAAAGGGCCAATCGGAATTCTACTCAGTATTTTTTTTTCTGATAGAGGGAAGCGATACACAACTCCGCAAAATTTTTTCAAAATAGAACAAGGCATCAGTGACGAGGAAAAAATTGTTTTTTGTTAATTTACCCCAAAAACTGTCTAATGAGCTTTTATCCGATGATGAAATATTTTTTTTCGAAAAGGGTAAAAAAAATAAAGAAGATTCTTTTTTTAATCGTTTAAATCCGATCAGTAGTTACGAAGTTATGATTTTTACAAAATTGAGACTTCATTAATCATTATCTCGAGAACCAACAATAGTGGGGGGATGAAATTTTGGTAAAATGTCATGGATATATTGTCCTTTGAAATGCCCATACTGAATAATTTTTTCGAGACAATAAAAAAAACGGGGTGGCTGAGTTGACGTGGAATGCGACATATATATATGTGAAATGTCTAATATTTACGAAAAATACATATACAGCATTTTTCATGCTAAAATCTTCTATCTTATATTTTTCGGATATCTTTGACATATATATATATTCTCACTTGAATATGCATACAAAATTGCATACACATGCAATTTCATCGTTTACTCATCAACATAAGAAGACCAAATATCTAGCCCATATAATACTGCTTACAATGAGAGTATCAGGCCTCCGGGTCATGGATTCTGCTCAAATTTGCAGGTGTTTCATTCGCTATAAAAATCAAGTCTTATATGCGTATTTCTATCTAATAGGCCTTTTGTCGCTTGCTTCATTGCATAAAATACCATTTTTAAGCAATTTATCAGTCGTTCGCTACTGCGCTCTGTACTAATTCAGCTAACTTGCATATTTTATTGAAATCTCGTCAGCTGATCATAAAAATGAATATTCCACGTATTAATTCATTGTATTCTATGTTGGTTGCTGCGGCTAGACCGATACCCACTATACGCACAAGGAAAGAAAAGTGAAGCGAAACAAACTGGAGTGAAGATTTCTATTACAATTTGTCTTATAGGAATGCACATAGTAATTTCAAGCATGAATACTATGCGTATTCCCATAAGACAAATTATAATATAAATCTTCGTTTCAGTTTGCTTCGCTTCACTTTTATTCGCTTGTGTGCAGTGTATATCGGTCTGACGGTAGCAACCAACATTAATATTCAATGTTGGTCGCTGCCGCTATAGGTCGTATTTCCATAAGACGAATTATAATATATATCTTCACTTTGGTTTGGCATCGCTTCAATTTTCTTCGCTTGTGCATAGTATGTATCAGTCTAGCGGCAGTAACCAACATTGAATATTCAATGTTGGTGGCTGCTGCCAGACCGATACATACTACGCACAAGCGAATAAAAGTGAAGCGAAACAAACCGAAGCAAAGATTTATATGACAATTTGTCTTATAGGAATGCACATAGTATTTACAAGCATGAATACTATACCTATTCCCATAAGACAAATTGTAATATAAATCTTCACTTCATCAAATGCTCCTCGTCGCATATTTCAAAACATTAAAAATTTTGGAATAGTTGCTTTGACAGCGGCAACGCCGTATACCGGTTACAGTTTTTAACTGATGGCTGCATTTCTTAAGCTCCAAGTCCAAAGCTCCAGAGGCGTTCGTCAGATGTTTTTGCGGGAAGGTTGAAAGGATGATTTATAATAACGAAAAATAAAAAAAATTGTCAAAGGGTCATTGAAATTGGGAGGAAATTTAAGGAGCAGAAATTAATGAAAAATAAATATAGGTGGCAGAAAAGGTGAAAAACGAGGGAAAAAAATCGTGTCTTGTAGGACGCCGAATTGTCAACATCGTGGTTATGTGTCAACATGTCAATATCTGCAATGCGTTTGTGTGTGTGCGTGAGCGAGTCTGTCAATCTGTATGCCGGACTGTATATAGGTATACGAGGGCGCCTTGGTCGATACAACGTTGCCACGTTTGGAGCTATGTCCATCAGTACAAGAGCGAAAAATTGCATTTATTGTTTTTTTTTTTTTTTTTTGCACATTGCAGATAATCGGTACGGTGAAATTGCTGCAAATTTTGCAGGAGTGATCTTGAGAGTTGATTCATATTCTTGTGTTAGTTTTATCTAAAAGTGGCTTTTTGAAAGGTAGTTTTTCAATGTTTTTTGCGGTTTTTTTACCCTTTTCCATAAGATTCAATGTAAAAAAACTAATTCAATTTTCTCAGAAACGGCACGGTCAAATTCGTTGAAATTTTTCGAGCAAACATTTTACTCAATTTCGAATGTATCTACCAATTTTCATCAAAATCCCTCTTTTTTGACATATGGTTCGTTCTACCTTAAGATAGAACTACGCATAACATGCTTAATTTTTAGGAAAAAAATTTCTCGAAACCAAAGCTTCCTCTAGGAGAAAAAAATTTATCCCGGCTGATAAATAGAAGCTCGGTCAAAATATATTTTTTTTAATTTTCAAAAGTATGGAAAAAAATTTTGAAAAATGAAAACATTTATAACCTTGAAAACATTGACAAAAATTAATTCATATAAATGTGCCTCAAATAGAATAAAATAATTTACAATAATAATAATTATTATTATTATTAATGAATAGTCATCAAATAATAAGTTAATAGAAAAACATCCGTCACAGCGCTGTGAATAACAATAGTTTTTTATTGAAATTTAGCTCAGATGCCCCGTGATACGGCCCAAGCATCGCATATATCGCTCAGCTGTCAGCTCGTCAGCTGTTGTGATGTGAATCCCTGAATCCGTGCATCGAGAGAAAACTCGGACCACCGCCGCTACAGCGTATGTCTGTACCGCGGCAACCGTGTGTTTCTGTAGCCTGTAGCGCGGCAACAGCCCGGTTACAGGCGTTCGCGCTTGGGATCCATCCTCTCTCTCTCTCTCTCCCACTCTCTAGCAACACACGCACGCACGCGGAGCGCAAACATACACACACACATGGAATGCTTCGAACCGTGACCTTGAAGCCGGACCATATGTAATATATAAAACGAAAAATGATGAATTCGCGAATATTTTAATTTCAGTATTGCTTTGTACAATACCGCTGTATTGTTTATTGACAGTATTTCTGTAAGAATGCCTAAAAAATTCAAAGATCACTTTTATTGACTTTAAAAAATTTTGTTTTCCCCATAACTTTTGAGTAAAAATAAATTAGGCTCAGCAGGTTTAAAATTCTCAAAATTTTTCCATGCAATCTAGGAATAAAGACAAGTATATTTATCGCAGTGAGAGAGTGGGCCGAAAATCATTCATATTTTTATTTTAAACAAAGAAAAAAAAATTATTTTTCAAATAATACCAAGAGAAATTTTATTTTTATTTTTTTTCTACGATAAACTATCATTGACATTTATATAATTTTTCGAAATTTGGAAAATATATTTTTTCTTTCAACGCCTTTTCCCCCCTTAACCTTTTCAGGCTCCCCTACCTGATTATCATTATTGGGACCAAAAAAAACGTATTCCCGCAAACAAAACCCAATAATTTGCAAAATTCGCAAAAGCCGTCTAAGTAAACAATTACCTTCGATTTCTCAGTTCAACGTAGCATTCGTTCAGTTACCAATGATTGAGTGAATGATTTTCGACAGTTCATATGAAAAGTACACTTTACCGGGCTAAAACTCATCGGAAGAAATTGCCTATTGCCTTCGTAGACTTCACAGGGAAACGCGAAACTCTTGTAACAGTATTTTCACAAAAAAGTTTTAAAAAGTATTATAAGAAATATTAAAGAAATTAGAAAAATTTATGAGCGCAAAAATATTTCCAAAAATTCATATCAATTTGTGCAAAAAGTTTTGAAGATTTTTTTACTTTTTTTTTACATATTCCAATTTTCAGCCAGGAGTTCTTTTTTCTTAGTTCCGCATGGTAATACAAGTTCCTGAAACTCATTAAAATATGGCCATCTGTATCGACCAGTTTTCTAGAATTTTCCTGTGCCCTCGTGCAAATGCGATTAAGTGACGCATTGGGAAAAAGAGGCTGTGAACATCAATGGCAATTGCGGGGGGGGGGGGGGGTCTCAAGGAGAAACGAATGGAAATGGAAAAAGATAAGGGGCATGAAGTACCCGTAAGGGAAAACGATGGAATACACAATTAATATATTTAAAATAATATGTCAAGAAATGTTATGTGTCAGTAAATATATTGATATACATGAAATATACTGTTTAAAATTTTTTGTCAAGAAAGGCGACCGAATGTATAATACACACTGTAACGAATCTTGCTTTATTTTATATGGCAAATAAAGTGACTCGATTAAATATGAACCGGATTTCAATGGTATATTTTATTCCACGGAAATTCGATGATCCTCGACATTTCGAGTAACAAAAGAAAAAGGAAGACAATAGAATACTATATTCCGAGGCTCGACGGGCTTCGATGCGCGAGAGATACTTCGTGATCTCGGGCGTCGAGCAAGCGTAGTTCAAGAATCGTGACCCAAAAGTATATATATCGCATAAACACTTATCCAAATTTCGCGTCGATCGAGTGACCTCGACTTAGTGACGCATACATTCCGCGAAGTGACAATAACCGAGTATCGCGGTCTCACTCAATCACATGACCCATTCCGTGACAAATAGCGAAGAATCGTCGAGTTTTTATGACTAACATACGAATCATACGATGGGACGAATCGCTCGTTCGATTCGTCTGAATGACACTCGATATAATATATAAGAAAAAGAAAAATAAGAAAGAATACAAAAAATCACGGAATTATTGCTATCGACGGACGAGAGAACTCGTAATAATTGGTCGTCTATGACGACATTAAATTTAGCAGGAACTCATGTGAGTTATATTACTGAGAAAATGAAGCTAAGTTAATGAAAGAATGTTCGTGTTAAATAAACGGCGTCACAGTCACATACCGCGATATGTGACGCTGAAATACTTCGTAACAATGGGGCGAGATATATACATATATACGGGAACTTAGCTTCGCATCGTGGCTCGACGATGAGGAGAGCGCGGCGTGGAGAGATAAGATGGCGGACTTCGCCTTTACGCGGAACGATCGCGGCGTGGCTCGATCTATCTCTCTCTCTCTCGTTCTCTCTCGCGATCCTCCAATGTCAGGCGTCTATCGATGCGTCGCTATCCACGTGGCAATATACGACGAAATATATATGCTGCGAGCGAAGATTCGATGTCCGCTGCAGCGACGATGCAATAATCAAATGTGTATCCCGCGGGATATTCTCGACGTCGGATCCCCTCAGGGTCTCGACGCTTGAGCTCTCGTGACTCACAACGGCCCAGTCCCACTCGGGTGCTGGAACGTGTTTTTCATCGTTGACAAATATTCTATCGTTGAACGTGTCGCTATGCCGAAACGGCTGACAATTCTCGAGCGAAGTTTTCTTTATTTTACATACCTCGTAAGCGCGCGAACAATGAATTGTCTCGGGGAGGCCTATGAGTATAGATATATTTAGAGACTGGCGAACAAACGTTAATGATCGATGGTGCGCTCCCCGAGACGGTTCCGGGTGGACTGGGACGAGGGATTAGGCCGATGGCCCGGGCTTGCATGACGAAAAAAGGGGGGGAAAGACCACGCGGCCGAAGCCGGCCGGCAAAAATCGATCTTGATCGACGTATTGACCGACCCGGGACCCGATAGATGACGCGACGAGGCCCGTTGGCTCGTTGGTCGTTACAACACATACTTCTCCAAGCTTGATCGGCCACAAGACCTCGCAAAAAACGTTAGCAATACGCTTTAAAAATACAGTATATAGATATAAAAATAATTCGACGATGAAAGTATCTGTGAAATAATCAGTGATGAAAAAAATTTCACAACTACTCTTCATTCGTAAACATTTTATTATCAATCGCGAACGTTAGCGGTACTGTAGCGTGTACGAACATATTTATTTACATTGTAAGCTGCAGAATGCTAACGTTTTTCGCGAGGTTTTATGGCCGATCAAGCTTGGGAGCAATATATATATATATATATTGTAACGGAACGAAGCTCCCCCCCCCCCCCCCTCTTGTTTTTCTCGTAATAAACTGAGCGCATTACCCACACAGCGACGTATCTACTGAGGGTAACTCCCGCGTATTCTAACTTACCAACACTCGCTAGATCACGATCGATAGAGATCAGAACGTGACGCAAGTACCTGACCAAGACACCGACAGTAGTGGACGAATAACAATAATAATCCTGCGCATGAGCAAACAAGATTCGCTGATGACTCACGGCCCCACGCGAGACACCACAGTAGTGTTACAAGGAGAGTTCTAACCCAAGATCCCTACCCCGACATTTACCGACATTTTTTAGCTCAGACAAGAACCACTTAGCCGAGACACAAACCCGGGGGGGCTATCTCGAAGAGCCGGAATGCACGGAGCCGATCGGAGGGGGGGGGGTCTCTAACAACTGGAGGGCACCTAATCTCTTATGGGTCGAGACATTCGGAGGGGGTGGGTGGGGGGGGGGGGGGCTAGCTTTGAGGGTGGTATTGGAATGCCGCTATCTCTGGCAGCGGTGGTACGCCTAATTTTTCATGGCGGCATTTGATTGCTGATTATCAGTTAGACTGGCGTCTCTGCGGGGGGGGAGGGGCTAGTTTTGAGGGTAGTATTAGAATGCCGCTATTTCTGACAGCTGCAGTGCAGCTTGTCTTTCATGCTGGCATTGGAATATTGCTATCTCTAACAAGTAAATAGCGGGCCGGAGCGTTAGACCTTTCAACCACACACGACGCTACCATCCCGAGCCAGTGCGTCTGTTTGTCGCAACCTTATCGTTGGTCATAAATCATTTCTGTTTGTGTGCTAAGGACCAGACCGCAGTCTGGAAAAGGCCAAACATAAAATCTTAGAGGCGCCTATGATCCGGCCGGTCCTCGGCACCTGAAGGAAAAACATCGAAATGCCCCTAGCAGGTGCTAGCAATATAAATTCTGACCGAATTTATATAAGCGTTTCCCTATCACTGACTGGTGCGTGAGCAGATGTAGCGCAGGGTGCTGCGGCAGATCTTTTTTCAAACTGCGATGAAATTAGGACGAAGAGGATATTGAAAATATGGAAAAGCACGTTCGATTCGATACTCGAGCTCAAATTCATGTGATGTATGCATGGGATTATGCGTACAGAGCCGCTCGCCGAGGCCGGTGGGAAGAAGTTGCACGTGATCGTGAGCGATTTAGATTAAGAATTAAAAAATGCGGCAAACTGATTGAATCCGTATTGACGGAGAAAAAAATTTAACCAAAAATGGTATACTGATATGCGCCTTCGACGTGTCTCGACCTGTTTCGAGCCCTCCCATTACCTTCGAGAGCGGATGATGCCATCTTGCATGTCTGAACACGCTTGAGCCTGCACAGTGTTTACATATTTTGACAAACCGCCGGAAAATGAGGCTTCGATTTTCATGGAATGCCGCTATGACACGCTTAGTCGCGTTCTTGCTATCAACATGGACGGATATCTTGCGTAATATTTACAATGGCATTGGAATGTCGTCTAGCAGTTAGACTGTTGCGTCAAATCTTGTGGCCACGCAACGCTACCCCTGGAACCCTATGTTTATTCTACGACGACCCGCACGAGGATGTACTCGTGCAACTGATATACTTGCTGATGCTGATGGCCCGTAGAATGGCGGGAAGGAGTGGGAGTATATATTGCTGGCTCCAATCATTTAGCCCTCCATTAACATTTGGGCAGTCTTTCCTTCTTCTCGGGTTATTTTTTCTCCTAATATGGATACTCATAAGTGTAAGAAGCTCATTTCCATTATGGAAAACGCTTATTTAATTTCACAAAAAAGATCATCACCAGCAATAGCACTAAGGTAGATTAGGGAGGGGGAAAAAAACGTGAAACTATTGACGAAAATTTCTCGGCGCGAATGTCCCTCAGTGCATGAGAAAATGCGCATTCAAGCGACAATTGCGTCGGTATTATCGGTGATAGAAAAATTGAAGAAAAGAGGAGCTGGTTCTGAAGCAGCTGATAAAGTGCGATGGAAGGATATGGAGACGGCGTTTAAAAGAAGAATCCAAACGGGCATAGTCATCAACCTTCAACATAAAGATCTTGATGCTTTTCTCGATGATTCTAAACCCTTGATCCTCACCAAATTGAAAGCTGCATCCCAGCGTTATGGCAATTTAAAGGTTAACGTAATATTAGCGTGCAAGTTTCAACTTAAAAAAATAGGTGAAACTGCGTTGGAGGATAAATTTTTCAACACGCGGAATGAGGCAATTCTTCCCTCTACGAACATCGACATGTGGTTCCAGGAGCATGTAAAGGATCAATTGTTGAAAAAAATTGAGGAATTTAATGGGAAAGAGTCTGGCTGGTCACTGCACGAAGTATCCAACCTCACTGTGAATTTTAATAAATACGTGCCACTCCGGGGAGGCACACACGTTAGTGTTCCGATAGATATTCAACGATAGCGTGCTGTAGTCAACATAGAGAGCAATGACGAATTTTGCTTTTTATGGGCAGTCACTGCTGCACTTTCTCCGCCAGTTCTAAAATGCAATCGAGCAAGCTCTTACAGACATTTCAGTGAAGTTTTACAGTACAAAGGTTTGGATTTTCCAATGACTGTAAAAAAAGTGCCAACCGTTGAAAAAATGAATAACCTTAAAATTAACATTTACGGTGTTGATAATCAGAGGAAAAACAGTGTAATAGTGCCGATATATATCAGTAAACAAACATCTCCTAAATCAACCATTCACCTTCTCATGCTCGAGAGTGACAGGCATGATTGTGATGAAGATGATCTTGCGAGTCCTATCCATCACTTTGCATGGATAAAAAACATTTCGCGCTTAGTGAGCTCGCAGATTTCTAACCATAATGGTAAAAAATGGTTGTGTGACAGATGTCTCTGTCACTTTCAAAGCGAAATCGTGCTGCAGAAGCATATCCTCGACTGCACGAACCAGTGCAGAGTGTATTTTCCCGAGGGTGATGCGAAATTCATGAGGTTTAGAAACTATAAGCATAAAGAGAATGTTCCGTTCGTGATATATGCTGATCTCGAATGTCTCCTGGAGCCGATTGCGCCTGCGGAGGAGACGAATACTATGGGCTACCAAAATCATGTGCCTCGCTCCATCGCCTACTACTTCCACTGCTCGTACGATGATACCATTTCGGAATTTAAATGTCATCGAGGTTTGGATTGTATTGGATGGTTCATGGAGGAATTGAAGAATATCGCGAGCTTGGTGAATACCCGGTTGACGAACATCATACCAATGGAGCATCTCAGCGATGATCAGCAAAGCGCATTTAAATCTGTAACCATTTGTCATATTTGTGAGAAGCCTTTCGAAAATAACGAGTTGAGAGTTCGAGATCATTGCCATTTTACAGGGAAGTATCGCGGGCCCGGACACACTGGATGTAATTTAAATTATAAAAACTCTCACGCGGTGCCGGTTATTTTTCATAATTTATCGGGATATGACGCTCATTTTCTGATTAAAGCATTAGCCGTAGCATTCGAAGGTGCGGTTTATCTTCTGCCAATTAATAAGGAGAAATATATTTCATTCACAAAAAAAGTCCAGGGCACGTTTGTAGAGTTCAGGTTTTTAGATTCATACAGATTTATGGCATGTAGCATTGAAAAATTAGCATCGTACTTGGAAAGCGATGAAAAACAAATAACTCGTAAGCATTGTAATAATGCAACGGAATTGAAGCTTCTGACTAGAAAGGGGTTTTACCCATTTGATTATACCGATTGTTGGATGAAACTTGACAAGACTGAGCTACCATCCAAAGAGCAGTTTTATTCTAGGCTGAATAATGAGGAAATTTCCGAAGATTCATACGCTCACGCCATGAATGTCTGGAAAACTTTCAAAATATCAACGTTAGGAGAATATTCAGATTTATATCTCAAAATCGATGTTCTCCTTTTAGCTGACATTTTCGAAAATTTCCGACGCAGCTGTCTATCGACATATAATTTAGATCCGTTGCACTATTATACAGCTCCTGGACTCGCTTTCGATGCGATGCTTAAGTTAACAGGTATTGAACTCGAACTCATCACTGACGTTGATATGCTATTGTTTATTGAAAAAGGTATCAGAGGAGGTCTTGCTCAATGCTTAAATCGCTATGCAAAAGCAAATAATCGATACATGGGAGAGGATTTTGACTCATCGAAGCTTGAATCATACTTAATGTATTTCGATGTAAACAATCTTTATGGTGCAGCTATGGTTCAGGCTTTGCCATATGCTGGATTCGAGTGGGTGGAAAACTTTGATAAGTCGGATATTGACAATATCCCTGTCGATTCTCATACGGGGTACATATTCGAGGTCGATTTAGAATACCCCAAGGAGCTGCACGAATCTCATAAAGACTTACCACTTTGTCCGCACCATTACAGGCCACCCACCTCCAAAAATATAAAATTAATGACAACGCTATTAGAAAAAGAAAAATATATAATTCATTATCGAAACTTGCAGCAGTGTCTCAACTTGGGCTTGAAATTAAAGAAAATTCATAGAGTTTTAAAATTCCAACAGAAACCATGGATGAAGCCATACATTGATTTAAATACTGGATTGAGACAAAAAGCTACCAATGCGTTTTATAAAAACTTGTATAAACTACTCAATAATGCAGTTTTCGGGAAAACAATGGAGAATGTGAGAAAGCATCGAGAAGTAAAGCTTGTTACTGAGTGGGGTGGTTGGTATGGAGCTCGAGCTCTAATCGCTAGGGCAACTTTCCACAGCTGCACTGTATTTGACGATGATATGGTCATCATCGAGCTCAACAGAGCAAAGGTGAAATTTAATAAGCCATTGTATGCAGGGTTTTCAATCATTGACTTATCAAAAATTTACATCTACGATTTCTATTATGAGTATATGAAAAAACAGTTTGGGCAAAAAGCTCAATTAATGTACACCGATACTGATAGTCTTATATATAATATTACAGTGCCTAATATATATGATGTCATGAAGCTCGACATAAACAAATTTGATACCTCCGATTATCCTCTTGACAATCCTTATGGGATGCCTTTAGCGAATAAAAAGGTGTTAGGGTTAATAAAGGATGAGAATAATGGACAGATCATGGAAGAATTCGTGGGCCTGCGCGCCAAACTATACGCTTACAAGGTTCGAGATGATGACGTAGAAAAAAAGCGTGCTAAAGGTATTCGAGGATCTACGTTAAAAAGAATCAAATTCGATGATTATAAACATTGTCTTTTCCGGCATGAGAATCTTGTTGAAACGCAAAATTTAATTCAGTCGAAGAAGCATGTAGTGCAAACTGTAAGACAAAGAAAAGTCGCTTCAAGCTAGAATGATGATAAAAGAGTTCTCTTCGCTCATACGACTGATACTCTACCTTGGGGTTATGGGCGCAACACGAAAGAATGTTTGTAGTTTAAAAATTAAAGAAATAAAATTAAAAATGCGATAAGCTGGCGTGGTAAACTATGATTGGCATGGAAACTGTGAATACATTGTGTATGAATTAATAAAATTGATACGCTGGAGGAAAAAATATATTAAAAAAAGATATATTGAAACCGACTTTTTCTTAATTAATATCCTGTCCAACAAAATAATCCCGTGAGAGATGGGATAGAAGGTGGCGATTGAAAAGATCAATAATGTTCATTTGTTAAAATATTTTATTATACATCAGATTTCCTTATCCAACTATTGTGGGCATTGTCGAAACCCAACCATTTTACAAACATTTCATTCCCACGCGTTTTCAATACTCGTTCAATCAGATAAATATCGGGATTTTCAACTCTGTGTAGCTCTTGCTCATAAAAACCACCAGCGATGGGTTCATCTTGATAGTCCTTCAGACTCAACGGGACAGGGTTCGTATTTTTCACTTGAGGCATTGTAAATATTTCCGTTGTCCAGTTTGGAGTATAACCCTTGGCAAATATATTTTTAAATTTGCTTATTCTCACTTTGCCACCGCGTCGAAATTTCGTCGACTTTTTTTTCAAAGGTTCTGGAGTCGTGAAAACGCGTTGTAAAAGCTGCTTCTCATTCTCCGAGTTCACGTCTTTCGGCTTCATTTTAATTGTGCGATGTACACTATTGTTATATTCGGAAATCAAATTTTTGAGAATATCGGTCCACTTGTAGCTTCCACGAAGACTAAATTGCATCCACATTTTATTTTTCAAGGTACGATTAAAACGCTCGCAAATTGATGCTTTCAAATTACTGTATGTCGAGTACATATGAATGTTATACTTTTTCATGAGAGTTTGAAAATCGGCATTATAAAACTCTTTGCCTTGATCAACATGTAGGTTCTCTGGTATGCGTCCCTTTGCAAGTATAGATCTCATGGCGCTCGTTGTATCTTTAGCGTTCTTGCTCCTCATTGGCACGGCCCAGGCAAACTTGGAGAAGACATCGATGACGGTTAGGAGAAATTTATGATTGCCGTTTTGCCTCGCGTAAGCCGACATGTCAACAAGGTCCGCTTGCCAAGTCTCATCCAAGCCTCGTATATCCACATGCCGACGTGGATAGTTTCTGCGCGCGGGCTTATGTAGTTCCTGCACCAGCGCTCGCTTCTTCTCGCTTATTTTTTCTCAAGGATGTTTAAACGAGTGTCAATCTGGGAAAACATGCTAAGCATGGACACTCGTAGGTTTTTCGTACCAGCATTCGGAGTTTTGAGAATTTCTTTTATCTTGGTTGTAAGATCTTCAGTTATTTGCGCACTAATTCTCTCTATTTTATTCCGTAAGTCGGTATTTAACGTGTCGCATTTATCTTTTATAGTAGTTTCAAAACCTTCAACCAATAGCGTTCTACTTTCATTTATTTCCTCACGTAAGTTCTTAGTTACGTTTCGGGCTTTAGCATTCAGCACCTTTAAGCTGATAGCATCGTGGTCCGCTTCGGGAATTCCAACGTTGCAGAGTCGCTTGTTCTCCAAATCGTAATGTCCGTCTTTAGTAATCTTGAATCCAATGCCCGGAGGACCGCGATTGAGCGCACTTTTATTATCCAGCTGCCGTCCAAACACGTCGACACTCATTTTGTGAATGCGCGAAATTGCGATGATGAATGTATTAATAAATGATTTGAGCCTCGCGCAATTCTTCGATAATCGTTATGATTTCATTCGAGTGAGATAAGTTTCCGGCTGCTTGAGATGCGAGGAGTAAACGTAGACGGTCCACTAGTTCATTGGGATCGTCCCATTAAATATAATCGAATCTCGCGTCTTTTCTAGCCACTTTATACTTTGGCATACCTTTACCCGTGTACGTATCAACTATTTTTGCAATGTAAGTCTCGAATTTCAAATTTTTGTCCGTTCGTATTGCTTCATCTGCTTTATAATATTTCGTATGGGCATTCGTGGCAATTACAATGTTCTCATAATTTTTCAAATCGTTGGATGTCAGATCCTCAACGCGGGGCACTTTTTTGAACAACAGTTCCGCTAATCCAACAGTTTTTGGATAATTTTTATCTCGTACACGAATATGCTGAGAATCAAAAAAGATTGGAGAATCTCCAATCATTAATTTATTGTTAGCGAGATTTCGTACACCGTATGAGACATCCAAGGCTGATTTTCTATTTGTCTGCAGCAATACTACATACTCATTTATTAATTCATCAACATTGACAGCTGTATCCTCAACCTCCTCCTGCTCTCTCTCTTCATCACCGTATGCAGACTGGAAAGACAAATCTTCCAAAATTGGATCATCTTTAACTTCATGGTTGCCATCCTCAATATGTTCTTCTTCAATACGATCTTTGACTTCCTCCTTAAGTTCCTGTTTCATCTCTGGCGTCTCGTTTTTCCGCATCACCAATTTTTCCAATGGCGTGACTATTGGCTTGAAGACATTTTGCATTGCCTGTTCAGCATTGTCTTTGCCGATTTTTATCATCCGATGTTTTCGTCGGATTGCATCGCTAGCTTTGACAATTTGACGCAATACGTCTTTTTTCTCCTCCAAAAGTTTATTCATGTTGCTACCCTCGAGTCAGAGATGATACTGTCTCCAATGCACGTTCACTTATGACTGAGAAAAGAATCGAACCCTCGTCTATATCTACCCTCATTTATTTGACTATCCTTGTCAATCGTGATGAATCCATACTTGTCGTCATTCCAGCATTCTGAACACATATTTTTAAACTGTGTATATGACATATCAGTATTGACATGATCATTATACACATGTTTGAGGTTCATCTCATCTTGCTTAAATAGAACCACAAAATTCGTATTGTCACGCACGAGGTGTTTAGGAATACGAGCATAGGTCCGGCAAAGATAGAAACAATCGACATTTTTGTGTCACTCCATGGCGAAAAAGGCTCTAATGTTATCCTGTTTTTCACATGCCACGTCATCGAAGATAAATATTGAGTTGGGGTGTGCATCACTTGGTGTCACCACCTGTTCGTGCTCATTAAATGGAAAATATTCAACACCGCTCACAGGCTCGAGTAATCGTACGAGCAATGTATATTTTGGTTGATTGAGGGATTTAGAATAAAGGTAAACGTTCTCGAATCTCAGACCATTAGGATGCGTTATGAGGGAGAGTAAGGCATTCGTTTTACCGCAGTTCGAGGGGCCACAGAATACTGCCCGAATGCTATTAGGCAACAAATCGCCATGACGTTTTTCGCATGGTTCACCTCCCTGCATAAATTCATCGAAATTCATTACGGGCAGTTCATCCGTCCCCATCCTAAGCACGACTAATGGGGGGAAAAAATATAAATAGGGTTTTATAGGGATTATTCACCAGTCGAGCAGTCGTTCCCGATATGATCGGTCGTGCTTTGGTCAATAGTCTGATTGACAAGCTCCCTGTTGAGCTCCATCTACCTGGGTATCAGTATTGCGGACCTGGTACAAAATTACCTAAACGTCTTGCACGAGGCGATCGAGGTATTAATCCATTGGATGCAGCCTGCAAGCAGCACGATATTGCATATTCAAAAGAAACTAGCCTCGAAGCGAGAACTTTGGCCGATAAAGTACTGGCTGAGCAAGCTTGGAAACGAGTATACGCCAAAGACGCGGGTATTACCGAGAGAGCAAGTGCTTGGGGCGTGGCAAACATCATGAAGGCCAAAACTAAACTAGGCATGGGGCATTGCGTGAAAAAAACAAAATTAGGCATGGGACAGAATAAAATCGTTGATGAGAAAAGCCGTGGCCGAAAGGGTGCTCGGAAAGGTAGCAAGAAGGCTAAAAGTAAATTGCGCATTCTACCAGCGCCTCGTAAAATTGGGGGGTTTTTGCCGCTCCTCCTGCCGATATTTGCCGGTCTGAGTGCTGCAGGAGCACTGTCACGTGGCGCTGCTTCTATCGCTAAGACTGTAAATGCGGCTGAAGCTGCTAAGCGGGAATTGGATGAGAATAAGAGGCATAATAAGATGATGGAAGCTGCTGCTTTGGGTAAAGGTCTGCATCTAAAACCGTATAAGAGGCGGACGGGTCTCGGTTCAAAAAACGGAATGTCACGCTGCCTCCCCAAGCCTTAACTGATGCTGATCTGCTCAAATATGCGAAAATCATGGAAATTCCACACTTTTGCGGAGTTTTTATGAGAAATAAATTGCCGAAAAGTGGACCGGCAAAATGCGAATCAGCAATTATCAATTTAGATGAGGATATGGGACCTGGTACACACTGGGTTGCATACAAAAAGAGGGGGGAGAATGTCATGTACTTTGATAGTTTCGGCAATCTTCAGCCTCCAGTCGAGTTGATGAAATATTTTGGTGTTGGTAGCGTGAATTATAATTATAAGGGATATCAGAAGTATGGTACAGTCGAATGTGGGCACTTATGCCTAAAGTTTCTCTGCCAGCAATTGAGCGGCAAAGAAAAATATTCTCTATATAAACGTGCATAATGATGAATATAGAATCAGTTGACTATGTGCCGTCGTCATGGATGATAGTTTTACACTAACTATTTCCGGGACGTCATCTACACTTGAAGCTCAATATTTTCCCCCCATCGAACCCCACAAAAATTACACTTTAGGGCTCATTGAATTACTAACCTTTAATTCTATTCCTAATATAGCTGATGGTAATAATAAAATTTATGTGGGAGACAAGGTATTGACTATACCGACGGGTAGCTATGAAATAGATGATATTGAGAAATACGTGCAGGCAGAGTTGCCGAATATTTCTATTAAGATTAAACCCAATAACAATACTCTACGTAGTGAAATCGAGTGTAATCGCGATATAAATTTTATGCCTAATGATTCTATCGGCTCTCTCTTGGGTTTCACACCACGTATTCTTGTAGCCAATAAAAGGCATACACCTGATCTCCCAGTAGCCATTCTCAAAGTGAACGCCTTGCGTATAGAGTGTAGCATTACCGCCGGTGCCTATATTAATGAGCGAAAAGCTCATACGATTCACGAGTTTTTCCCGTTCGTACCATCCGGATATAAAATCATTGAAGTTCCATCGCACGTCATTTATCTGCCAATCACGAGCAAGACAATAGATAACCTCCAGCTTCGGATAGTAGACCAAGACGGAGATTTAGTAAATTTTCGCGGCGAAGTCATAACCATACGATTGCATATAAAATCATGGGTATAGTCTTCAATAGAAGCCATAATATCAAGTCGTCATGGATGAGCGTGACCAGTCGCCGATCGACACTCAAAGTGCTAACACCTCAGAACGTAAAACTTCTAAAGAATTTGGGTCTGACAGTGCGCGGAAAAAGCGCATAACGTATTATTTATTCTGTGCCCTCTGCATCTGCTGCGTAAAATGGAGGAGGAAATAGTAAATATACAAAGTCCCATCGTCTTCGATGAATCTATAATACACTGCGAGATTCATGCTCATAAGCCGTATGCATCGTCAACTTTCAATAACAGCGATGAGATACGTATTTCCATCCAACATCAGGATCTATGTCTTCTACCAAGCAAAAGTTTTATACATATATGCGGAAAACTGACTAAAGCCGATGGTGCAGCGCTTGCCTCCACAAGCCTCGTCAATAATGCTATTTGCTTTTTGTTCGAAGAAGTACGATATGAGCTGAACGCTATTGAAATTGATCGAAACAAAAATGTAGGTCTTACAAGTCTAATAAAGGGATATTCATCCCTGAGTCCCGGTAAGAGATCTATGCTCGAGAACACGGGCTGGCTTGATGTTGAAGAAACGATGCAAATCATAGATGCAGCGGGAAACTTTGACGTATGCATGCCGCTAAGTATGCTGCTCGGTTTTGCCGAAGATTATCGAAAAATCGTCGTAAATGCCAAGCATGAGCTGATTCTATCGAGATCGAAGACTGATGATAATGCTATTGTGCAGACGGCTGACGAGGAATCCAAACTTGTATTGCAAAAAGTAGAATGGCTTGTACCATACGTGACAGTCTCCGATCAGCGTAAAATACAACTTTTAAAGTTTATCGGTAGAGATGCGCCAGTCTCCATGAGCTATCGTACGTGGGAACTGTATGAATATCCGCTGCTCCCCGCAACCTCGAAGCATGTTTGGACCGTCAAGACTTCTACTCAGCTGGAAAAACCGCGATATGTCATTCTCGCTTTCCAGACTGATCGGAAAAATAAGAAAAAGAAGAACGCGAGTAACTTCGATCATTGTAATCTCGCCGATGTTAAACTATATTTGAATTCGCAATGCTATCCATATGGAAATTTGAACCTAAACATACAGCAAAACCAGTACGCCCTACTATACGAGATGTATGCAAACTTTAAGAATACTTATTACAACAGGGAAGCGGAGCCGTGGTTAAAAAAATCCGAGTTTCTAAAGTATGCCCCTTTAGTCGTCATCGACTGTTCAAAGCAGAGCGATTCTCTCAAGTCAGGCCCCGTTGACATTCGTCTTGTTACTCACGGGTTATTTATCCCGTGGTAACTTATTATTATTATTATTTTATTCGCTGAAGTCAAAGGCCCCGGCGAATGGATTCTCTGTCCTATTTAAGCTGGGTAGCACCTCACCTTGTATATGCTTGTAGTTCGTGATGATCGGATGGGCTGTGATGCAATGAAGGAGTACAGCTGGTTTCGCACGAATGTATTTATTCGAGAACACACATCGATCAGTCACTTTTACAATAATGGTTTAAGTTGTTACAAATGATATACTCTATGATACACTGACGCGCAATGCCGCTAAGGTAATTGGCACGAACAATTATATCACAGAGGTAGTGAAGCGCCGCTAAGGTGTTCCTTCACTTAATGAGTTCTTATACACTTGTCTACAACAAGGGTTTGAGAAGATCACGTCAATCACGCCCGCGAGAACCTAAGTACGCGAACGGACTTGCCGCTAAGGAACGGGATCTCTCGACCGATTGCTAAGAGCGTCGTATTAAGACTAATTTGATAATATGTCGAGAGAATCCTCGTTAGCTTTGGGCGTCCGGCTACAAGGGTCTCGTGGGGGTGGATTGAGAAATCATCGATCGATGTAGGTCTCGATGATTTCGAAACCCATGAGTTGAGAAATCATCGATGGATGGAAATCTCGATGGTTTACGAAATCTGGTGATGAAAGGGGTTTACGAAATCTGCAAGGGATGCAAGTATGTGTCATATGCAGTATGCATCATATGTGAACATATGTGATGCAAGGGATCGGATACCAGGTCATATGGTAAGGTAGCAAGAGTCCGAGGACGAAAAGAGGAATCTGCTGACGCGCGGTTTGCTCGAGTTTCCAGAGAGTGACTGTCGCAAGAGTCGGCGTACTCTCTGGAATCTGATGACTCTGTTGTGTTGCAATGACCGCAGGTAGCGATACCTCGGTTCGTCACAGCCCTCCCTTCTCAGATTGAACATGGTCCGGTGGTCCATGCTTCATCCAGACGCAGCTACCTTAGATGTTGATGACTTTAGTTGAATCCGATCGTCCTACCCTTATCACTTTCCCTGAGCCACCGTCCAGGGGTCAATGACTAGTCATCACTCGTGTTGTACACGGGTTTAGTCATGATATTGCTGACCGCTCATGTGGTTATCGACCTCGCTCGCCTGATGCGAATGCCCTGGGACTCATCGGGTGTGGCGGGTGGCGGGAGGTGCGTTGCAAGCCGCCTTCTCCTGATCCGATGCTCATCCATGGTTCCGTATAACTCTTTTGGAGGGGGGAAACTGCAGCGTTCGCCGATTTCGGCTATATATTCCGGTGACACAGGTAAGTGCGTTTAATCTGCCAAAAAAAATTCTCCTAGCGAGCGATTCATTCTTTAATAATTTTAATCAAAACAAAATGAGTACTCGACGTGTAAGTTTAGTGAAATTTTATTATTATTATTATTATATTTTTTTTTTTTTTTTAAATTTTATTTATTTATTTATTTATTTTTTATTTTTTTTTTTTTTTTCTCTAGGGTAGCAAGCAGCCCGCACCCTGGTTTCTCGACCCATCGGAGTTTGTGAGTGTTGTTGTATTTGTGATTTGTTCGATTGATTATATTATATATCGATCTATATTTTTAATCCAATTTTCCTCCTTTCTATTTTGGGTTTGTGTGTATTATTATTTTTGTTATTGTGTATTTTTCTAGGCACTACAGGAGCGCGTGCTCCAAATATTTAAATGGCGGAGGATGGCTCGGCGATATCGTCGTTCAGAAAACGACGAGTTCCTGTTCTATCTTGAATCCTGCTGGGTCGGGGATTGGCTCGGGGACTATTTCGGTCTTCGGCGGTTATTTGGGCATAGCGAGTGATAATGTTATCTGTATCTAGTTAGTGATCATGTTATCTATTTTACAAATAAAAGCCTTTTTCTTTTAAAAGAAAGAAGAAAAGAGAAGAAATGAAAAATTTTCAAGAGGCAAGCAAAACTGCGAATTTTGTGTTCATTATTTCATATTCGCGGCCTGAGCTATTCCCATTCCTCTACGTTTCCCGTTTCCCGTTTCCCGTTTTTTTTTTTTTAAATAAATTGTCACGTCGGTTAAATACGCTTCGTTCGCTACTGCGAGGCATTCCCTTGCCGTCTCTGGATCTGCTGGACGAGGTGGTGGGGGTGCTTCTCGTGTTGGTTGATGGAATCGAGTTTCCATTGTGTCCCGTGGTGGTATTACCTGTCGTTGGTGACGGAGAGTTTTCTTGAGCAATTTCATCCGTGGGTCGCTTTTTCGGCGTTTCAAGTACAAGAAGGCCGCTATGACGACAATTGTCAGAATCCCGAATCCTACTGATCCAGAGTAAATAGTAGCATCGCTTATCCGTTTCCCTCGATGGAGATGTTGTTGCATCTTGACCTCTCTCTCGATTTCATTCAGTGTTTTTTGCATTTTCAGAGTGCTCCCAGTCATTACTTGTCGTTGATTTACTCGTCGGAATGACTGTGTGGATTATTGGTTGCATGTCTTCGTTGCTTATGCTCGGGAGCAACGCTGTAAGATTTAGTGTAGTGGTTGGTGTATAGGTATATGTTCCTTCAGTGAGTATAGTCTCCTGTGCGGTGAGGCGCATCGACCCGGTCGATGCAGTGCATCCAGGCATCAGGTTAAGAATCCCAGCTCCCAGGAGGGTTTCGGTACCGATTTGATATCCTTTCCTCATGATGCGTAGTTCGATTGGCTCTGGCGCCGAGTAAAGCCAGCTATTTATCGTTTCTAGGCGTTTCCAATATGTATCAGGAGTGGTGAGGATTCTCACATCGCACGAGCGCCAATCGACATTTTGAGTTTGCGTAAGAAGTGATATTTCGCAAGTTTCTCTTTTCCTAGTAACGTACATGGGCACCGTGAGTTGGCATAAATGCTGTCGTCGGTGTACCTTGCACTGTCTCATGTATCTTTCTGATGGCAGTAAGTAATAATGTTGATCTGGTGTTAGCGCGATATATGGTGACCATGGTTGAATGTATGTGGCGACGGTGGTATTGTTGATTTTCTGCGTCACAGGACTTGGATATCCAGTGAAGAGTTCGAAGGGTTTTTTATCAAGCAACGGTATTGCAATTTCTAGTAACAATCTTCCCTGGGAATATGCGAGGGATATAGTGCTGACCTCATTGAGAGACTCGGAGTGTAATTCTACCTCTGTCAGCGGGAATTCATACGCCGTATTCTTTTTGATTCTATCAGCAGCAGTGATTAACTGTTGTGGCGAAAGAATTGCGGGGTGAATGGTTCCTCTCTTCGCGAAAAGAAACGCTGTAGTAAGTATTATGACACACATCCGATAGTCCTCTACTTGTCGTTCCATTTTTCTCGTCCATCTATCGACTATTTGTTCGTATTCGAGAATGCTCGAAAATTTGTTTTGTTTTACCACTTCGTTTACAAGTTGATTCGCCTGTTGGGCTAGGGCTGCGGTCTGATTGGAAATTTCTGCCAAGTTCTGATGGATATCGTGGAACTCTGTGCGTACTACGTGCGTTTGGTTTCCAATTATTTCCGCAAGATGGTGTTGAGAATCGTATATTTTGTCGATCTCTTGATTGTAGTACTGCGCGTCATCTTCTGTGAGCATGCCGAATAGGGCCTTGTTTATAGAGCCAAGAAATCCTAGAGGGGCAGATCTTTTTCTTTTATTGTTACTGGTTGTTATCTCACCAACGGTGTTCTGTAGCATCTCGGTGTATTTGTCAGTGTCGTTTAATGTGGTCTGCAACTGGGATGCAAGGTCGGCATAGGCGCATTTGTCGATCTTCAATTGTCTGCAATGTTCAGTGAGACTCCTAATATGTTGTGTCACTTCTGGTCTTTGATCGAGAAATTTTGAAATTTCCAGCGACGTTACTAATTTCCAGGTGGTATGGTAAATTCTGATGACTCCCGTTCTCTCGAAAAAGATTCCCGAATTATGGCGTAGAGGTTTTATCCAGTACGTCGCGGTGGAAGGTTCGATTTCTTGACTGCATATAGTAGTCATCCCCCACGCAAATAGCAGGAATATCGTCAACGGATCTCTGGGTATTGTCATACTGCTGGCTCACCTTGGAATCAATAACAGATATTAGTAATTTCATTTTCCATCAGATTACAATATCTTAGTGCAACCCCGGGACCTTTGGTTATTATATTAAATTTGGGTTTTTGGTGGGCCTGCCTCTTTTCTTCTTAGGTTCCGGTTCGGGTGGAGTGTCACCGGTTACATGGGCATGTTTAAGTTTATCCATGTGTGTAAGGCTTAGTTGGCCATCCCTTTTATCAACCAAGACGGTGTTTTGGTCAAGTATCTTGGCAATTCTGTAGGGCCCTCTATAATAAGGATCGAATTTGTGCAATTTCGGTTCTCTTAGGACATAGACCAGTTGGTTTGGTTCATATTGCACGGCGTTGATTTTCTTGTCATGTCGTTGTTTTGCTCGGTGCTTGCTGTCGTTTAGGTTATTGCCTCCAATTTCTGCCAGCTCATCAAGTCTGTGCACTATATCGCTCATGTACCGAGTCGTCGTTGGCAGGTGTTCTTTTAACGGGAGCGTGTCTGGCGTTTTCATTAATTTCCCGTAAGCCATCTCGTATGGTGTAAATTTTGTTGACTCGTGTACTGTGGCGTTGTGTGACTGGATAGCGTAAGGCAAAATTTCGTCCCATTCATTTTCCTTTTCAATATAATGTTTCAGGTAATCAGCTATTTCCTGGTGGCTTCTTTCTAATGCTCCGTTGCTTTGTGGGTGGTAGGTTGTGGCCTTGACGTGGTGGATTTTTCTCTCCTTGAGAAAATCTTCCATTCGTTGGCTAACGAAGCATTTCCCGTTATCGCTGAGCAAAACTAGTGGAGTGCCGTGTATTGCGAAATATTCGCGGTCGAGGGTTCGAATTACTGTTTTTGATTTCATGTCCGGTAATTCGAAAGCTCGTGCAAATTTTGTAAGCAAGTCGATGGTGGTTAAAACGAAACGATTACCTCGTTTTGTGAGGGGTAATGGTCCGAGTATATCCACGGCAATTTTTTCCCATGCAGCCACTGGTGTATCCGTTATTACCATTGGTTCTCTGGTTTTTATTCGAACCAATTTTTGTTGTTGACAACTATGGCAGCATCGTACGGCGTTTTGAACATCGTTCTTCATGCCTTTCCATTGGTACCGTTGTCTCAGACGTTCGTAGGTCTTTTTCACACCCTTATGCCCTCCAATGTGTTCGCTGTGCCATTTCCGGATAATTTCTTGGCGCTCTACGGTGGGTGGCGTCTCTATTTTGCCTGTGCACAGCGTCAATTTGCAGGCACTCTTAATGAATGTCTCTTCCAACAGGGTTTTGAATGCATAGGGCGGTATTTCATCGTGGCCGTCACCGAAAACGGCTATTCGGATTTCCTTTATATTTTCAGCCCTTAAGAATTTTCTTAGGCTCTCGAGTGCATTTTTCAGATTTTCGACTGTAAACTTTTGGTAGTATTCCCTCGTAGCAGCGATGCTAATGACCTTGGTTTTTCCTGTATCGCTGAGTACGATCATTTCCCTCTTTAGCTCTCGTGAGAGCATTTCAGTGTCGATATAGCCAAGATCGCATAATTGCCGACCGATAGGATGGCAGATCACTCCGTCAGCTGACACAAAATGCGCGAGAATTCCTTTCTGCGATGTGAGTTGCTCTGGCGTAAGGATAATTTGAGTTTTGATGATTGCCGACTCCTCGGAAGAATTTTCTTCAGTTTCAGATTCGTTGCTTTGGCTGCTATCTGTATATTCACTTTCTGACGAATATGAATATGATGAGTCTGATGAATCCGATGAGTCTGATGATAAAATGGGTTCAGTTTCAACGAGAGAGCTGTGCGTGTTTCCTGTAGTTCGATCAGTTTCTACTGAGAAACGGACGTTACGAGGAGTAGATCCGCATTCAGGTCGTTCGCCTCTCGTTGGCGTTGGCATTGTCGAGATTCTTCTACTGCTTCTGTTTGTCTGATTCTTCAAGAGATTTCCGCTGATAATTGATTTTCTATTAATTTGAGCTACTTCTGCATTTCTCTCAGTTTGATCATGTGTCTCTTCGGTTTCCTTTGCGGGTTCTGGGTTGTCATTGAGCGTTTCACTCCGTCCTTTCCGAGTATGTGTCCGAGATAATTGACCTCCCTTCTCAAGAATTCGCATTTGTCTACTTGTAGAGATAGTCCATTTTCTCGGAGTCGTCTGAAGAGTCTTTCGACTTTTATGCGATGTTCTTGTAAGGATGTTGAAAAGATGACTATATCGTCCAAGTACACAAACAATTGTGTACCGATAAGACCCGATAGAACGCTGTCCATAAGGCGTTGGAATGTTGCCGGTGCATTTTTCAATCCAAACGGCATCCTCAGGAACTCGTAGTGTCCTCGGGGAGTCGTGAAAGCTGTTTTAGGACTGTCTTTCGGGGCGACCTTAATTTGGTGAAAACCACTAGCAAGGTCAAATACCGAAAAATATTTCGCTCCCCCTAGTCTATCGAGAATTTCAGATATATTCGGTAGTGGATAGCTATCGCCAATGGTCTTCTCATTCAATTGTCAATAATCTATTACCATTCGCCATCGCTTATTACCTTGTGAATCCGCTTTCTTAGGCACAATCCATAGTGGTGAATTGTATGGCGAGTGTGAAGGTTTGATAATTTTATTGGATAGCAGTCCATTTACCTGTGTTTCAATTTCCGTTTGATGTACCATTGGATAACGATATTGTTTGGTATGTATCGGTCTGTCGTCGATGGTGGGGATCTCATGTTTGACGCGTGTTGATCCTTTTAAATGGTCTCCTTTTAAATAAAATATATCAGGAAATTTTTGAACGAGTTTGTGCACATGTTGTCGCTCGTATTCGTTCAAATGATCGAGTCGCAAGGTTTGCAAAATTTCTCTCACTCTATTCTTTGTTGACTTCGTTGTAGTACATGGCTCGCTCGATGTCTCGGCGTCGGAGTCGGGCGCGTGGTGCGATCCAATTTCATATGGCTCGAGTTCTTGTGCTGGCAATTCAATGTCAACTGGCTCGTGGCTTGTGTTGGTGACTATGGCATAACAAGTGCCGTCGTGATTTCTTACCACGGCTTCTCCAATGTGTATATGTGGCCCAAGGTCGATGCGCCTTAGATAGCCGTCGTAAACATTGGTATTGCGGACCTTGATTGCTACTTGCGTTCTACTGCGCCCTTCAAGATGGATCTTTAACTTTTCGTATTCTCCTAGAACTGAGTCAATTTCTTCGCGATTGCAAAAAGGGATTGGTGTGACTGGTTCGCTTGCCGTGACCAGTGTCCCGTGGTTATATGATATTTCAGCTTTTTCTTGGTGTAAATAGGGTGCGCCGAGCAACCCGTCGGCTCGTGACAATGGTTCTCCTTCGAATACATGGAATACTGCCTTTGATTTTCTAACGTCGAGAAGAACTGTCCCTTTCGTCCAAATATTTTCAGGGTGCACGCTTCTCACTGCCTGACGGTCGCGTGTATCTATGATCACATTTCTGCTCAGGACACTGGCATGTACCAAGTTTAGGGATGAGCCACCGTCTACGATGAACTCTGCGTGCCCGTTCTTGAATTGAGGTGAGGAAATTTTTACCCTCACAGATGGAATTTCTTTGAGGAAGCATTGTTTCTTTCCTTTTCGTGAAAGCGAACATGCTTGTTCTTCTCTCTTTTTGCTGTCATGATCCTGATGTCCCTTTTCTCCGGTTCCTCGCGACTTCTCTCGCTCTTTGCGCTCGCTCCACGATGATCTGGGCGAGCGCCCTCGAAGTTTAAAGACTCCGTGGATGTTTCTGATGAAGCTCGAGATGAATTGTACGGTGAAGGTGTTCTCACGCGTTCTCGAGGTTCTTGTTTCTCATAAGGGATGCGACCTTTTCCCTCACACTGCGTGCAGGGGCGCATTGGGGAGTAGTATCTGTTTCTGTAGCCGTAGCTACGGTTTCGCGGTTCCCATCGTCGATATCTTTCTTCTCGTCCATCGGTTGAGTGGTCACTGTCAACAGCATATACCTTGCTGCTTTTCCGATCTTCCTCTGACGATTCCGTTGAGTCGGAGCTGCTACTGCTATCAGAACTTGTCTCTGAACTACTCGAGGATCGTTCCCTTTTGCGGTTTTTCTTACCTTTACGAGATTTTCGTTTATCACGTTTCCGAGTGCGCGACGAGCGGTGATCTTTTGAGCCAATGGCGTGGCGGCGATTGCGTCTTTCTCTAACCTCGTTGATTACAAGATCATAGGCGGCATCGAGAGTAGCTGGATTATGATGACATATGCAATAGTAAAAATTTTCAGGCAAGCCTCTCAAAAAGCTGCTCAATGCCTGAGTTTCAAGGTCGTTGAGACTGCTTCTAGCTTCCTCTCTGGTTCGGTCGCCCTTCACAGCCGCTCTCGCTCGTGTCATGAGTTCTGTCGTGCGCGTGACGTACTCCCGCACCGACTCATCCTTCTTAATACTAAGTCGATTGATCTCAGCCAGATAGGAGCTTGCGCTTCTCCCAGGTGAGAATTTATTTTTAAGATGTTTAATAAGTGCATTAACAGTACCTATATCGCGTCCTTCGAGTGAGTGCCGTGCTGCACCTGTAAGCTTGGCTTTAACCCCTTTCAGGTATAAGGTCTCATCAGCGTTATCGAGTTGTTCAAACTCCTCGATGATTCACTGGAGGAACTTTGACAATGATTTTTTTCCACCGTCATATTCCGGTAAATTTCGCGCAGCTTCTTTAGTTTCTTTTCTCCTATCAGCGATAGTCGTTTGCTCCAAGAGTGACATAAGCAATTGTTGAGAATTATCTTCGGCCATGTCAGTTTTTAGATGTTAATAATTGAATTATTTTTTTCCAAAAATTTTATGAATTAACTAAGGGTGAGTTATCGGACAGAAGATCCCACTTCTGACACCAATTTGTTACTCACGGGTTATTTATCCCGTGGTAACTTATTATTATTATTATTTTATTCGCTGAAGTCAAAGGCCCCGGCGAATGGATTCTCTGTCCTATTTAAGCTGGGTAGCACCTCACCTTGTATATGCTTGTAGTTCGTGATGATCGGATGGGCTGTGATGCAATGAAGGAGTACAGCTGGTTTCGCACGAATGTATTTATTCGAGAACACACATCGATCAGTCACTTTTACAATAATGGTTTAAGTTGTTACAAATGATATACTCTATGATACACTGACGCGCAATGCCGCTAAGGTAATTGGCACGAACAATTATATCACAGAGGTAGTGAAGCGCCGCTAAGGTGTTCCTTCACTTAATGAGTTCTTATACACTTGTCTACAACAAGGGTTTGAGAAGATCACGTCAATCACGCCCGCGAGAACCTAAGTACGCGAACGGACTTGCCGCTAAGGAACGGGATCTCTCGACCGATTGCTAAGAGCGTCGTATTAAGACTAATTTGATAATATGTCGAGAGAATCCTCGTTAGCTTTGGGCGTCCGGCTACAAGGGTCTCGTGGGGGTGGATTGAGAAATCATCGATCGATGTAGGTCTCGATGATTTCGAAACCCATGAGTTGAGAAATCATCGATGGATGGAAATCTCGATGGTTTACGAAATCTGGTGATGAAAGGGGTTTACGAAATCTGCAAGGGATGCAAGTATGTGTCATATGCAGTATGCATCATATGTGAACATATGTGATGCAAGGGATCGGATACCAGGTCATATGGTAAGGTAGCAAGAGTCCGAGGACGAAAAGAGGAATCTGCTGACGCGCGGTTTGCTCGAGTTTCCAGAGAGTGACTGTCGCAAGAGTCGGCGTACTCTCTGGAATCTGATGACTCTGTTGTGTTGCAATGACCGCAGGTAGCGATACCTCGGTTCGTCACAGTCTTGAATTTGAAGCAAGAAATAATATTCCTGCCAATACATCCGCGTATTGCTTGATTCTACATGATCGTATTGTTGAGTACAATCCAATAAGTGGCGGGGTAAAAAAATTAGTATAAAACCTTCAACGATGAACCGACTCTCTTCAGTCGGCACCATGGACTTTATCGTCGATATTCAAGGCTTCAGGAGACCCATAAACGAATTTGTGCTAAAAGAAATAGCAATTGTGGAAATCTCTGACAACACCGAACCCCTGACGTTTTTCTTCAAACCTCCAACGCCATGGAACTCTCTACCAGCGAAGTACAAAACGATGAATGCATGGCTAGAACGAAATTTTCATGGAATACGATGGAATTCTGGCGACACGCCGTACGAAGCTGCTGGAACAACAATTCGAGCTATCTTGAAACAAGCCCGAACCATCTACGTGAAGGGATTAGAGAAGACGGCGTGGTTAGCGCAATTCACGGATTCGTCGGCACATATTGTCGATATGGAAACTCTCGATTGTCCATCATTGCAGAAATTATCGAAAATATCAAACAACAGAGGATGTTCTCATCATCCTCATGACTCAAAATATAATTGTGCCAACGCAAACGTGAAATCTTTAAGGAGCTGGTACATTAGGCATTGTGTAAACGCAGGATTTTTGAAATAAATAAAAACATTTTATCGAAAAATATATGTGTGTTTTTTATTGAAATAAACCATAGGAATTTGTTTTACATATTTGGTTTCACTCCAACTTATACATTTCGCACCACACGTCATCTATAATGTTTTTTTTTTTTTACTTTTTCAACCATGCGCACTTATGTATTCAAACACTTTTTTCAGTGCCACCATCGTTCGCGTAGAGTCACGACCCCATAGTAGGCGCGATGGATTGATGGTTTGATGGCGTCAGATGCGTTTGAATTCTACGCTGTTATATTTCCCACCGAAGTAGTTCATATAGAGTTGATTTGTATGCGCAGCGTCAATCATCTCTTTGAATATTTCTTTGTTCTCGTCGAACGCTTTCACGAATCTTGCAGGTAGGAATACGGAGGAATCGTTGGTGATATCCGCCACGATCCTCCTCCCAAATTTCGTTCCAACTATTCTCAGGTCGGAGATCGGATGATCTGCCTGAACGGAAAGTTCAGCCAATTTTTTTGTTGGCAAAAATTCCACCATTTTTCCCACCTTGTTGATACTTGTGAAATCCATTTCGACTTATTGATGTATTCTTCAATGTATTTATAATAAAGCTCAGATCAGTCCTCGTACGTATAAGATTTTTTACTTCTTCGATATTTTTTAAAAGCAAGAGCAATCGTTCTTTTAGCTCACGTCGCCTGTCTTGCATGTCAACTGGTGCAGTTCAGACGTGCATCTTGATATTATATAGGCCCTCCAAATCCCCGACCCCCACCAACTCTCAATTCTAGGACCCAATAGGATTTTCCACACTTTCCTCTGCCCACACTTTGCGGCGACACATTTGACAATTCCGTACAGAGGGTGCAGGGCCATCGATATGAGTCATGATGTGGGGCGTATTCCAATGTTCCATACAAGGCAGATATGACATAATTTCGGCGTCTGCACGAAGATTTTCGGGTAAACGATCATAAAACATATGAATTGATCTACTAAAATATTTTAAAATCATAGGCTTCGTTATATTCTTAAGATCACCCCTTGATAATTCCCACGGATATTTGGCTCCGAGAACGCCATCAGAATATCCATCCATGTTGATGGCAAGAACGCGACTAAGCGTGTCATAGCGGCATTCCATGAAATTCAAAGCCTCATTTTCCGGCGGTTTGTCAAAATATGTAAACACTGTGCAGGCTCAAGCGTGTTCAGACATGCAAGATGGCATCATCCGCTCTCGAAGGTAATGGGAGGGCTCGAAACAGGTCGAGACACGTCGAAGGCGCATATCAGTATACCATTTTCGGTTAAATTTTTTTCTCCGTCAATACAGATTCAATCAGTTTGCCGCATTTTTCAATTCTTAATCTAAATCGCTCACGATCACGTGCAACTTCTTCCCACCGGCCTCGGCGAACGGCTCTGTACGCATAATCCCATGCATACATCACATGAATTTGAGCTCGAGTATCGAATCGAACGTGCTTTTCCATATTTTCAATATCCTCTTCGTCCCAATTTCATCGCAGTTTGAAAAAAGATCTGCCGCAGCACCCTGCGCTACATCTGCTCACGCACCAGTCAGTGATAGGGAAACGCTTATATAAATTCGGTCAGAATTTATATTGCTAGCACCTGCTAGGGGCATTTCGATGTTTTTCCTTCAGGTGCCGAGGACCGGCCGGATCATAGGCGCCTCTAAGATTTTATGTTTGGCCTTTTCCAGACTGCGGTCTGGTCCTTAGCACACAAACAGAAATGATTTATGACCAACGATAAGGTTGCGACAAACAGACGCACTGGCTCGGGAGGGTAGCGTCGTGTGTGGTTGAAAGGTCTAACGCTCCGGCCCGCTATTTACTTGTTAGAGATAGCAATATTCCAATGCCAGCATGAAAGACAAGCTGCACTGCAGCTGTCAGAAATAGCGGCATTCTAATACTACCCTCAAAACTAGCCCCTCCCCCCCCGCAGAGACGCCAGTCTAACTGATAATCAGCAATCAAATGCCGCCATGAAAAATTAGGCGCACCACCGCTGCCAGAGATAGCGGCATTCCAATACCACCCTCAAAGCTAGCCCGCCCCCCCCCCCCCCACCCGCCCCCTCCCAATGTCTCGACCCATAAGAGATTAGGTGCCCTCCAGTTGTTAGAGACCCCCCCCCCCCCCTCCGATCGGCTCCGTGCATTCCGGCTCATCGAGATAGCCCCCCCGGGTTTGTGTCTCGGCTAAGTGGTTCTTGGCTGAGCTAAAAAATGTCGGTAAATGTCGGGGTAGGGATCTTGGGTTAGAACTCTCCTTGTAACACTACTCACCACAGCCGCGACGGGTATAAAAGGCCGAGCAAACGACGGACGATCACCATTCAACCATTCCTTATCCTACCGTTCACTCCCGAACACCTCTACTTCTAAGCGCTAGTATCAGCATCGCGTCTGACGCTAGCATTAGGACCTTCCTCTAAACCCTTCGCTTGCGAAGTGATCGTATTGCACGATCGCCTGAGTAAGTTCCTACCTAGTAGCATACTTAGCTATAGTACTCGCACTGCGTCGAGCGCATAGCCAAAGTTTCCATCCTAGTTAGTATACTTTACTATAGTACTCGTATTGCATCGAGCGCATAGTAAAGTTCCCCAGCTAACAGCTATGCTAACGACTCGACTCACGTCGAGTAATTAACCACAGATATCCACTAGGTTCCACTCAAGCCATCAAACCATACTTTTTACAGGAAGATCCGCTCTGTTTGTTTCGTGCTCCTGAGCAGGCCCGGCTCACTACCGTCGCACGATCTCGAATTCGTATTGGCACAGCGTCCAACGCGAGCTAGAGAAAGTACGACATAACATAGAATAAGTCGCCTAGAGTATAGGTTTTTCTTATAGAAAAGCCTAGATCTCGGCATTAGCAACTAAACACCAAAACCTTGAATAAAACCAATTTTTTTAACTTAGCTTCAGTAAAGAAAACAAAAACAAAATTTCACACTCAAATCTCGAGATTACCAAAGGACCAGTAATCTTCGATCTCAATAAACGTGTCCTCCTAAATTAACCTCTTTTTTATTAATTAGCCGTCTGGACTGGCAAAGTCCATATCACTCTTTTTGTTAATTAATTGAGCAGCAAAACGTTCAACAATAGAGTCACAATGCCGATGATGAAATAGTTCCGGCCACCATAGCCTAAGAGTGAACATATTCTGAGGCAAACAACATAAAGAACAAAAAGTAACACATCAATTGAATTAATTTCTCAAATTACATTTAAAGGATTAATCTTTCGGCTATCTCTTTTTGACTACTCGAGTCCAGAACACGAATCCAGCTCTCAGATCGAAATAAAATGTTTAAAACTTTCCATATTTAACACATAAAATCTCGAAACGTTTCAATATATATATATCGTTGTATATTGTAAAGATATATCGCCGCTGCCGCCGCCGCTATATCAGAAATTGAGCTTATATAACGGGTGACCCGAGTCATAAGAACCCCTAGTATATATACATATGAAATATTAATATATATGAAATATATTAATATATTTACAAAATATTTATTTTTTTGTGCATTCCATCGTTTACCCTTTCAGGTACTTCATGCTTCTTCCATTTTTATGTTCCCATTCATTTATCATTGAGACCTCCCCCCCAACCCCCGTTGATGTTCACAGCCGTTATTTCATCGCATTAATTGCACGAGGGCACAGGGACATTCCAGAAAAGCTGGTCCATACATATATATTTTATACACATACATTGTCACGGCCTTTCGACATTCAGCCGGACTATAACCAGGCGAACCCGGGCTTCGTATGAGGAAAAACTCGGGGGAAGATCAGAAATAAAAACGAGGTGAAATAGAAAAAAAAAAATGACAATCTCCAGTTTATTAGATGAATAATAAAAAGAAAATATAAATGATTTTGTTGGGCACCAGCCGTCAGTACGACGACAATTCTCTCACTCAATACAAAAAACAGGGTAATCGGGAACAATAAAAAAAAAGGAAAAATAAAGTAATCTCACTAATCAGGGGAATCTCAGGGACGTGAATTTACCGGCTCGCGGGCCTCTTAATTATTACCCGTGTCGGGTTATCGGGAAAACGCGATATTAATCGAACTCAAAAATCACGGAGAAACAAAATACGCAATTAACAAAAAAGCTCGATCGGAATAAGGGATCGCGCTACGTCGCCACAAGCACGAATTATATAATACAACGGGGAACAAGGCACGCGGTCAATATGGCGAGCACGTGTCTTCGCGAAAATTACTCAAAAGAGGAAAATGATGAATCAAGAAAAAAATAGAAAATCTGCACAATCCAAATATTAAATAAGAGATATGGTAGTGGAACGAACTCACTCGTATGCAGGAAGACTCGATTGCGTCCTCGCTCGGCACGCCTGAATTCTCGAAGCTTCGGCTTTTTCGTAATGGCGGGGATCTCGCTCTTTCGCTCTTTTACAATAACTTGCTTTATGTGGGACTCGATATAATTCAACTGGTTTTATCGGGGGCTCTCGTCGAAGTGATTTTCCTTCGTCGTCTCTCTGCTCGTGGGAATTACGGAAAAAGGGTAATTTGGGGGAAGGGCATGCGTAATGAGAAATTGGGTGAAGGGGGGATCTAGAATCGATGCGATATTGGTTGATTGGGAGCTGACGTCACGAGCGCGTTGCGCAGGATAGCGGATCGATAATCGAGGGTTTGAAATGTGCTGCCCTTGGCGACCCGTGACGCAACTCCCGGTCCTCTGGCTGATGACTGAACCCGGCCGTCGACGGTGCTCCTCTCTCGGCAATTATTGGCCACGATGTGGCACACAGGGACTTCTCCTTTCTTCTTCGATGAATTCTGGCACCACGATTCCTCGCCTCGCACGGAATAATTGTGACGAGGGAGTTCACGGGTGCCAGACGATGTTCCTGGTGACGGTTGAGGTGAGGGCCACGATCTCGCCCGAACCCGTCGTTTTGATCGAGGGTTCGCTTGATCACGTGCTGAATTCCCTCGCCCGCCGTCACCTTACTGTTGTTCCCTTTTCATTCCCTGTGGCCACAGTGATGCGGATGATGATCTCCTGGAGCTCGTCGACCGGGTCTTCGATGACGTTGGGTTCTCGATCCTGGGACAGCTGTTCGGCGATGAGGGGTTACGTGTGGCAGAGGGAAGGGGGAGGGTATTCGAGGGTCAATGGCATGGGAGAGGGATCAACTGTAGCTTGGCTCGTATGCGTGTGATATGGGACGACGGTGGTAGTGGAAGGGGGAGAGAGACGACAAGGGGCGCTGGTAATACTTCGTGGCTTGCTATGATTATCGCTATTTTACCTTATTTTACTTAAGATTATTTTACATATGGGATCTGTGTGGCGACGGACTTCGACGAGGCGACTATATAGCCTCGTCTTGTGACGCCGTGTCACAACATATATAAATATATACATACACACATGTATATATGTATATATATATATATATATATATATATATATATATATATATATATATAATGTGCGATTGGGTTGAATAACTCAACTGTGTTTCTATAAGAATTTTAGTTTTTTATTAACAATTGTAATAACTTTACAGACTGACTTAATGCTAATTTAATATTAATAACCATTCTTACCTATAAGAATTTTAGAAACGACATTAAAAGCTATTATGTACATTCCAATCGTTTCTATCTTATAACACTTGATGTGTTTACACTTCGGTGTCTCTTATTGAACTAGCGACGTGTCAGCGTTCGATATATTTCGGCTTCATTTATTTACTTGTCTAGCCAGAACGACGCAGGCGGAACGCCGAGACAGCGAAGCAACACTATAGTATTGCTTTACATATATATATATATATATATATATATAATGCCATAGGTATTTTAATGTTTCAGGCATTGTATTACCATGCGGAAATAAGAAAAACAAACTGCCGACTGAAAATTGGAATACGTAATTAAATAAATAACAAAAAACTTCAATATATATGACAATGATCGGTGCAAAATTTAAAAAAATTACATAGTTATTAAAACTCGACAGAAAAAAGGAAACTGTAATTTTTAAAAATCAACAAAAATATTTAAACTTATGATAACCAATATTGAAGAAATTTAAAAAATTTATAAGGGCAAAAATATTCACAAAAATTCATATAAATTTGTTCCTTAAAAGGTAGTGAAATAATTTACTATACTTTTAGTATAATAGTGATTATTTTACCATTTTGAGAAAAAAAAAACATTATTTAATTAAAAAATGAAACTGACAAATCGATGTATTGTATTATTATTAATTCATAAAATGTCGAATCCATCTCATCATATCGCTACAAAGTTCATCCTGCCGCATCTTCCTTGACCCAAAATTTTTTTAATAAAAACATATTGTATACATACTTTTTGAAGTAGGTCCATTTCTTCGTTGCTGCTGATCTCTTGTTTTTAATGTTACCCATATTTTTTCACTTCAACATCACTTTTTGGTTCACATAAGCACGTTGTAATTTTTTTTTTTTTTTTTTTAACACTAAAATATGAAGTTACATATGCGTTTAAGTTTCATTGTTACGTCACTATTCATACGTCATTATTCGGTAGTTTCAAACTATAATTAAGTCACGTAATTTTTGAAATTTTCAAAACGGAAAAAATTTGCAATTAAAATTTGATGCGATCTTCTAAAATAGACAATAAAAAAGGCGCCAAAAATGAGCGCATCGCCTGCTACACTTGTAATTGTTATTTGTGATGAAAAGGAAAAGATACGGCCCAACTATTTCGAGATACTCTAAATTATGCCTGAAATTTTTTTTTTCTTATTTTCAACTAAGTGTCTAATGTAAAGATTACACTGGAACTCGGTTAAAGTAGTGCTTGTGCAACCGGCGGCGGTGAATAAGCGGGAACGTAGGCGCGGCGAAGCGCGGTGAGCGGGCACGCATGAAACAAGCGAGAATCGGTCTGCTCCCAAGGCTAGAAAATGACGTCTTTCAATTATAATGGTACGGTAAATAAATTTGAAATTTTATCAGAATATTCAATAATGTTTATTGCATCGATCCAGCAAAGTTTCGTCCGCTCATCTAGTTTTTAAGTATTAGAATTTGATCGGAAGTAAGTTCATTTGTCAATTTTTAGCCTATTCGCGATCCCCAAAAGTTTTGGCGCCTCTCGTGGCTTAAAGCTGAAGCTCTGCACACAAGCTCGCGCGCCACGCGCTCATCGCATCGCCCTGAACGCAGCGCTGTAGCAGAGTGGGAAGAAGTGAAACAAGTGAAAGAAGAAAATTCGCCAAGAAACAATATGTCGAATCGCCAACAGAAGCCGTACAAAAAAACTTACAGTGCTGCAGCAGCCAGACGTAAGTAATTATATACAAGTATGAATTACGCTTCACCTAGCCATGAAATATTTATTTTCACCAGTACGTGTATGTCGCATTCCATGTCAACTCAGCCACCCCGTTTTTTTTTCGCTTCGAAAAAATTATTCACCGAAATTTTATCCCCCCACTCTTGGTGGTCCTCGAGATAATGATTAATTAGTTCTTAATTTCGTAAAATTCACACCTTTGTAACGGCTGATCGGATTGAAGGTAGTGTACCCATCTAAAAATTTTAAAATGATCATCTCACACAATCCGGAGTACACCTATTGAAAATGCTGCCATCAACTCAATTTTTTTGTAATAAGTGACAAATATATAAAACGTGAACTGCTCAAATTTCAAGTCGATCCTCCATGTCGTTTTTGTAAAAATAATTTTCGAAAATTTGGCTCATACACGAGAGTAAATGCGAGCAATATTTGTTTGACCTGTCAATTCCATTAAAATACTACCACCCGAATAAAATTTATGTCAGATCTTTATGAGATCTTTAATATGACTGTCAACAAATTCGAATAGGTTCGTCCATCTGGTTTATTAGTTACAAGCCAAAACATAAGCTCACTATATCCACGGGTATAGCGCATGAACGGTCAGACTCTCTTTCGTTTTATGCATGTCCCGCTCACCGCGCGCCGCCGCACCCGAGTTTCCGCTTATTCCATGTCGCCGGTCTGTACCGAAACTCCTTAATTTCATGGATTTTGACATATATAGATATAGCGTAACATGTGTGACGTCATAATGTTATATTTTTCAATTTTTTATATTGACGGCAATTTTGATTCAAATAAAAAAAATAAACATACGTACTAAATATTTTTTCCTAAACTACCAGATTTTGAAATAAAAAATTTCATTTGTAACGTCCTGGGTCGAAAAAACACAAATAAATTTTAAAAATTTTCATTTCATATACCATTTATCAAACATAAAACCGGATCCGTATGATCCGCAGTAGAAATATTTAATCTCTCATTTATTCACGGGAAAAACACGAATGACCAGGGGTGACCCTCATTGCCGGAGTTCTCCCGTCAAGCACGAAGTATGCCTGCGAGCATGCAACCCGCTACGCGTGAGGCATGCCTGCGGGCATGCAACCCGCCAAACGCGAAGTATGCCTGCGAGCATGCAACACACCTAACACACGAAATTTCAGCCTTTAACGAACGAAGCTCGTCGCGGGGAGAAGGCGCGTGAGTGACGAACCAGCGTATGTCGCGCGTTATCACCAAGCTCCCACAGATGTTGGAAGCCGGTGAGAATCAGCGTCTCGCCGGCTCGCACAAAATGGCCGCGCTTATCGCCTAGGGACGAGCCTCAACATAAACAAAAAGTTGCGCGTCGAGAGTATCGATGTCCCGGCGCTGACAATAGTCAGAATTCCGTCTGGAGAATATCGATGTCTCGACGCTGATTTTTCATATCACCAGCCGCCATAATTGGAAAAACGTCTGGAAATTATCGTCAGCAAAATGTCGAGGTGTGAGAGAAACTCTTCCCTCACGCGCCGACATCTCCCACCTTACGCGACAATAGAATAAGGGCCTATATAATGACCAGCAATTAGTTAAGGACAGTCAGTCGAACTTCGAGCCTGGTCCCCCGAGATCACTCGAGCATTATAGCCGTCGCGAAATATTCAATTTTTTTCTCTAAGTAAAACCTACTGTACTTTTCAACCATAAAAATCGGTAGCACGGTAGCCCCGGCAAACCAGTGTAAGAAAAACATCGAAAATAAATAAATAATCAAAACTAAGAAAAAAATATAAAACGCATTCACGTTTTATTTGCGCACCAGTGACATTAAATAGAAGGGGGAAATTGAACAAAACCGAACTTCGAGCTGTCTATATTCTCGAGCAGAACTCCCATAGAAATTCACGTGTTCCCAACACCGTTTCATAACTGCAGTACCGTGCGCTAGACGCACGTGCTCACGCAGTTACTTTAATTAATTTTCTCACCTTCTCTAACTACAGTACCGTGCGCTAGACGCACGTGCTTAAGTAGTACAGTACTGTGCGCTAGACGCACGTGCTTAAGTAGTTAAATTCTCTGACTACCGTACTGTGCGCTAGACGCACGTTCTTAAGTAGTACAGTACCGTGCGCTAGACGCACGTGCTTAAGTAGTACAGTACTGTGCGCTAGACGCACGTGCTTAGGTAATTACTTATTCCTCCCTCCGAGTACAGTCCCGTGCGCCAGACGCACGCTCTGTACTCTAACCAGCCAACCACAACTCCGTGCGCAAGACGCACGCACTGTTGTGGAGGTTTCAACCCTACCATTTGAGAGTTCTGCCCGAGAGTCAGGACTCACTCGAAGAGGTGTCACGTGCCGTGTTTCCGAGTAACCATTTTGGCGGCTTGGCAACACGGGGCGATGACCGTTGGGGATTAGCTGAAGCTGTCTCTAAAATTGCTTATATCTTATAATTGCAATATTTCCACATAGCACAGTTGGAATTCCGGTGCAACGTCCTGAGAGCGCGAGTCGATGTTCGCGCGTGCAGGATTGTTGAATTGACAAAATTTGCCCCCGCTCTTTCACCTGGCGATCGACAGAACGCCAGTTGAGCGAGCTGGGACAAATTAGTCTCCGGATGCACACGATAGCGTAAAGCTTGATTCTGGAGTAACTCCGCATAAACGCTTCACATAGCGGCAATAATTCTCGGACGGTAGTTCCCCGATCCCTACATAAGGTCGCCGTTGTAAGTCGACCGGGTTCGCAAAGAGGCCCTCGAGTTGCGCGCGTCGTGTTTATAAGTCGATTTCCGTTAGTTTAAGAAATTACAATCAACCTCTGCCACGAACATTCTGTCGTGTAGTTGTAAGTGTTTACTGTACGAGTGAGTCCAAGAGCTGTCAAGCAATCGAGGACAGAGTGTAAGGTGTGTAACGTGAGCGCGAAGAACTGCTGTGGTTGCCGCGTATGCCAACGACCGAGCCTGTACCGAAAGGAGAGAGCGAACATCGGTATACCACGGGAGAGCGAGTGAGGTAGCATAAAGGTCGGCAGCCTATATTGTCAGCTGCGCCGATAACTGAGTGAGTAGCGTGTGTGTTTGTACGTATGATTGTGAGAGTTTGTTGTCTTGCGATTCAGCTATTCATTCGAGTCCTTTTAAATTATGAACTATTAACTTGTATTCTTGGAACCTTATATTTGGGACTTTTCTGAATTCTGTTAATTAAATAAATATTGGACTCTTGATGGGAAAGAAGTTACCTACAATTTATTTATCCTGACCATAATTTCCTCTTCCAACTATCTAAAGGAACGGGCCCGTATGGGACGTTGTCGGAAAACTTATCCTAAACAAAATTAAATATAAGCCCTTGTGTTTCGCACAAGGGATTTACTTCGTTAGTCGTGCAATAACGCCCTGCACGTCACAGAGGGATCATCAATCTTGTTATTTGGTTTACATGGGTAGACGCCGCAGTGGCAAGGGGGAAAAATTGAAACGTCTCAATCGTGGCGAGCTCCACTTCATAAAGGGGAGTAACACACCGACTCGACAAAACAGCGAAGTACGGGTTGTCGAAATGGTGGCAAAAGTTGTGGCTCAACCCTTACCAGGCCCTTCAACACGACCGATAGTTCCTTTCGGATCACAAAGTGTTAAGGAGCGCCCTGTGGGGGTAGCCACGATATTCCGAGTTCCCGAGGGGACGGCCCCGTACGTTCTCCCCGACCCGATTCTCCCGGGACCCGTTCACCGGCCCCATAGAGATAGTGTCAGCGACGTGTCAACGTTAGGCGCAGACTCCGACAGCGCCGACTCCAACGACCCCGAGGAGATTATTACATTGGAATAATAACCCGCTACGCCCAAAAAGTAAGTGAACAATATTTTACCAATCCCATTACCGCAAGCCTCTATCCCCGACCGGCGCATTCCGGCCGAAACAAGAGGTTTCCTTGTGACTGTAAATCGTGCATCACGGGCGGGACGTATTAATCCTCGCCCAGGACGTAACACATTTATACTCCCAATTCTGTCAACAAGTAGATATCACAATCGGCACGGTGAAAAACTTTCTTCATGGGCAAATTATATCTATGAAGGTCTAATCTATCGCTTAAGCGGTTCTTCGGGGGAAATGTTATCGCCTCTCACTCCCAAAATAATCTCTGATCATAGCTTCGAATGCTTCTCCCATAAGAGCCCACGTATAAGCGGCACATTTAATGTTTTTTTTTTCTCAACTACGCGGTCAAAAAATCTGAAATAGTTACAATTCGTCTTATGGGAATACGCATAGTATTCATGCTTGCGAATACGATTACGATTCGACAATTTCGTCGTATTAAAATTACAAAATTAAGCTGCCAATTCGTCTCGCTCATTAATTTCCGGCTATTTTTACATTTCCGCTACCATCGGAATTTGCCAGTAACAAAAAAATTACTCGAGCAATGATCATTTTCATTGCGATTGCCTCGAAATACTCGTAGCTTTCTTTTTCACTAAATCACAATAACCCCAGAGTAATTGTATTGTCAATTGTCATTGATCTTTACTTCGGTCAGAACGTAATTTTAATTTGAAGACTTTGACGAATCTTCATCACGATCGAGAGAAAAACGAAAAAAAAAGTACGGGGGGAGATAAAAAAAAATGTTCACTTGGTGCCAGTGAGAAAAATGCACAAAGAGGATGAAACGGGCGACCGGTTGTGCAATAGGCAGAGATTAAATAGACAAGAAGTTGGAAAAAGTTGCCTTTACCCTCGTTTTTGTGGGATATACAAAAAAAAAAAAAGAAAAAAAAAGCTGCTATGGTTTATTGGGAATCAACACGGAGGCGGGGCCTATCCAATATGGCCTCTTCTCTCCAGTCAGTTGCCAGTAGCCAGCTCTAGTTAGCATGGGGCAGCATAGGGAACAGTTGTAAACACTGGATTACCGCATATTTTTCGGCAAAATGCGATTTTTTGTGGTAACATTTGACAATGGGGTTTATTACCGTTGGAGATTATGCGTGGATAAAATCCACTCCGCAAATTGGATACGGATCAAGTGATTATCGCCATAAGGATTACAATGAACCTACATAACATCCCATGTTTAACCTCAAAAACTTTTAAAAAATTCCCGTCACTTTTCGGCTAAATAAATGCGTTCGAACAATAAATTATTAGTTAAAATATCAAACTATCGCGTGAAAAATGTTTTATTTATAAATTATTGTCCATATTTCATAAGTCATGAAATTGAAAGTCACGTCGCTTGTGTTTACACGACACAACTAAAACGATTATTCATATTCGCGTGTGCTGAAAATCTCATGCCCTCGCATCAAATATCGATTATGTCTTCTCGATCTTTATTTTATGATTTATTTCTTGTAATAAAACAGCAGGTTTTAAATTATTGTTAAAAAGTGACAAATTCGTATGGTAATCAATGGTAATCATCAGGCAGCAACTGGAGAGAATTACTTGAAAATTTGGCCGCTAGAGGTCAGGGTGACATTTGTGAGTTCCCAATAGCGTTATATACGTAGGAGATGTATGAGAGAATTAGGAGCATGAATGAAATTTTTTTTTTCAATCATTGGGGCGCACAATGTAGAGTAAGTAAAAATAATGAGGACGTATTTTTTATTTTTCGTTAAAAATGACAGATGCACCTATTATAGGCAATTTAATTTCACGGATTTTGATATATATAGATATAGCGTAACAAGTGTGACGTCATAATGTTATATTTTTCAATTTGATATATTAACGGCAATTTTTATTTAAATAAAAAAATAAAAAATACGTACTAAATGTTTTTTCCTAAATTACCAGATTTTGAAATAAAAAATTTCATTTATACTCCCAATTGAGGGATTGTATAAAGCTGTTGGAAAAGGGACATCTGGAAGTGCTATAGAACGATGGGACAGTACATTTCCGCTTATTTCTCGCCCACGGTCGCCTAGCTACTACCTTAAACGATTAAAAAAATAATATTTTAATTTTTTTTGCCCTTTTACGAAAAAAAAATGCCGCCATCGGAAAAGTTTAAAAATTATGGAAGAGATGTAGGAAATTTGAATCTTTTTTGATAACGGATGAGAATATCCATTCATGTATAGTTTTTGTAAATTACTTTTTTGTGCAGATATCACATACATTTTTGACGTAAGGTTAGGTTTTACTTTTCTGCAAGTGCTATGTGGTACAAAAAAATTTTGTATTTTACATACAGCTGCTTCACGCGGTAGAAAAACGCGTGCCTTGGGTGCCGTGCCGCAGCCGCCTCATTCGTCTCAACCTGCTACGACGCCGCAGCCGCCTCATTCGTCTCAACCTGCTGAGACGTCGCAGCCGCCTCATTCTGCTCAACCTGCTACGACGACGCCGCAGCTTCGTTCTTCTTCACCCGCCTCGACGCCGTCGCAGCAGTTTGAGCTAGTTCCTCCAGCCGCCACGATGCACCAGCAGCAAGTTCTTCCTTTATCTGCCACGACGCAGTACCAGCAGCGAGAAAATTTTCCTCCCCTTGCTACGATGCAGCATCAGCAGCAAGTTTTTTATTTGCCTGCCTCATCGCAGCACCAGCAAGTTCCTCCTGCTGGCACGACGCAGCGGCAGCAATTCCTTCTTTCATCTGCCACAACACAGCACGTTCCTCCAGCTTCTCAGCAAGTTCCTCCAGCTGGCGCGAGGCAGGGGCAGCAAGTTCATCCTGCTGGTCCGACGCAGCGGCAGCTAGAAATTTTTCATGCACTTGCCATGGCGCAGCACCAGCAGCAAGTTCCTCATCCACCTGCCTCGGCGCAGCACGAGCAAGTTCCTCCAGCTGGCACGATGCAGTGGCATGAGCAAGTTCCTCCTCCAGCTTACCCGGTGCAGCAGCAGCAGCAAGTTCCTTTTTCATCTGGGCAAATGTCGAAGAAATGGCCAAAAAAATAAAGAGACAGTTCACTGAAAATATGAGTTTAAAGAATTCGGTGAAAACTCTTGAAGAGGTATGTACACTCTAATTGTCGAATACATTTTTCAGTTCTTACTCACAGTAACTGTGAACTAAGCATTTCATCGTACTGATTTATAGATTCGATAAAAGATTAATGAATTGTTACTAGTATTTAGTAAAAATATCTCGCTCTTACTCTGAATAATACAAAGCAAAAAAAACAAAAAATAATCCATTTCATGTGCTTAAAGTATAATATTTATCATTTCACAATGTTTCTAAGCCGCAAATAGATGGGTGGATGCTAATTGTGCATTGAATTGTATGATTGTGCAGGAGGTGAAAAAATTGCAAAACGAGAGAGGGGGGTTCCCTCGCCGTATTGTTATCCGCTGGCACCGCAGTATCCACAGGCACCGCAGTACTCACAGGCACCGCAGTACTCACAGGCACCGCAGTACCCGCAGGCACCGCAGTACTCACAGGCACCGCAGTACCCGCAGGCACCGCAGTACTCACAGGCACCGCAGTTTGTTTTGATTTTAAATTTTGAATTATTTATATTGATTGAATTTGAAATTTTGTTGAAAATTGAATTATTTGAAATTTTGAAATTAAAATTTTTTTTTAATTTAAAATTTTGTTGAATATTTGAAAAATTTTGGTTTAGGTATTTCTCGTTTGTTTTGTTTATGTTGCTGGCTATGCTAATTGTGAGGAAATTTTTTTTTTCCAACGACGCCTTAATAGGGTCTTGGAACGCCTGTGCAGGGTCTCCAAAGGCCTCTGAAGACCTTTGAAGAGTCTCGAAAAGCCTCGGAATATCTGTGCAGGGTCTCCGAAGGCTGCGAAAGGCCATCGCGAGGTCTTCAAAGGCCTCCGCCGACCCCTCGCAAATCTAAAAAATTCAATTATTCCTTTTAATTTGAAATTTTGAAATATGTAAATTTTTTTTATTTGAAATTTCGTTAAATAAAACAGATTCCCCATGAATATGTGCAATATCCATCGGTAGGATTTATCTTACTCCTGGTTATCGGTTACCAAACGTTTAATTACTAACAGAGTGCATGGGATGAAGAATTTATATGTCTAATGTCCATACTTCTCTTATCGGTTATCAAACGTTTAATTACTAACGAAATGCATAGGATAAAGAATTCACTCGTCAACGGGGCCTATGGGACTACAAGTGAAAAATGACGGTAATTTTTTCAATCGGTCAATTGACCGAGCAATGACCAAAAAATGACCGTCTCGTCGGGTCATTTTTTCCTGTATGCAGAATAACGGATTTTGATGTATATAGATATATCGTAACATGTGTAACGTCATAATATTATATTTTTCAATTTGTTATGTCGACAGCAATTTTGATTCAAGAAAAAAAATAAAAAATACGTACTAAATGTTTTTTCCGAAACTACCAGATTTTGAAATAAAAAAAATTTCATTTCTACTCCCAATTGTGTACTTCCTTTCCTTTCACCATAATCATGAAAAATTATTCAACGAAGAATTCATTTTTCATGATTTTCGTGTTGAGAGTGCATAGGATAAAGAATTCACTTGTCAACGGGACGTATCGGCCGTCAACAATTAAGATTTTGTTTTTAGTAGATAGCCAACGAACGTTTTCGCCAGTTACCATTCCTTGGTAAAACAGATTCCTCATGCATATGTCGAATATCTAGTATAGTCGAGTATACTAACCAAGTACATAGGATAAAAAATTAGGTGACTCAAGTTAGCGCTACCAATTGTAACTATACAAATTTGAAGTATTGGGTAATTAGCCGCTATTTAGCCGCTAATTAGTCGTGACAATTATAATTTTGTCGTTTTTCAAATTTTTTAAAAAATCGAAGGCCACGCCAACTTTATAGTAAGTTTGCGTCACCTCACTAAACTACGCATGAAGGAAAAGTCGCAGAAAACTCGGCCTAGGCTCAGAATTTGCCGCTTTTTAGCCGTGACTCGAATCAGTCGAGAAAAACTGAAATTTTATTTTTTTATTTTTTTAATGCAATTTGAGCCACCCGGCTGCAGCTAGCGCAACCATACTGTTGACTTACTCGAAATGTAAGCGTCGCACAAATATGGGACTAGGCTCAGAATTAGCCGCTTTTTAGCCGCGACTCGAATTAGTCGAGAAAAACTCAAAAATTTTTTTTTTTTTATTAAATGAAATATCAGCCATCCACTGCAGCTAGCGCAACCAGACTGTTGACTTACTCGAAATGTAAGCGTTGCACGAATCTGGGACTAGGCTCAGAATTTGCCGCTTTTTAGCCGTGACTCGAATCAGTCGAGAAAAACTGAAATTTATTTTTCTTATTTTTTTAATGCAATTTGAGCCACCCGACTGCAGCTAGCGCAACCAGACTGTTGACTTACTCGAAATGTAAGCGTCGCACGAATCTGGGACTAGGCTCAGAATTTGCCGCTTTTTAGCCGTGACTCGAATCAGTCGAGAAAAACTGAAATTTTTTTTTTTTTTTTAATGCAATTTGAGCCACCCGACTGCAGCTAGCGCAACCAGACTGTTGACTTACTCGAAATGTAAGCGTCGCACGAATATGGGACTAGGCTCAGAATTAGCCGCTTTTTAGCCGTGACTCGAATTAGTCGAGAAAAACTCAAAAAAATTTTTTTTTTTATTAAATGCAATTTCAGCCATCCGACTGCAGCTAGCACAACCAGACTGTTGACTTACTCGAAATGTAAGCGTCGCACGAATCTGGGACTAGGCTCAGAATTAGCCGCTTTTTAGCTGTGACTCGAATCAGTCGCGAGGAACTCAATTTTTTTTTTTTTTCAATTTTTCAATGCAATTTTGGCCACCCAACTCCAGCTAGCGCAACCAGACCGATAACTTACCGGAGAAGAATGAGTCGCACGATCCGGGGACGGATATGGACCTGATACGGATCCTTATCCGGGCTGGACACAGCTGGTAGGGCAAGCCTGACATGGGCCGTATTCTAGCCGGACGAAATTTCTTTGAGTGTAAATATCTGGGGTTCGGGATTGTCAAGCTTATTTCAATTGCACAAATGTTCGGATAACATATTAAATAACCTGTATGCCAAATTTCAACCATTTCCTAATTCAACTATCCTTCGGAGGTACTACCTTAAGGTAAATGTATCCGAGGCCGCACACCTGAGGGACCGTTCACATTGCTATACTTTAGGACGTAAAGCCTCATGCGTTCTATCAATGACTTCAAACACCTTAAATGTTATGATTTCGAGTCTCTAAAACACATGCAATGTCCATTAAAATATTGCGTAATTTTTTACTTATACCGCGAGAAAGGTGGAAAGTTGGAATGTATACCGGCGTCCGCATAGCGCTTATTCGCTGCGTCCCAGTATTCGGACACGAGAAGACCCAATGTCCGCACAAAACGATATTCGAACACTAAAAGCCTGAGCATCAATTCTCAAATCTCGATAGAATTAGCTTTTGGAACTCAATAATGCATCATGATAAAATGGATACCGATTAATTCACAATACAAAATTTCAATTTGATCAGGAAAGTCAAGGATTAAGTTTTGACATCATGTCACCGACCCGGCATACCATGTAAGCAACGACACCGATCGCGAAACAGCTGAATGTCGTACTGTGCGGCTACCGCGCCTATCGAACTATGCGTGCGTATGTGTACCGGTCTCGGAACGGTAAAAAAATGTGTATATTGTAAATAGCAATAACAGTATTGCTCTTCAAATATTGCCGTGACAACAATAATTTGGTTAATCGTTACACTAATAGATCGCTCTGCAAATTTTCTCATTATCGTTGAAATGGCCTTGCTGTTTCAGCCATAATGTATGGGATGCCGAACTAAATATTCTAGTAATCTAGCAATAAAATATCGTATCATAAATGTTGCAGAAATAGCAATACATTTTGTTCACGGTACATTGCAGTGCGATTTTAAAGTACAACACTGTTATTATTAAATTTGAATTGTTATCGTAACAATATCATTTCACGCACCTACAACAATAACTTCACGTGAAATACAGCAATAACGTCCTGCCTTCTCAATATTGCAATACTAGCAATATGCTTTGTTTCCAGTACATTACATTGGGTTCTCAACTACAACATCGTTATTGCTAAAATTTACTAGTAATCACAGCCATATTCTCATATACACGGACAATTATATACATGTATGCACACATTTTTTTAAATTATGTCACAGTCGTGCAGAAACAAGGGAAATAAAGAGAGATAGATAGGCAAGAGGGAATAAAGAGAGATAGATAGGCGCAGAACGAGAGAAATAGAGATATAGCTAAGGCAGGCCGGGAACAAGAGGAAGACAAGATGAATAGACAGGCGCAGAGAGTGTTTGAGTGCGAGAGAGAAAAGTTTTCTAATGAAAATATTTATGAATTTTTTTTTTCCTTAATTTATTTTCTTTTGAATTTTTTTTTCATTCCTTTCGAATTTTCTTTCTATGAAAATAAATATTATTTTAAAATTTGTACTTTATACCATACGCGTGCAAAAAACGAGAGAAAGAAATATTAGAAATAGAATTTTTTTTATAAAAATTGTTATTTACTTTACTTTATTTTTTTTTTATTTTAAAAAACATTTTTTAGAATTTTGTTTTCAAAATTTTTAAAAAATAGTACCACTCGTGCCGAAACAAAGACAAAAAAGAGAGTTAGACATGCCGAGAACGTTTCAACTCTCTTATACTGATATGTTTCCTGCCTGGTTTTCCCTTGTTTCTGCCCGAGTGTGATATAATGTTCTGTCCGAATGTGATACAAAAGTTTCTCTGCCTCGTACTCAAACGTTCTCTACCTGTATTGTTTTTTTCTCGGCTCTGCACGAGTATGATATTATTTCACCTCCGCGCGGGAGGGGAAGATCGGCGACGTGTCGTTTGTACGCGGGTTGTCGGTAGGGCGGGCAGTGTGCGAGAGAGAGGTCCGCGTCACAAGTTCCCGAGCTTACATTGTTATACAACGAGAGCTGTTTTTTTTTAAATAATTTCTCAATAACTATGTACATATGAAGCATTTCGCTCTTTGCGAACTTCTTCCCAAAGATGTGATAAATTATCTGTATCCATTTTCATTAAATTCTTGTCATTTTTAACGTACACTGGCAAAAACATCCTGAAACTTAGAATACAAAAAATGATAAAATCTACAGACCCTGGTAATTAAATTGAAATTAATATATAAAAACTTGAAATTTTATACATGGTTTAAAATTTAATAAACATATACTCAATTTTCAAACCATGGTTTGAAATTTAACCCTCCACTGGCAATCTATGACGATATCGTCGTATCTGACTTTGTCGAAATGGTTGAATTTACCCGTTTTGCATTGTTTCTGAATTTCTATTTGTTAATTGCTCAAACATTTTGGAATGAAAACTGGTGGAATATTGAGATAAGACCCAAAACTGATTCCGTGATTTTTTTGGGAATTTTCGGACACTCCAAAGTAGATTAAAATAGCCGATGACGATATTGACATAGATTGCCGGCGGCGTAGTCAAAGAAAGAAATTGATGGCAGAGGGTTAATAATAATGTACTAAATTTTTAAACCATGGTTTGAAGTTTAATAATAATGTACCAAATTTCAAACCATGATTTGACATTTAGTACATTATTATTTGAATCTTCGTCTGTTCAACTTTCAAACGGGTTTGAAATTTAGTACATTTTTACAATTTTTACATTTAGTACAAAATTTGAATTTTAAGATAATTGCAAAATTTCAAATCAAATTGTTATAAATTTTATAACAGATTCTTGGAAACTTCATACATCGTGCTGTAATTTTAAATTACGGTAATAAAATTTCAAACACAGTCATTTCAAACTCAAAGAACTCACAATTTGTTTTGAATTTCCTAACATACAACTGATCAAGTGTTTTCTGGCGAGTCAAAATACATTATATGAATTACCAAAGTTCATAATCAGTTGATAGCGTGTTAATTAAGAAGATGGATAGGATAGGTAGGCAGGTCGTAGGTTCGAGTCCCCGTCGAGGAAAATAAAATCCTATCAAGTAATCCACGCAGAATTTTTTTTTCCAGTGTAACTCTTCCATGACCAACACTGTTGAAAATTTATGTTTGAAATTTAATAAAATAAAAGTGTGTGAAGCAATTAACATATGCTTTTTAATGTCAACTAATGGTTCAGTACAGCAATAATGATGTTAAATTTAAGTATAACGTGGAAGCGCACATGGTTGTATGATATATTGCTGTGAAGAAGCATATATTGTCTAGCAATGTCAACAATTTTTATTGCTTACTTCAAATATGTAGCATGAATATTTGCTGCCGTAAGCTACATTAATTCGCTGAAGCCTATTGAAATAATATGTTGTAATCTGAATTTACAATATTTTTATCGCTGTGGATGTCAGCATTTTAGTATTGTAGGGTCATAGAGCAATACTTATATTTTTTTACCTATCTGCAAAACTGACAGTTTCAATACAACATTAAACTTTGTATGTTGAAATAGTACTATAAATTATTGTTGATTATTGCTAATATTTTTTTCCGTGATATCTTGACAGGGGTGCAAGCTTATAATCTGCTTGTCCCAATAATAAGAACACGAAGATTTCATGGTTCAATTGAGCTTTACGGGAAGTTTAACTGCTGCATGGAAAACCCTACTTTTTTTTTTAACAAAATGAGCTATGTATAATTTATCACGAATACACGTATATACAATCTAAACGATGAGCGTTAAAAATCTTCCATTATTCCTTAGTATATTCGATAAGAAATCCGTTGATATGACCTTCATAACACGCAGGCCGGAATAAACAGATGAAAATAATTTATATTCCGCGCAAAACGCAAGTCAATTTTTTTTCTTATACGTTAGTGAAGTATTGTCGATCACCTTACAATTATTAGAATTTCAATATTAATCATGAAATGCTTGATAAATGTAATTGTTTGCGGTGGTGTGCGACGACTGAGACGTGTGCGGCCACTGGTACATTTACCTTATAGTGTTTTTTTTCACAAGTAGAAAAAAAATTAGGTTCAAAAATTTTGAATAAAATCAATATATAGTTTTTGAATTGCGAGCGATTATCTAAAAATCAATGTAGCACATATAAAGTTATGCAACTTTGCGAAAAGATCGTTGGAAAAAGGAAAAAAATGGCTCTTTTCTTTCTACCCAAATATTCTTTTCGAGTACTTTTTTGCGTTATCCATTCTCAGAAATCAGTGCGTGGTTAAAAGAATTGAAAAAAAATTAAATATTACCTATTTTTTAGTTATCTTGGGACCAAAAAAAAATGGTAAAAATATTTCTTAAGGTTCTTTCAATGCTCGTTTTCTCTACGTTAAAATGCTTTTCTAAGCTTTTTAGATTATGCTTTATCAACGAGATGTCGAATTTTTCGATCTGCCTCAAAATTTGTGAGGTGGTTGCGAAATTAGGAAAGATTGGTATCGGGAAAATAATTACCGAAATTATTTCAAAATTTCGAAACAATTTTTATATTATTCAATTTATATATTTTTATATTAATTTTTATATCAATTTTTATATTATTCAATTTTTATATTATTCAATGTGCTTCCATCTTCAATCGCGATATATATACTTCCTTTTATACTGTAAATAATTCAGTTGCTGCAACTAAATATCTCTAAATTTAATTAAATGTCCAATTACATGAACAAATGTTTAGTTGCAGGAGTTAAATATTTCTGTTACCATATTTTATTGCCATATTTGGTAAATTTAACCATCTTCTCTCAACGTCTGCAAAACGAAATAATTGTCTCAGTGTGTTTGAATTCCGCGCGCCACGACATTTTCGTCGCGTCGCGTCGATCGGTCGTGCTACACACATTTCCTCCGACACAATACGGGAGCGCTCTTATGGGCTGCTTGATGTCCACCCATCACAGCGCAAGCGCGTGCCACCGCTATAAGCATTCTGAACTACCTACGATACTGTTAACGCGTGTTTTTTACTCGTTTTTCAAATACATAAGAGAGCTTGCAAGTTTTTTGTTTTCTTGTTTCTCTTGTCAATGACAATTTGTACGTACACCGTTTCTGATTATACCTGAACATGAATCCGCTCCGTGGGCGAGGTAAACCTTGCATTATTGATAAAAATCAGATACTCGAGAAACTGTTAGATCACCGAAATGACATTCTTCAAAGTGACGAAATTATTGTGACGGCTACGAATCACGTTTGGACCAGTGTTTCAGAAGAACTAAATGGACTCATTAAACCAACCACATTACATTCATATGTAGTGAACAATCGGTATAATTTTAAAGATAAATTGTCACATGTGGAACGTGTGGAAACATCTTTAACTACCGAAGATTCCGTCAATCGCACGGATTCCGCATTATTCGACACAAGTTCGGAGCTTACCGAAAACTTTCTGATATCTATTCCTAAATCAGAATTCAATGCGTTGATAACAGAAGCATTATATTCTCGGAATGTCAAAGGGAAGAGTAAGGTTCGATATCAAACCATTCTGAAACAAAATGAGTGGACGGAAATGTTGGCATTACATCTGTGGAATTCTGTGAGACTCAGGCATGCTTTTCACTTTAAAAGCCATCATCTAACTCGAGATGGTAATTCGGGTACTATAAAAGGTAAGCCTTATAATAAAAAAAATATTATAATTATGTATGCAAACTTTTCAAAAAGAACAACTATCATAGATAGTCAAAGTCTTACATTTTACTGTAAATCTGCTACATATTGGTCTAAATTAGATGAAAAATTTCTTCGCAGCATTCTGCAGAATCTAAAATTCTATAAATGGCCGCAGTAGTTCATTATTTTCCTTGTTTGAACTGTATGGCGTAAAAGGTGAAAATTTTTATCTAGTACAACAAATTGAGTTATGAGCTGAAAAATTATTTCTGTAACGATTATTTGAAGAGAAAAAACTCACATTCATAAACGCAGTCATGTAATTAAGTTTTTATACGTCCGTTATTCATCGTAGAATGTTACATTGTAGAGTGAATTGTAGAGCAAATGTGAATTATAGAGTACATTGTGGAGCAAATTTTTGAAAATTTCTTTCAGCTTGGGTGCAATAACTATCACTACATTGAATATCTACAAACATTCATTTGATTTTAACATATCGCATATCGCGTGTTTAATAACAAAAGGTCGTAAGCGCCATTATACGATCTTTTGTAGTTTTTAATGGCAAAAGGTCGTTTATTTTTTTTTTGTTTTCGTATTTAGAATAAGAACGCGAAAGTATGTCTAGAAACGTTGAAATTTAAAAGCCGGTCAATTAATGGCAGAAGGTTGTATGTACTGGCAATTACAACCTTTTGTTACGAATGTGAAAAGAAAAAATTGTGTAGACTGTTTGCAGAAGGTCGTATACCCCAAAAATAATATTAAAAATTTTTTTTTATCGAGAATATAATAATTCATTGTTTAAGCATCGATCAATACATGGTCAACTTTCATGAAGTCCTGTAAAAAAAAAAGTTACGTCGTTTTGTCATTACCTTTCCGAGCAAAATAACAAAAAGTCGTACAATTTTTTTTTTCTCGAATCGCTCCGAAAACACCTGAAACGTGAAGATCTGTCGAAATTTTGACCAACCGGAAATTTCTAATCGAAAAATAAATTCTATTCATCCACGGCACATACGACTTTTCGGTTGGTCGTCCGGAAGTTAAAAATTTCGACGGATCTTCGCGTTTCAAGTGTTTTTGGAGCGATTCGAGAAAAAAAAAATTGTACGACTTTTTGTTATTTTTCGCGGAAAGGTAATGACGAAACGTCGTAACTTTTTTTTTCACTGATTTTTGGTGGATACGACCTTTTGCGCTTACGTTTTTTTCTTGCTAATTTTAATGGATCTTGGCGGTTGCTATGTTTTTAAGGCGCAACCAAAAAAAATTTGTACAGTAAGACCCCGATTAACCGGGGTCGGGTTATCCGGGGAGCGGATTAACCGTGCGTCTCTGCGTCTCCCGTGCGCGACCGAGCACGGTGGCTCCCGCGACGCGCGAGACCTGATACAAACTTACAATGTATCAAAATACAAACAAATTAACTAATTATTTTAAAAAACAAGAATAAAGTGTAATCCAATATCGAAAAAGAACCAGAGAGATTTATATATTATATGTTATATTTTTTTTTACTATTCTAAATAACTTTATTAGTCAAAATAAAAAGTCGTGACGTTTAATTCGGATTAACCGTGGTTTCAATTATCCGTGGAACTCTCGGTCCCGACCCCCCCGATTAATCGGGGTTGTACTGTATACGATCTTTTGCCACCAAAATCGTATTTTTGGCGCTTTCGATCTTCTATCATTAAACGTGTAAAATGTAGTGTAAAATTCAGATGCATGTAAATATATTTCAAACTGTAGATCTACGAAGATCTCATGCGTTAGATCTACGTAGATATATTAATTTTTTTGAAATTTATAAAATGAAATTTAAAAAAGTCATCTTTCGACGTAAGCTAATACTTTTCTCATGTCACTGTAGGTGACGAAAAATACTAACAATTTTCAATTATAATTTTGAGATTTTAATGAGCTATTATACATGGAAAACTTCACTGATGTTGAACGAACGAAAAATGGATTTTATAACGAGAAAAAGTTTCATAGATCTATATTTGAATATTCAGTTAAAATAAATGTATTGTCAGGGGGGTTAAAACAACCCTTATACTTATCACATACGGTCCAAGTAGTAATTAAAAATAAAAGGCACGAAAATATAAAAATGAACTGGCTTAATTTTCCTTAACCAATATTATTGTAAAAACAGTCCTGTTTTAGATTCAAAACAGAATCCACGTATACAGAATACATCGCTTCTTATTGATTCTTAATTTTTGTTTAAATTGTTCACTTTGAGGTTCGTGCACACCAGAGCGATTTTGAACAAGGTGGCGGCTCTGGTGGCGATTTCCGTATATCTACATCCATATTATTATCAGCACTCCCGCGACCGTTGTAAAAATCGCTCAGGTGTGCGCATAGATCTCTACATTCTTCTGAAGAATCTATTACGTCGTTCGTTACTATCACATTTTGCAACAGTATTTTTTGGAGAGTATTAAATTTGAATTTTCGTAAGCCCGCATTAAAACATTTTTATCTTAATCCAAATTTGTTAATTCAATTCACCTATAGAAAATCAAACGTGTTAGAATCAAATCATTTTTGCCTCGATACACGTAACGATTTTATAAATATGCGTTTCATTTTTAGGACATTGTAAATGTGGAAGCAGAATAGAATGTAAAATTGACAACGGAATACACGATGCCAATACCAAAATTGATTGTTTTGTCACCAAAGGAGGCGGCCATGATTGTGGTAAACGCCAATTACGTCATGCCAAGAGGAGGAAAGTTGCTGCCGAGCTCTGTCAAAAGTCTACGGAAATATTTAGATCAGACATGGCGAGGACTTTAATGCAAGAAGGAGATCCTCAGCCTCCGATATTATACAAAAGTTCTGTTCTAAGAACCGCAAAATACGAATACATCGCCTCACAACACCTACATACTGATCCCATTAAAGCACTCCAAATTATGAAAAGAAGTGCGATCGGACGAAACGTTATACATAATATCGGAATAGATCCGTTTTTTGTCCATTTTGCTTCTCCTCACCAAATACGACTCTATAATAAATACGTAAATGATGTTCCTTTAATAATTGATGCGACATCAGGTTTATCAACCAAAATTGAGCACATACGAGGAGAAATGTCTCATTCCATATTTCTGTATATCGGAGTAATACGATGCCCAGCAGGACAATTCTCCGTGACTCAAATGCTTTCTGAACATCAAGACACAAATACAATTTGCAATTGGCTTCGAGAAACAATAAAGTGTGGAGCGAAATTCCCGAAACAAGTGGTATGTAAAAAAAATTCCATCACTGTTAGGTATCTATTAGGTAAAAGCGAACTTCTACTAATCGGGCGAACAAGACAGCGGAAAAGCTTTGCGATAAATTAGGGGGACCCGGTGGTCTAGAGCACGAAAATTTCACCTATTTTCACGATTTTTTTTTGCCATTAAAAATTTAAAAAACGATGTTTCAACTTTTCGGGCTTATTACTACGTTTATTGAGCATACAAAAAAAAAAAAATTTTATTTTAAAAACAATATTTATTATTATAAAAATGCCGCTGAAGATGACCCTCTCGAAAAATCGGACCCAGACGGCTAGGAGATTTCGAGACTTCTACTCATCTGAAACACAAAATTCAAGAAGATTCTTAATCAGAAAGAGTGCAGTTATGGTCGGAACTAGAACAAATCGAAAAAATTAAAAATTGACAAAATGACGCGTTTTTGAAAAAAAAAAGTTAAACCTGATTTTACGAACTTTTTTTTCAAAAGCGCGCCATTTTGTCAATTTTTAATTTTTCCGATTTTTTCTAGTTCCGACCATAACTGCACTCTTTCTGATTAAGAATCTTCTTGAATTTTGTGTTTCAGATGAGTAGAAGTCTCGAAATCACCTACGCCGTCCGGGTCCGATTTTTCGAGAGGGTCATCTTCAGCGGAATTTTTATAATAATAAATATTGTTTTTAAAATAAAAATTTTTTTTTTTGTATGCTCAATAAACGTAGTAATAAGCCCGAAAAGTTGAAACATCGTTTTTTAAATTTTTAATGGCCAAAAAAAAATCGTGAAAATAGGTGAAATTTTCGTGCTGTAGACCACCGGGTCCCCTTAACATAAAAAACTATGTACAGTTTGGGATCGAAAATTCAATTCTATAGGGATTTAGAGTGGGGGGCTCTCAGATAAAAAAACATTATCTTTCAAACAATGCGTTCAACAATGTACGAACAGAAACAATAGTTGGAAATCCCATTATCTGGAATGAAAACTGGATTTCCAAATGTTTTCAAAATTATAATCTAACAATGTTTCCTGCACATTGGCTCTCATTCTATTTCGAATTTAATAAAGATATTCATAACGGTCCAATATTTTCTACAAACGCATAGAAATTTATTTGTTAAATTGTTCTGTATTTTTGAACGAATATTAAATTGATAAAATACCACTGCTTTCATGTGCATTCAACTACTGCACCTTCGTATTTTAGATCGTGATAATAATAAATAAATAAATAATTAAATTAAATTTATTAATATAATATTAATATAATATTAATATAATTAATATAATAAAATTAGTAATACATTTAAATTAATAAAAATTAAATAAATCAAATTAAATCAAATAGATAACAATAAATTTATAAATAATTAAATAATAAATAAATAAAATAAATAGATCGTGATAATAATAAAATAATAAATAATTAATTTGAAAATTTTTGATACTCTTTTCTTATGTTCATCACTGAATATAAAAATATTTGTTATTGGCTGAAAAAAATGTATTGAAGTTCGTAATATGTAATGCATAGGAACGTAATAAAAACAAAAATCCGACTTGCGTATTTATAGTGATGAACTTTTTGTACAGGTATGTGATTCTTCAAGAGCACTTCTAACCGCATGCGTTTGGGCATTCACACCTTTCAGGACTATTGAGGAATATTGTAACGGATGTAGGGAAATGAATGCATCAGAAACGCGTATTTTTATAGACGTTGCCCATTACATAAAACTATGGGCCAATTTTCTGAAAAGCTCAAATCGTCGTATTAAGATCTTCTATTTGGCGTGTATTGGGCAATTAATTTTATGCGCAAATGCAAATTCTGCTAGAGATCTCATCGAAGCTCTGTTAACAATTTCACTCAGTGAAACTGACGGAAAGTTATTAAATTGTAACAGAGACACCAAATGTGAGCAATACAAAAAAAAATTGAAAGATCTTGTGACTGGAAAAAGTACAGAATACGAAGAGCAATGCGATGAAGATCACGAAGTTGAAAGCGATCATTCGATTACTGACGAAAACCAAAAAGATGATTTCGATACCAATTCAGCGACGATAGATGGCGATATCCGCGCAACTTTCTGGGATACGTGGGTAGAAAAAATTAGACTTGACGTCAAAATAACGATTTCCTCACAAACTGGTGAGCACGAAAATGCTCATTATCACCCAAACTTCGCGAAACGATTAATTAAGGAGGTGAAACATTTGCCGATGTGGTCTAGAATTCTGGACAACGAAGCTGATTCCTCAGAGAAATGCGCTAATTCGAGTGCTCCAGTAGAAGCGGAATTCAAAACTTTAAAACATCAAGTGCTCGGAAGCGGACGACATTGCTTGAGAGTAGATTCGTTAACTGAAAAAATTATTAATTATTATGATGGCAAATTAAAAATATTGGGAGCTACGCCGGGTGACAATAATGAACCTCCACATTCTCCAAACAGTCTTCATAGCCTTTGCGAAAATCCGGCTGTTGAAAGTATTGAAAATGGTCGAACTAATAACAACGAAGAGATCAGTCTACTGAGTGAGAAATCTTTCACGAGCATGGACTCTCAAAAAGAAAACGTACAACCACCGACAATGACTTTTCAAATTCGAGACAGAACACCAAGGCCTGGACCTTCAAAAGAGTCTAATGAAAATAACATCGCGTGTATTGCTTGCAGCAGAGGAGATAAACCGCAAGGGGCTCACGTATGCATAGTATGTAAAGAAAATGTCCATGCTCTGCCGGGATGTTCTGTTTCTTTAGATGATGATGATGAAGGCTACGGTCAAAGACGACTTTGCCAAGCCTGCTACAAGTCCAACAGAATAGCTGACAAAATTGCTTTTACAGAAATAGAAAACCATAAAGGTCTAGCCGCTAAAGATATAAAAAACAATCCACCCAAATATAAGCAAAAGGCAAGATATTTAGGTGAAAGTCGACAACAAATCTTGGACGCTTTATCTACTGCATCAAATACAGCAAATCTTCCCATTTTGAAAAACGGAAAACATATGCTTCTGCAATTCATACGTATAAATGGCGGTCAATATTCATTTGACAACACTTGTAACTTTGACAGTATTTTTCAAATTTTACTGGCAGCCGTTCATGATCACGATTTTTTAATGGAGGACTTTACAGCAAAAAAAGAAGAAAATGAAGTATTCAGTCTAGTATTAGACACAATACAAAAAAAAATACGACCACAGACTTACAAACTAAGGGGATTAATATTACTGAAATATTTTAAGAAAATTCCCCAGAATAATATAACTGAGTGCATTAACTGTACAGCAGATATAAATAACCTCGTCAAAGCACTCTTCGAAAAAACACCAAGTTTTGAAGAACATATATTTTGCTCAAATGGCTGTAAAGAACGAATTGTCCAGATGCACACGTTTAGTTTGGATGTCAGATTATTAAATGAAAAGGAATTCAAATAAAATATAATCGAAAACCACATCAGCCTCAGAAAGAAGCGAATTTGCATTACATGTCAACATCCGATCAACTTCATAAAGTTAAACACGGGTGAGTTTAAAGAAAAGGAATAGAGAAATTAAACATGATTGAAATAAAAAATCAACGAATTTTATGATACAACTTCCTATGATAATTGGAATTTATTAACGTTAAAAAAATTTCGAGTATATTTAACAATCGGAACGGTGACAAACTTTCTTTATGGGCAAATTATATCTATGAAGTTCTAATCTGTCGTTTAAGCGGCTCTTCGGGGAAATGTTACCGTTTTTTCACTCCTAAAATAATCTCCAATCATAGCTTCAAATACTTCTCCCATAAGAGCCCACGTATAAGCGGCATATTTAATGTTTTTTTTTTCTCCTCAACTACACGGTCAAAAAATCTGAAATAATTACGGTGTATTCCTAGTTTCAGCACAAACCTCCCCTCAAATTTTAGAATCATTCTTACCGTTTTTCTCTGGGTTAAGAACCTCCTTAAAGGTGGCTCCATTCGTTCAATCAAAAAAATCACAAAATAATAAATTCAACAAAATATTTTTATACACCTCAGGGAAATAAACCGTGGTTGATTGCCCTGCACCAGCAGGAAAAACCACTTTATTTCCCTTGGTTTATAAAATATCGTATTCACTACAGGGCAAAAAGTTTTTTTTGACACATGCGATTGTATCCCTCGGCTTCGCCTCGGGATACAATCCTCGCATTCGTCAAAAAAAATTTTTGCCCTGTAGTGAATAATATACTATTCTCGGTGTATTTACAATTCAGAAACTTCGTTTTTTTTCTGCAGGAAACATAGTGTTTTTTGAAATTTACACCATGGTCGGAAGTCCATCGATGGAAATTGGTAGCATACCAACAAGTTTTAAAGATGTTGATGGCATAGCTACTTGGAAATTAACAGGGATAGTTGACTACAGCGGCCCAGAAACTTCGTCCTATAGAAAAGCAATTGGTCACTATACTGCGATCTGTTACAGATCTGGGAAGTTTGTACAATACGACGATCTGTTTCAATCGCCAAAAGTATTAAGAGCATCGTACAAAACTAAGCCTAAGTTATTGAGTTATACTAAAATAAAATAAAATAATGGATACATAATTGATACGGATATTAAACAATATCCCAATCAATAAATTTCATTCCCACATTCCTTTTCAACATTCTTGCAAATAATATTTCGTTCACGCCCGGAAATCTAAAATCGTGTTAAAATAATTTTGTGTAAATTATGCTTATAACTGTAACAACAAAACGAGAAGCTTAGGCAAGATATGAGCGTCGTGAAAATTGTAGGTGACCTTTCCTGCTCGATCATTTAATTGGAGTGCGGAAATGCGAGCTAAAAACAGGATTACAAAACGGCATTTTAAAGATTAAGAAAAAAAATATGTGTTTCTCACGAGTGGTCCGAGTCGAGGTTAACAAACAGTGACTCATTCTTCTCGGGAAAGTTATCAGTCTGGCTAGCTGGAGTCAGGTAGCAAAAATTGCATTTAAAAATAAAATAGAAAATAATTGTCAGTTTCTCTCGACTGATTGGAGTCACGGCTAATGAGCAGCAAATTCTGACCCAGGTCCCTGGATCGTGCGACTCTTTCGTCTCGAGGAAGTTATCAGTCTATAATTGCGCTAGCTAGAGTCGGGTGGCTAACGTTGAATTTAAAAATTGAAAAAAAAAATTAAGTTTCTCTCGAATGATTCGGGTCATGGCTAATAAGCGGCCAATTTTGACCCTAGACTCAGGTTCGTGCGACTCTTTGCTCTCGGCGGTCTAGTTGCGCTAGCTGCAGTCGAGTGGCCGAAATTGCATTTAAAAATAAAAATAAAAAATTTTGAATTTTTCTCGACGGGTTCAAGTCGCGGCTAATAAACGCCAAATTCTGAGCCCAGGATGAGTTTGCTGCGACTTTTCCTTCATGCGTAGTTCAGTGAGGTGACGCAAACTTATTATAAAGTTGGCGGAGCCTTCGATTTTTTCTTGAATTAAAAAAACAGCAAAATTATAATTGTCACGACTAATTAGCGGCTGGATAGCGGCAAATTACCTGATACTTCGTTCCCGGATCGTGCAAATCTTTCTTCTCCGGTAAGTTACCAGTCTGGTTGCGCTAGCTGGAGTTGGGTGGCCAAAATTGCATTGAAAAATTGAAAAAAAAAAAAAATTGAGTTCCTCGCGACTGATTCGAGTCACAGCTAAAAAGCGGCAAATTATGAGCCTAGTTCCAGATTCGTGCGACGCTTACATTTTGAGTAAGTCAACATCTGGTTGCGTTAGCTGCAGTCGGGTGGCTCAAATTGCATTAAAAAAATAAAAAAATAAAATTTCAGTTTTTCTCGACTGATTCGAGTCGCGGCTAAAAAGCGGCTAATTCTGAGCCTAGTCCCAGATTCGTGCGACGCTTACATTTTGAGTAAGTCAACAGTCTGGTTGCGCTAGCTGCAGTCGAGTAGCTAAAATTGCATTTAAAAATTTAAAAAAAAAAAATTTGAGTTTCTCTCGACTGATACGAGTCACGGCTAAAAAGCGGCTAATTCTGAGCCTAGTCCCAGATTCGTGCGACGCTTACATTTCGAGTAAGCCAACAGTCTGGTTGCGCTAGCTGCAGTTGGGTGGCTCAAATTGCATTAAAAAAATTAAAAAAAAAAATTTCAGTTTTTCTCGACTGATTCGAGTCACGGCTAAAAAGCGGCAAATTTTGAGCCTAGTCCCAGATTTGTGCGACGCTTACATTTCGAGTAAGCCAACATCTGGTTGCGCTAGCTGCAGTCGGGTGGCTTAAATTGCATTAAAAAAATTAAAAAAAAAAAAATTTCAGTTTTTCTCGACTGATTCGAGTCGCGGCTAAAAAGCGGCTAATTCTGAGCCTAGTCCCAGATTCGTGCGACGCTTACATTTCGAGTAAGTCAACAGTCTGGTTGCGCTAGCTGCAGTCGAGTAGCTAAAATTGCATTTAAAAATTTTTTAAAAAAATTTGAGTTTCTCTCGACTGATACGAGTCACGGCTAAAAAGCGGCAAATTCTGAGCCTAGTCCCAGATTCGTGCGACGCGTACATTTCGAGTAAGTCGACAGTCTGGTTGCGCTAGCTGCAGTCGGATGGCTCAAATTGCATTAAAAAAATTAAAAAAAAAAATTTCAGTTTTTCTCGACTGATTCGAGTCACGGCTAAAAAGCGGCAAATTTTGAGCCTAGTCCCAGATTTGTGCGACGCTTACATTTCGAGTAAGCCAACATCTGGTTGCGCTAGCTGCAGTCGGGTGGCTTAAATTGCATTAAAAAAATAAAAAAAATAAAATTTCAGTTTTTCTCGACTGATTCGAGTCGCGGCTAAAAAGCGGCTAATTCTGAGCCTAGTCCCAGATTCGTGCGACGCTTACATTTCGAGTAAGTCAACAGTCTGGTTGCGCTAGCTGCAGTCGAGTAGCTAAAATTGCATTTAAAAATTAAAAAAAAAAAATTTGAGTTTCTCTCGACTGATACGAGTCACGGCTAAAAAGCGGCAAATTCTGAGCCTAGTCCCAGATTCGTGCGACGCGTACATTTCGAGTAAGCCAACATCTGGTTGCGCTAGCTGCAGTCGGGTGGCTCAAATTGCATTAAAAAAATTAAAAAAAAAAAATTTCAGTTTTTCTCGACTGATTCGAGTCACGGCAAAAAAGCGGCTAATTCTGAGCCTAGGCCGAGTTTTCTGCGACTCTTCCTTCATGCGTAGTCCAGTGAGGTGACGCAAACTTACTATAAAGTTGGCGTGGCCTTCGATTTTTTTAAAAATTTGAAAAACGGTAAAATCATAATTGTCACGACTAATTAGCGGCTAAATAGCGGCTAATTACCCAATACTTTAAATTTGTATAGTTACAATTGGTAGCGCTAACTTGAGTCACCTTAAAAAATTCGATAATCAACGGGGCGTATCAGAGGTCGACAATTGAGATATTATTTTTAGTCGGTAGCCAACGAATGGTTTCGCTAGTTACCATTCCTTAGTAGAAACAGATTCCCCGTGCATGTGTCCAATATCCATGGGTAGGAATTGATTTAACCATTGTGATCGGTTACCAAACGTTTAACTACAAACCGAGTGCATATGATAAAGAATTCACTTGTCAACGGAGCGTATCGGACGTCAGCAATTAATGCCTTTTCAACTGGGGAACTCAGTGCACATTTTTATATGCGAATAAGTGAGACAGAGATGCACTGAGTACATATGTGTCTCACTTACTCTCATCCGAAAAACTTGAATCGGTGCGCACTCGGTGCACCAGTGGAAAACGCTATCAAATTTTATTTTTAGTAGATAGCCAACGAACATTTTCGCTGGTTACAATTCCATGGTAAAACACATTCCCGATGAACATGTCCAATATCGTCGGGTTCCAAACAAAAAAAATTTTTTTAGCGTATTTTTAAAAGACGTTGCGCGGGTACCAACCAACAACCAACGATGTTGTTACTTAAAAAATCACAAAACCCTATCAAATTCTTAAAATCTGCCCTTTTCAGGGCCAACGAAATTTCATTGAAAGCCTCTACAATAAAACATCGTCCGATTTGCAAATACCGCCAGGCGTGACTATAATAATCAAATTCCTCAATAGATGGCGCGACGCGAAAAATTAGTATTTTCTCCATCGAGAGATGGCGCTACCAACCAAATATCATGCTTATAGTGACTAACTTCAAGACGAAGCACGATACTGCAGTTTAGCCGCGATCCTCGCGTAACAAAGAAATTGTAATTTATTGTTTGAAAAACAATATTACCAATCGATATGAACATTGGGTATTGATATTCATAATTAATTATTATAGAAATTATTATTTATTTTAAAACTACGAAAATAGTAGTGGAAGAGTGAGTACGGGCGGAGAAGATGGCAAACGGGCCGTAGCAAGTGGGCCGTATCGAGATTTCTACATTAATTCGTCTACACAGTGAAAATAACCTGTCAGGCGTTTTTATTCTTTTTTTTTCTTCAATAATCACGGATTATTGTTGAGAGTTCAGGGTAAGTGATATTATCTCGTCTTCGGGACTCATTGTATTATTATTACCATCATTATATCCTTTTTGAAGTGATTATTGAACCCAAACAAAACCCAAAACCCGACGAGCGCGAATTCATGCCAAACGATGAGTTCTGGGTCGTGAATTTATGATTCTCGATCGAGTCTCATCGAAACGAACCATCGAGCTCGTCGAATGACGGTAAGAGAGTATCGTCGATCGAGCGCGTGTATTTTCACCATGAACATGTGTTCTCGGCGAAAATGTCTCTCTCTCTCTCTCTCTCTCTCTCTCATTCGCTCTCTCTTGGAAAGTCGATTTCAGGTACGCGATCGAAAAATTCGACGAGTCTTGACATATTCGAATAGACGAGTTCTCGGCCGAGAATATTAGATTCTTGATCAAATCTCGTCGAAATGAATCGTCCGACTCGTCGAACGATACTAGAAGAGCATCGTCGATCGAGCGCATTGATCATCACCGAGAATGTGCAATTTCGGCGAAAATGTCTTTCTCTCTCTCTCTCTCTCTCTCTCTCTCTCTCTCTCTCTCTCTCTCTCTCTCTCTCTCTCTCTCTCTCTCTCTCTCACTCTTTCTCTCGGACCTCTCTCGGACCTCTGTTGTTCTCCATCTTTATGAATGACATTGCATCTTCGCTAAAATATTCAGAGCACATGATCTTTGCTGATGACACCCAAGTATACTTGCAGTGTTCCCCAGCAGAGATTCACGTGGGCTTACAAAAAATAAAACGAGATGTCATCGCCATAGCCAAGTTTGCTTCAGCTAATGAGCTCACCCTTAATCTTGAAAAATCCAAAATTCTAATCCAGAGGAGTGGGGCTAATGTGAATGCAATCGATGTAAATTCATTATTAGTCATTTCCATCAATGGGGTGGATCTACCATATGTGAATGAGGTCAGAAATCTAGGGGTCATTATGAGTTCAAATCTCTCGTGGTCAAAGCATGTAGCATCGATCTCCCGTTTAGTTCATTATACGCTGCATAAGCTTAAGTACCATCGGAATGCGTTATCTCGCGAATTGAATGAAAGCTAAGCTCGTTGTCTCTCTAATTTTTCCAATTCTCGATTATTGTTGTTTAGTGTACAACGACTTAACTGATGAACTTAACTCCAGGCTTCAACGATTATTAAACTTGGCAGTCAGACTCGTTTTTGATCTTAGAAGGGATGAACATATTACTCCTTTTAGGCTTCGTCTGGGATGGCTATCGGTAAAAAATAGACGACTTTACTTCCTGGGCATCATGGTGTTTAACATACTTCGAGGCGAAGCCCCGGTTCACATAAGTGAGCTTTTCGTGCAGCCAGCAAAAGGTCTGCGCCAATCTACTCGTCTTGCACCCTCTACGTTTCATATTCCGATTCATAAAACGGTGATTTACCGCAATTCTTTTCACCTATCGGCCGTGTACTTCTGGCACTCTCTGCCGTTGTCTATTACGTCTTCACCCTCGCTTGCGGTTCTCAAAATTAGGCTGTTCGCTTATTTGCGTGATTCAGAATTGCCAAATAAATTTTACTCCGGTGGTGGGTATTACTTTAATCTCTAATTCGATGCTTAAGGTTGAGTTATAACGCAATTTAGTCATAACACGGCTTAAGCCGTAAATTTGTTTCCTTTGAATCTCTCTCATATGACCGAATGGAGAGACTCTTGTCACTTAATTATTATTGTATTCTTTCATTTCTAAAATTAAATTGTTATACTATGTTACTTTTATAATTTGCCCATTATACCAGGGCATGAATAAACATATCAATCAATCAATCAATCTCTCTCTCTCTCTCTCTCTCTCTCGCTCTCTCTCTCTCCCTCTCTCGCACTCTCTCTCTCTCTCTCTCTTTCTCTCTCGCTTTCTCTCTCTCTCTCTCTCGCTCTCTCTCTCGCTCGCTCTCAATGCGGGTTGCTCGCGCATCAACATGCTGCTTAGTCGTGGCTAGAAAAACGTTACAGAACTCAGTGAGTGAATCTGTTACATCAACTAACGCTGGCGTTATTGAGACCCATTTTAAAAGCACGCTCTCGGTCATCCCTCTGCCTCAAGTTGGACCACCAATATCTTTAATTGGGCACATTAGTGCTACTTCAACGGTCATATCTGACCAAATCCCACTCCGATGTTTATGAGTTCGCCTTACAGTAAAACCCCCATTTATGTACACTGCATATTTGTCTTTATCCATTCTTTCTTTTAAAGTAGTAGGAGTATTGTTTTATTCCACGTATACCCTCCAGGGTGTTTACATATATAACATACCATAAATAACAAAAAGAAAAATACAATAAAATGACATGAAATAAAGAACAATGAGGTCTCCTCAATATTTATCGTTGCTCTTACACATTCTTCCTGTTACAACTATTTCTCCATTAATTCCCTCGACTCCTTCTCTTTACCTGCCATATTAAATTTCCTCGCTAATTTTTCGAATTCCCCCACATAATCGCATAGTGTCCTAACTGGGGGCCCCTTCAGACTCTCGTTCACCTTCCGATTCAATTCTACCCCCTCTACTCCTTCTTTCTAGTCCACGAATCCCTGCACCGTCTCCTTCTTGATTCTTTTTTCTGCCTCTTTGCACTCGCATATGTGCCTTAGTGTTTCTTCTTTTTTTTTGCAGATTGCGAATTTCTTTCTTTGTAGCCCCTGCTTTTTTGCTTTCCCACACTTCCACACCTCATCCTTGCCCAAATTTCTTTTATTCTCCCTTCTATTTTTCCGTCTTCCCAATATCGTTCCATTTCCGAGTTATATTTCCCATGTTTGTGCTCGTTACAGAACCTTGACTTTTCTATTCCGTTCCAGTCCCTCTGTATTTCTTGATCGATCTTCGTTTTTGCACCTCTTCCTATTTTTTTCTCCAGTTCCCTCACGCTGCCCTGCCTGATGATTCCCCAAATTCTCCCTTCTCCCACTCCTTCCATGACTGCTTTCATCTCTTTCCCCCAATTCAACGGATTTCCATTAATAATTGCTCTCGCCTCCTCCCTGAGTCATTTCTTTGGCCATCTGTCCTCCCTCATTTTCATCACTTCTACCAAGTAGTTGGCCGTCCTTCACGTTTCCGTTCCTATCCCTCTAATTCCTGCCTCCAATCTCCATATGTAATTTGGTGTGTTCCTATTGATTCCCATTTCCATCTTTAAGCATCTTGCCTGCCATCTCTCTAGTTGCTCCCGCTTTTTCCACCCCCAAATTTCCACCCCGTAAAGCATCGCGCTCTTAGCTAAAGAGTTCATTAAGAATAACCTCCGTTTTAGGCTACCAATCCTGGCTCTTTTGTATATGCCCCATGATGCATTTATTGCCTTTACAATTTTCGCTGTTAGCATCCGTAGAGGTTTTTCCATCGTGTTTCCTGTTAAGAATCATATGCCTAAGTATTTGTACTCGTTGACGACCTCCAACTCTTTGCCCTGATACCTCCATTTCTCCCTATTCCTATTCCCTCCCCCGTTCTTAAATATCATGATTTTTGATTTACCAATGTTGACTGCTAGTTTATTTCTCCCCACATACTTCTCTAGTGAGGCTATCATGCTCTCTAGCTCCCTTCCGCTTTATCGACGGGGTTTTCCTGTCACATATTTGACAATTTTAGTGGCTGCCATTACAATCTTAACACGATCTTCCTCTTCGTTTTGTGAATCTTGAAAGTGTTTGAATAAAATTTTGTGGCACGTATTACGAAGACAAATTATTGGCTCTGATCCCGGGTTTGATGTTATAATAATATCATCGCCGAGTGTTTCGTACAATTTTTTTTTATCCATTGGTTATTGGCATCTCTACCTTTGAAACTGTCGAGCATTGTTTTTAGTGAAAATTGATTTTCATCGGGACTGTCTTTTATGTATTGCTGAATTAGATAAATAACATTCACAGTGCTGTCTTGTGAACTTTCTGATTGTAAAGTCTCAAAGAAACGTGGTTGGCATGAACTGCGGTAACGAGCATTCACAGTACAAAAATCGTCGACAGAAAATACGCGGTTCAAAACTTCATCGTCCCATTTATCGGATCGGTTAGCTGCCATTTCTATTTCTTTTCATTTCTTCCCCCACAATTGATCTCGTGACTCAATTTTGACCCATGAATCCGACGCATCTTACAGTAATTAGTCAAATCGAACGTATAAGTAGACCTCGTGGAAGTACTCGCGATAGGTTGTTGTGTTCTGCCAACATTCGCTTTTATAGAATCTTCGTTAAAGTATGATAGCACACATTTAACGTGGACAGTTATACTTTCTTTTTCTTTCAATTTATACTTAATATATTTCCTGTCATTTCTTTCCTTGCTCGCAGAGAACGGTGTTTCGATGGCTTTTTTCTTCAGTACACGAGTGTTCAATTCTTGTAACGATTCCTCGCAGATGAAACAAATGTCTTCAGATATTTTCCGGAATTGTTGATTACTGAATGCACATACGTATCAGGAAGTTTCGACCTCTTTCCTGTGCTCAGATGCGTTAACAAAAATCTGTAACAATTTAAATCGTGTTTGTTTCGTTACGTCACATGACATTGAATCTCTGATTCCGTGACTGAACGTACTCGATCAGCAGTGATGTCACAGCCCGACTGTCGCTCCTCCAGTAGCCGTTTATATCCGAAAAACTTGTCTTCACGCCAAACATAGGAACTGGGCTTCTATGTACGTCTAATTTCGTTGATACCAATCAACCTTCGTGTCCATCTGATTGTGTATGAAGTTTCAGTTCGATTGCTCAAAATCTGCGAATGACATTATGAACAAATTTTGTATCACATTAAAGATCGACGATTATATTGAGCTCGTTGTTGTTCGGTGTCATTTCGAAAACCGGTTGCAATATCTCGAGATTTTTTGTTCGCGTTTCACCGTTTTCAACATATTCGCGATCAATTTTCGTCGTTTACTTCATATTTTCATTGAGATTTGTGATTTTTCAATATTGCGATTTGTCGTAGTTTTTTTTATAACGAAGACGCAAGGTCTCGGCGATTTTTTGATATCGATCTCATCGCGATTTTCGCTCGTCACGTTGCGTTCGATTGTTACTTTTGGAATCTCATTGATGTCGAATTTCGTTTGGCTCGAATCGACGCTTCGCGATGAGCTTTCGTTCGCTTCTGCGTTTACGATCGTCTCGTTCGCAATCTCGTTTATCGTGTTTGCATAATTTACAATCTCGTTATCATCGATTTTCGTATTTCCACGCTGTTCGCTGAATCTCAGCACATTCTCGCGTCTCGTACGTTCGTGAAACAATCGCATTCGACGATTTCACCAGTCTGTTAACCGCGACGAATCGCACATTTTTTCATTTTTTATAACTGAATACATAACTAATTACTAAAAATAACAATTTCTTGCGTGACAGTGGAGGTTGACGATTTTACAAAATGACGCAGCAGTGAACATTTTGGGGCCTCTGGAATTAAATATAAATCGGTTCATTAAGTTGAAAGAAAACACTGAAACGGCGTATTAAAGTGTGCCAGTTTCTTTTTTGCACATTTAATGCTTCGTAGATTTACTTACTTTCCAAACTTCAAGCACCATGCAAATTAACGCCTTAACACCTTTGCCGCTTAAAGAAGAACATTCTATATATCCGGCAGCGTTGATGCTCTCGGCTGCCGCTTTGCCATCCTCGGTGGAAATTGTCAGCTGGTTTTGGTCCCGCAAATCCACTTTATTTCCAACGAGGATGAGCGGCGTACCCGGGGCGAATTCCTGAGCTTCTTTTTTCCATATGTCTATTGCAGCCATGTATGATTCTCGATCGTTGATAGAAAAACATATTAATATGACGTCGACCCGACAATTAAACGAAAAGACAATAGGAGACGCATATGCCCTGCAAAACATTGTTGATATTTTGGATCAATTAGGTGGAGCTAAATATTTTTCAGTTTTTGATCTTGCATCAGGATTTCATCAGATCAGTATGCATCCGGAGGACCGTCATAAGACAGCATTTACCACTCCTTATGGTCATTATGAGTAAACTCGTATGCCAATGGGATTGAAAAATGCACCTCCTACTTTTCAGAGAGCAATGGATATGGTTTTGATGGGCTTACAGGGGCAGGAATTGTTTATATACCTGGATGACATAGTCATTTATGCGAAAAATTTAAAAGAACATAACGAAAAATGTAAAAAGTTAATAGACCGATTAAGGAAAGCTAATTTGAGTTTGCAACCAGATAAGTGCGAGTTTTTGAAAAAGGAAGTAGTTTATCTTGGACATGTAATTAGTGAGGAGGGACTACGGCCAGACCCTAAGAAATTAGAAGCAGTTCAAAGGTTTCCACGGCCAGTTAACGTAAAAGGAATTAGACAGTTTTTGGGATTGACAGGATATTATAGACGTTTTATTGAAGGCTATGCCAAATTAGCCAAACCATTGACTAACCTTTTAAAAGATAAAGTACCATTTTTATGGGAAGAAAATCGAGAAGAAAGTTTTGAAGAACTAAAAATTAAACTCTGTACTAAACCAGTTCTGATTTTTCCCGATTTTTCCAAGAAATTTATAGTAACCACAGATGCCTCTGGTTATGCAATAGGGGGTATTCTGTCACAAGGATTAATAAATAAAGATAGACCAATAGCATACGCTTCTCGTACCCTTAATGCAGCAGAAGTTAAATATGATACTTATGAAAAGGAAGCTTTAGCGATTGTTTATAGTGTTTTACATTATCGACCGTATTTATATGGACAAAAATTTAAATTGTTAACAGATCATAAGCCCTTAATGTGGTTTAGGAATTGTAAGGATGGTAATATGCGAGTATTAAGATGGAGATAAAAATTAGCAGAATATGACTATGATGTAGTATATAAGGCAGGAAAGACGAACGTAAATGCAGATGCTTTATCACGAAACCCTGTTGAGACTACATTAAAGGAAACGTTTGACGAAATTTTTGTGACCACCACAGACAAAATTAACGCATTAACTGATAAAGAAATATTGGAATTATCGAATGAAGATCAAGACGATTGTGACGGTATCAGCGATGAAGAAGTGGAACAAGAACCAGAAGATCCGGAGAACGATTGGAAACAGTCACTGACTCTTTTTGAGTTGGCCGGAATCGAGAAGCCAATTTTACAAATGAAAATCTTTAAGGATTCAGAAAACATAGCAGATAAAACATCAGAAGAAACCGGAATCAATGTTTTAACTGAAGAACGAAGACAAACAAGAAGTCAAACCAGAGCTCAGCAACGATCAAACGAAGTTAACTTATCTGAAATAAATAAAGAACGAAAAATGAAATCGGATCATCAAAATGAAGTAATTGAAGAAAATACAGAATCAGAAGTAAGTGACTTTGAAGATAAACTACAACCGAATAAGGGGATTAAAAAGAGGAGATGTACAAAACAACATCAAGAAAAACGACAAGAGAAGACGCAACCAAAAAAAGGACGACCACATATTATAAAAGATTGCATCAGCTAATATCATTCCCTCCTTGCCTTCTGTAATTAAAGAGAAACATTTTCTTGTTATATACTTATATTGAACCTTAGATGGAACTGTTTATTTTTATTTTATTTTATTTTTTATAAACCTTTTCTGGTGTACACGTGATCTCGTGCATCTCGTCGATGATTTTGATGTACGGAGAATTGTCGAATTTCACAACCCCGGTCACTGTTACCGGAGATCCCCTCTTCAGTTCGGTAGGTACCTTCTCGAATGTTGTTATGTGGACTGGGAGTTTGAACTCACCATCGGTGATTACGCCCATCGCGTAAGCTTCAGTGCCTGTACGGTGACGAGTCATCATGAAAAGCATTTTCATCCATCCGTCGATTTCTATAAAATAAATTAAATTCATCGTTTTAGGAATAAAACACTATGTGCGCATATCAGAAGTGAAACTTCTTAAACTTAAACCGCTGGATTAAATTTAAATATTTTGATAAGGATCGAAATGATTTTTTTATAGAATTACATACAATAATACTGGTTGGATAATATTATTTTAAATTTATTTCTGTAATCTGTACATTACTAGGTGCTTCAATAGCCTGTATATTTTGTGCTAATGGTGCAATAGCTACAGTGGATACAATCGGTTTATGGTAACTAAAATACGATATATACGTTCTTGACTCGATTGTGTCGATATAACGAGAAAATACAGCATCTATCGTTGTTCCTGATCTTGTTGTTGAAATATAGCGGTCATTACTCATTTGTAAATTCAGTTGCTGTTGTAAAAATTCTATTAATTTCATGGAAGAGTCCGATGCAAAATTTACATTGAAATCTCCAGTTAGTATGAGAGGTTTCAGATCGTCGCGTTGAGGAAGAAGTTTACCACCATCACAAGTGTATCTCAATAATGAACCATGTAAAAATGCGATGATGTCGTTAATATGTGAATTTGGAGTTATGTAGACACCCACAATTACTATGCTTTGTCCATTTAACGCACGGCACACAGAAATGCAAATGTCACCGACATCTTCTGCCACAGCTGCCCTTGATGTTGACTGTACAGCGAAAAGTCGTATATGTGGTGAGAGGACATTCACGGTATCATTTGTGTTGTGGTGGATAACGATTCCTCCGGCCCGAACATGACTTCTTTTACACTGGATGATGCAGTTAAAATTTGGTAAACTGATTTCCTCGTCTTCACGCAACCAAGTCTCATGAAAAACTACCACATTGCAATTTTCCATAACGGGATTCAATACTTTAGTAGCGTGCGCACGTAGACTTTGGCAGTTAATTGGCAAATTTTAACTTGACTTTCACTGAATATATATTGAAATATTAATATTTTTGATGAACACGTGAAGTGCACAAATACGCGTCGCGTTACTAAGTATTTCTACGCGTCTAGGCGTCTGCGTCTCCTCTTCCCTACAATTTGACGCGCATGCGCGTGTACATGTATTTTATCATATGGCATAGGCCGTAGGCTGTGGTAGTTGGCATAGTATGGTAGTTTAGTGTATATAGTCTGTATATGCTCTGTAATACGTATATAGTATAGATAGACTGTATAGAGCATAGTATAGGCTATGGCCTTGTTTACACCGTTCGAAGATTTGATACGTACTACGTGAGTGCAAGAGAGAGATCCGCTCGGATGTCCTTTTCGCACTCACGTAGTACGTATCAAATCTTCGAACGGTGTAAACAAGGCCTATAGAGTATAGACTATATGGTAATACACAGCCGTACTACTACGAGCGGCAAGCGGTTGACAACAGAGTGGGGAGACTACGAAGCACTGCACAAAGCGGAGAAAGAGAACTGAATAGCTATATATATATATATATTATTCGAAGCTTCCAGAAGGTTCGAGAACGATGACGTCACCCCCTCGGCTTCCCCCCTCACGGCTTCCCCTCTCGCCCCTTCACCCCCTCGCCCTTGATTCAGGACCCATGTTTTTTTTTTTTTTTTTTTTTTTAATCGAAGCTTCCAGAAGCTCCTAGAAGGATGACGTCATCCTATTCCGAAGCTTCCAGAAGGTTCAAGAACGATGACGTCACCCCCCTCGGCTTCCCCTCTCGGCTTCCCCCCTCTCGGCTTCCCCTCTCGCCCCTTCACCCCCTCGCCTACACTTTATCCAGAACCGGTGTTGTATATCTACTCACGTGCATTGAAACACACGTAAATACGCAAGCACGCACCCACGCACGCGCACACATAAAACATGGATATAAACACACACAAAATACACACATGCACAGGACACACGGATGTCAATACACATTAACACATTCGCGTGTATACACACATGCACACGCACACACGCGCACGTACGTGGGCCACATAAGCACGCAAGCGCCAGCGCACATACGCACACATGAACACGCAAGCATACCTACGCATACACACACAAACACATACATACGAACACGTTTGTACATTCGCACACGCACCCACACGAATAACGTGCACCTACATGAACCCACATACCCCCACATGAACACATGCGCAAGTACATACACACAGACACGCTAGCACACGACACACGCATGCGTGTGCCCTGTCAAAACTTCCTCGCACGAAAATGTTTACGCGCCAAAACGTCCTCGCGCCAAAACGTCCTCGCGCCAAACCGTCCTCGCGCCAAAACGTCCTCGTGCCAAAACGTCCTCGCGCCACAACGTTACCGCGCCAAAACAGCGGCGCCAAAATATCCCGGCGCCAAAACGTCCTCGCGCCAAAACGTCTGGCGCCAAACTGGCGTCGCCAAAGCGGTCGCGCCAAAAAAGTTGCGTCAAAACATACTGCTCCCTGAAAATTTAGTTTCTGACAAAGCTCTTTTAACACGCGTTCTTATGGCGTAAGCAGAAATTGAGATTTTTTCCTTTTTATAACTCCGGAGAAAACGTAGAGAGCATTTTCAAAAAATATTATTTCAACACAATATAGGTGAATAAAGTATCATGGTAAAAATCAGATTGATTGCGAAAAAATTTTTTTCCGAAGTATGGGAAAACTATCTTATATTCCAAATTTTGAAATCGTCCCCAATCATTTTTTGAAACGACCTATTAAACTCGTAGCATACTTTTTGCTAGCCAGATGCTCGAAAATACTTTTAAATCTCAGGCCAGTTTTTTCCACTTATATGAACGGTAGAACGCGATATGAGTCTCAGCTGATAGAAAGTCATAGCCATGAAATCAGATATACGATTCTACAGATGTGTCAATGCATTGTAGAAATCAATAAAATTTTTACTGTCATTACACAAATAGCCGTAAATTGACATAACACAGCAGGATAGAAAACGAAGAAATTGCTATAATGCTATAATATACGTGACCTTATAGCGATCCTATGAAATGATAAATCCTAATCAAAATCTTATTTGTCTAGACCGGTCTCTATCAACTACGTTTACTCAGGCTATCTATAAACAAATTCAAAATTGCGTCAAGGTTTTTTTTTTAATTTTTTATAAATCGCTAGTACATGCGGCAACATCTCAGACCGTTTTTTTTTTTCAATAATTCAATTTTCCAACATATTGTTAACACTTTTCATGCTACTTTCACGAGGCAGTTCTCCATCGTTCCTTTTTCTTCCGCATACATCTAATTTCTCCTATTCTTTACAGGGATTGCCCGTGAAACGACTCGAAAAATCATCCACTCTGTTAATTTCCCTTACAAAACTTGGAAGGTTCAACAACTGCTGGACAGGGATTTTAACAGACGGTTCGAATTCTCTAATTGGGGGCTCCAAAAAATCCGAGAAGATAGAAGATTTTTTAAATACGTTCTATTCACCGACGAAGCGACTTTCACCAATAAGGGAATAATTAATCGCCAAAATGTTCGGATGTGGACCCCAATAAATACTTGCTGGAACACACCGTTGCCGCTACAACAGCCCTGGAAGCTAAATGTTTGGGCCAGAATTGTTGGAGATCGTCTCGTCGGTCCTTTTTTTTTCGAGGGAAACTTGAACAGCCAGGAATACGTCCGGTTTCTCGAGCATGAGCTTCCAGTGTTGTTGGCCCATATCCCTGCGGAAATTAGGGAAAGGATGTGGTTCCACCAGGATGGAGCGGGCGCTCATACCGCCCGAATCACCACAAACTTTTCAAATCAAGAATTCCCTGACCGGTGGATAGGTCTCAACCGACCGGTGGAGTGGCCTCCGAGATCGCCGGATCTCACACCATTACATTTTTTTCTCTGGGGGACGACTAAAGATAGGGTTCATAATCCACAACCGACGACGAAGGAGGATATGCGAAACCGGATCATTGCTGCGTTCGCGGAGATAACACCCGAGGTGTTGTGGAAGGTGCGCGAGAGAAGTTTTTATAATCGTTTGCAATTGTGCGCCGAGCGAGAAGGCCGACACATCGAGCACATGCTGAAGGAATGGAAAAATAACTGAGATCTAAAGTTTCATATGATGTTGAAATTCGCATCGATGGAATGCAACGAAAATTGGTTATTTTTTTAATAAAAAAAATATTTCCAGCATTGCTGACGCTTTTCTGGCATATTTAGGCACCAGGTCGTGAGAAAAAGGCTCAAACCATTTTTCACTCGGAAAATACTGAACATAATTTTTTGAAACCTATTTTCGTTGCATTCTAACGATGCAAATTAAAACACCATAGTTTCATTATATTACGATAAATTATAAAGTGCATCAACTAACAGTAATATATTTATAACTTGTGCAATACAATATTCGTAAAATTATTTGCAAAACATGTTACAAATCCACTCCCGCTCAAAGTTTGGGTTCACCAGTCGAAATTTTCAGCCGAAGTAAAAGTTCGATAGCTCAGTCAAAAATCGACGTAATCAAATTTAACAAACGTCGTTTTGAAGGGGACAAATTGAGCTTTATTTTGCCACCTGAGAATAATTTTTACGATTTTTTTTTAGTTGGCACGCGCTGTACAACAGGGCCGTTTTCCGACAATTTTTTGACCTCCAAAAATGGGCTGCCTATCGAGTGGAAAATTTTTTCTCCAGTTGTCTCTATGACAACTTTGAAGGGGATAGCAAAAGCTTCATTTTTGTTTTTCACAAAGTACAGTGCGTTTTTTTCGCAAAGTTATTCTAATTTTCGCTCAAAACGAGAAGTTTTAGGAAATACGGCGTATCTCAAAAACTGCGGGGTTTCAGAGTAAATGTTGAGAGGGTAAAAGGTTGAGTGATTTCATAATAGACCTACTGTAATTATTTCAGAATTTTTCTCCGAAATTATTTTTTTTTCACTATTTTTGGTCGGAACTCGACTCAGAGAAGTGGTGTACCCCGAAAACTGTGGGGTTTGGAATAAAATTGGAAAAGACAAGAAAAGTTTAATTTATGATTTTGAACTCACTACATTTTTTCAAATTTTTTTATGGCGATTTTTTCCCCTCGCGGGTGAGCTATTTTTTTTTTAAATTATATCACAATCCCCACGTCATTTTAACATAAAATAAAATCTCTTGCGTATAATAAGGTAAGAGATTTAATTTTGTGTTAAAATGACGTGGGGATTGTGATAAAATTTAAAAAAAATAGCTCGCCGGTATGGAGAAAAAAATCGCCATAAAAAAATTTGAAAAAAATTTAGTGAGTTCAAAATCATAAATTAAACTTTTCTTCTCTCTTTCAATTTTATTCCAAACCCCGCAGTTCTCGGGTTACACCACTTCTCTCAGTCGAAATCCAACAACAGAACAACAAAAATTTCGAAGAAAAATTCTGAAATAATTACAGTAGGTCTATTATGAACTCACGCAACTTTTTACCCTCTCAATATTTCCTCTGAACCCCCGCAGTTTTTGAGATACGCCGTATTTCCTAAAAATCCTAGTTTTTAGCCAAAATTAGAATAACTTTGCGAAAAAAAATCGCACGGTACTTTGTGAAAAACAAAAATGAAGCTTTTGCTATCCCCTTCAAAGTTGTCATAGAGACAACTGGAGAAAAAATTTTCCACTCGATAGGCAGCCCATTTTTGGAGGTCAAAAAATTGTCGGAAAACGGCCCTGTTGTACAGCACGTGCCAACTAAAAAAAAATCATAAATAATATTCTGAGGTTGCAAAATGAAGCTCAATTTGTCCCCTTCAAAACGAAGTTTGTTAAATTTGATTACGTCGATTTTTGACTGAGCTATCGAACTTTTACGTCGGCTGAAAATTTTGACTGGTGAACCCAAACTTTTGAGTGGGGGTGTATTGTATTGTGAAAGTTACAAATACATTATTATAGTGTTACGTCCTGACCCTCGATTTTTCTCATCTCGGCCAAGAAAAGCGCGGCTTTCCCTTTAACACGTTATTCGAGATAAAATCGGCATTGGCCAGGTTATTGCCCTGTTTTGAGCCTAACCTTGCGGAAAATTGCTCAGGATGGGCGGAGAGTGCATAATTTGGTAACAATGGCAAATTGAAATAAGATCTCACGACCAAAACTCTTTAATTTTCGCGAGATACATCGAAAAAGACTAATAAATTGTAATTCGGCAAAATCGGACAAAGAAACTCGTAATATAAAGGGACAAAAATAGTATGATCACATTAAATAAATTCTGATAAAAACGGGACTAAACCTTCACTGACGCGGGAGAAAATAAACTACAGGGCCATCCTCAAGATAAGCCTCCTGGGGTTTATCCGCGCAAACTACAAGGACAAACGAAATTATCGCGAGTACTAAAATGACCGCTACTACAACGATAGCTATTTTTAGCTGAAAAAGGTCCATGGTCATTGGACAGGACACCTCACGCAAAGAAACAACACAGAGTCTACTCAACCACGACTCGATTGAATTTAATCACTCAAAGAAATTCGAACTTACTTGAAAATGAACTTAACCCCGGATACAACACAAATTATATCGGAAATAGAGATTGAATTATGAACACACAAAACACTATTGATTTATCATTTCCGGAACAAAACGTGAATGACTCAAATGAATTTAACTCGCACATTTCACTGAATTTACAAACATGAGCACTTCCTAGGAGAAAATAAATTCACACGGAAAAATAATCCTACAATCGATTGAAACACGAACAGGTTTTTCGGAATGATTTACTCGGAACATTGAAATAACGAGATAATTATTCACTAATTAATCGCTGCCGAATAACGTAATTTCCGCTTTCCTAGAACCACCCCCTCCCCCAATATTCCACCCCTTACGATAAAAAAACAAAATGTTTACGCGACGACCTAAAATTCGAAATTTTATCGACGCGATAATTATTCGCTAATTAATCGCTGCCGAATAACATCGTTTCCGCTTCCCTAGAACCACCCCCTCCCGCGACATTCCACCCCTGACGATGAAAAATCAGCCTGTTTACGCGACGGCCTCGTTAATTAATCGCTGCCGAATGTCGATCCTTGGGCGTTTCGAAATTTTGAAAAAAAATTTGCAAACCATGGGAGAAATTTGAGAATTTTCCTACCTTCCACTGAACAGATTATTACGTTCGAGGTTTAGCCAATAGGAAATAAGAAAACACACACTTTGGGCTTTGTTTTATCCCATTCTGTACAAAAATGACGGAGAATTTCGGTTTAAGCGTTTCACTAAAAAAAATACCGGCATTTGCTTGCATTCTCGCTGTAATCTACGAAATTCAGCTTGTCGATATTCCGAATGGCGGCGCTGAAGTCTATGTCGCATATCCATGCTTCTTTATCCATGAATTAGGTATAGCAGACAGAAGCATGCTCGGACTATAACGGAGCCCCGTGAAAGAGCGAGAGAGAGAAATAAAGATCACCCATATGGGGGAACGAGATAAAGCAATTTACCCACCGCACTATACCCAAATATCGATTCGCTGGCAAGACGATGTGCTCCAAGGTCTAATATATACCCGATGCAACTCGCTTGCGCACAGGAATATACATTGTATACAAAACGTATTCTTCTCATAATCGATGAGTTCTAAAAAATTTCGAAATATTGCCGGTACGATTTTTTTTTATCTGATTATGATCAGTAAAAATTTTAACATAATTTTTTTGGATAATAATTTTTTTATTGCCGGCAATAACCGCTGTTTTCAGAGCGAGAATCGAGAGACACACGTTACTCTCGAGTTGAACGCTCGTCAGACTCGTCCCTGGATCACAATCGACAGAGCTAATTTGGCTGAATTTGCTTAAAGAATCGGACGTACCTTATCCCAACCAAAAGTGACTTACGTCGACAATATTGCTTACTTCATGATAAGATAAAATCGGAAAAATCTCAACCACAATAAAGACGATGAGAAGATTACTTTTTAATAATAATAATATCGAAAAGTTATCAATAAATTATTTTAAAAAAACATTGTTCAACAAATTTTTAGGGAATGTTTTTTTTGTCATGTGAAATGAATTCGTTGATTTTTCTGACGACACACAAATTTTTTTTTTTTATTTTCTTATCAGTTTGAAGTTTCGGTTTTCGGAAATTTGTAAAGGTTGTACAGTCGGCGCACTCAGTAGGGCTGCTCCAAGTAGGGCCGATTCCCCTAATCCATCCTCGAACATTACCCTCACTCTAGACCTGTCACGACGCTCGTTGAATTTCAATCTCGCCGCTCTCACATGAGAGCTGTCGAAATGAATTATAAGCGGCGCATGGAGGGTGTAACGCTCTGAGCGGGATTATTTTTCCCTACAGTCCCGAGACCGGCCCTACTGAGAGCATCGACTGTATTTACGAAACTATTCGTTCATTCCCCTGTAAACTTCTTAGTTGTAATATACAACGTTTTTACGAAAACATATCCAAAATTCACGATTTTTTCTTCATTTTTCAAAATTAAAAAAATTTCGAAAACTAAAGTTTTAAAATGATAAGACGATTTTTAAAAAATTCATGTGTAGTCAGAAAAATCAACGAATTCATTTCACATGACAAAAAAAAACATTCCCTAAAAATTTGTTGAACAATGTTTTTTTAAAACAATTTATTGATAACCTTTCGGCATTATTATTATTAAAAAGTAATCTTCTCATCGTCTTTATTGTGGTTGAATTTTTTCCGATTTTATCTTATCATGAAGTAAGCAATATTGTCGATGAAAGTCACTTTTGGTTGGGAAGGTACGTCCAATACATCCTTAAATAATAATGATTATTTTTTTTAGCAAAACCGCTTTTTTTAGAGCGTGAATCGAGCAATAATCGGTGCTCGTGTGTTTGGCGCTCGTCAAACTTGTCCGTCGATAAAAAACGACGGAGATTATTTGAACAATATTTTAAGTAGTCAATTATTTATAAGTTTTAACCGCTCTTATCAGAGCGAGAATCGAGAACGCACGTTGCTCGTGTGTTTGACGCTCGTCAAACTTGTCCGTTGATTAAAATCAACGTGAAAATTTTAACATAATTTGTTTGAATAATAATGTTTTTTTAGCAATAACCACTCTTCGGAACGAGAATCAAGCAACGCCCGTTGCTCGTTCGCTTGACGTTCGTCAAACTTGTCCGTCGATTGAAATCGCCGTAGCAAATTTGGCAGTTTGTTTCAATATGAATATTAAAGTGTTCGTAATAATCGCTCTTTTCAAAACGAGAATCGAGCCACGCACGTCGCTCGTGAGTTTGACGCTCCTCATACTTGATCATCGATGATAATCAACGTAAAAATTTGAACATAATTTATATTTTTATTTTTAATGACCACTGTTTTTAGAGCGAGAATCGAGCAACAAACATTGCTCGTGTGTTTGACTCTCGTCAAACCTACCTGTCGATAAAAAACGACGGAGATTATTTAAACAATATTTTCAAATAGGTAGTCTTAATAATTTATTCGTTTTTACCGCTCTTTTACGAGCGAGAATCGAGCAACACACGCGCATGTGTTCGACGCTCGTCAAATTTGTTAGTCGATAAAAATCGACGTAGAAAATTTGGCGAAATTTCTTTCGATAAGAATATTTAAACTCTTGCAATAATAGCGAGAATTGAGCAAAGCGAGAATTGATTCAAAGCGAGAATTGAGCAATACACGTTGCTCGTGTGTTTTACGCTCGTCGAACCTACCCGTCGATAAAAAACGACGGAGATTATTTAAACAATATTTTCAAGTAGTCTTAATTATTTATAAGTTTTCGCCGCTCTTATTAGAGCGAGAATCAAGCAATGCACGTTGCTCGTGTGTTTGACAGTTGTCAAACTTGTCCGTCGATGAAAATCAACGGAGATTATTTAAACCATATTTTTTTATAATCTCAATTATTTATAAGTTTTCACCGCTCTTATTAGAGCGAGAATCGAGCAACGCCCGTTTCTCGTGTACTTGACACTCGTCAAACTTTTTTGTGGATGAAAATCGACGTAGCAAATTTGACGAAGTTTATTTCAATAAGAATATTCAAATTTTTGCAACAATTGCTTTTTTCAAAGCGAGAATCGAGCAACACACGTTGCTGGTGTGTTTGATTCTCTTCAAACTTTCCTGTCAATCGAAATCGACGTAACAGATTTAAACAATTTGTTCAGATTATCATATTTATTTACAAGGTTCCACCGCTCTTTGCAGAGCGTGAGGATCGAGCAATATCGATATTGCTTGCAAGTTTGACTCTTATAGAACTTGCTCAAGAGAAAATGGGCTGGGACAATTAAAAAATATTTGTTTAAATAATAATTGTTATTTATTGGCAATTGCCGCTCTTTGTAGAGCGAGAAACGAGTGTAATATTCATTGCACGATAATACAGCTGATCCGCGCGCAGCGGTCGTCAGCAAGCCGCTGGACATGTGTATACAGATATACACACACTATAGTATGTGAGGGTCCAGATGCCCCGGCAGACGCGACTACTATTCGCCTTCGATGCTTCGTCGCAATACGAGGAATCGATATAATAGACCAGGCAATAGAGCAGATAAAGAGTCATTCTGTGACAAAAATGGTAGAAGAAAACGGCGAGTGTGCGGGTGCGTGGGGTGGTCCGTGGATGTTTCGTGATATGTTTTCGACTACCAAATATGATTACTTTTTTTTTAATTTCCAAAAAATACCAAAAAAACGGTGTTTTTTAAGTTTTTTGCTTGTAAAATCTGAACCAATGGAGCTATGCTGATTCATTCAACATACGAATTGTATAGAATGAAAAGACGAAAAAAATGAGCGCTGGTGCAACTCAATCGGGTCATTATTACCGGAGAAAAACAGGAAAAACCGGAAAAATCAGCGTTTTTTCAAAAATTCATAACTCCGCCATTTTCAAAGTTGTAGCGCTGGCTTTTCGGGTGAAAGTAGTGGTTGATAGGTACTTTGAGTGTGCACAACCCGGACGTTGTCGGATAAATAGTTTTTGCGTAATTGCGATTTGAATTATTTTGGGCACTATTTTGCGGAAGGGCTGGATGCGTCGGAAGTTGTCCGATTTTAATTTTCAAAACGGATTTTGAAAAAAGAAGTAAAGCACTACAAAACGTCAATCTTGATTTTTCGTTAAAATGTTGCAAAATAGGTGAAAAACACGTGAAAACGTGACCAAAACCGGCCGAGCGCTCGATCGCGGTCGAGTAGTGGGGGGAGCCGGCCGACGCGGGGAAGTGCGTATATATAGTCATACAAGCGCGCTGCGGCCGCTTGTATTACTATATAATACAGCTTCTATTACTATAGTAATACGCTTGTATTACTATATAATACAGCGGCCGCAGCGCGCTTGTATTACTATATATACGCACTACCCCGCCCCGCGTCGGCCGGCTCCCACCACTACTCGACCGCGATCGAGCGCGCTCGGCTGGTTTTGGTCACGTTTTCACGTGTTTTTCACCTATTTTGCAACATTTTAACGAAAAATCAAGATTGACGTTTTGTAGTGCTTTACTTTTTTTTTCAAAATCCGTTTTGAAAATTAAAATCGGACAACTTCCGACGCATCCAGCCCTTCCGCAAAATAGTGCCCAAAATAATTCAAATCGCAATTACGCAAAAACTATTTATCCGACAACGTCCGGGTTGTGCACACTCAAAGTACCTATCAACCACTACTTTCACCCGAAAAGCCAGCGCTACAACTTTGAAAATGGCGGAGTTATGAATTTTTGAAAAAACGCTGATTTTTCCGGTTTTTCCTGTTTTTCTCCGGTAATAATGACCCGATTGAGTTGCACCAGCGCTCATTTTTTTCGTCTTTTCATTCTCTACAATTCGTATGTTGAATGTATCAGCATAGCTCCATTGGTTCAGATTTTACAAGCAAAAAACTTAAAAAACACCGTTTTTTTGGTATTTTTTGGAAATTAAAAAAAAAGTAATCATATTTGGTAGTCGAAAACATATCACGAAACATCCACGGACCACCCTATGCACCCCCACACTCGCCGTTTTCTTCTACCATTTTTATCACGAAAAAATCTCTATTGCCTGGTCTATAATAGAAATCGTGCGCCGTGGCATCTAGCGGTAGGCAGCGGCGACTGCGCTGCACGATATTTCCCTCGGGTAACAAAATTGTTGCTGATTCTGCGATGACTTTATCTATTACCAGCTGCTTATCACAATTCTACAGCTTTATATTATTATATAATTTTATCGAACAATTTTTTCAGGCCAACAGGTGTGAACGCGTTATGGATCAGTCGTTCGACCGTATCCCGCACGAACTCGAACTAACAGAAACCCGCTTAACTGCACATGGTTCAGCTCTTTCCCCGCCACACTATACTGTCGCCCTCCAACTCCATTCCCATCCATGGCGCGAGCTCGTCTGTGGACAAGTTCGTAAGGGAGCGGCAGGGCGACAGTAGTGTGGCGGGGAAAGAGCTGGACCACGTGCAGTTGAGCGGGTTTCTGTTAGTTCGAGTTCGTGCGGGATACGGTCGAACGTCTGATCCATAACGCGTTCACACCTGTTGGCCTGAAAAAATTGTTCGATAAAATTACGATTTTGCTATGGAATTGTAAAGAGTTTGCGAGTTTTCACGTGCTATTATAAGATTTTTGTGACTATGCAATCTGTACCGGTTCGTGGGCGACCACCTCAAGTTGATAAGCAGGCGGTAATAGATAAAGTCATCGCAGAATCAGCAACAATTTTGTTACCCGAGGGAAATATCGTGTCCAAGACACACATAATTTGGACCGTAATTTCGAACGATTTGGGTGGGAAAATTTCAGGAATCTCGTTGCACTCGATGGTTTGTAACAATAAGTACGAATTGAGAGACAAAATAAATTTTAAACACGCAAAGGATTCGAGTGGCATCGATGATTCAGTGAACACTACAGTGGAAAGTGTCACCAATAATGAAACAGTTTTATCGAAAAACGATAGTGGGTCTCTGGAAAATCATCAAGAAATGTCACGCACTTACATCCTCCCGATGGATAGACAAGCTTTTAGAGCATTGACACAAACAGTGAAAACGAAGCGAAATAAAGAGTCTCGTCGAATAATTGCCACCTTCATTCCGGGTATCTGGGAAGATGCAATTGTCGATGAAATTGTGGAAAAGACGCCTGTGACATGTGGATATAATTTTCACAACCACTACATTGCCACCGACCTACGATCAGGATACATAAATGGTAAGTTGTAAATTTAAAAAGTTAAACCTGATCTATCATAGTAGGGTACTGGTACCGGCATGAATTTAGATCTGTATATTTAACAACGTTTTAGTCTTTGTATATTTTTTTTTTTTGCATAACTTGATCTCATTGCTGTTTTCCCGAATTCGACTCAAAAAAATATTTATAAAATCATGCCCATTATTTGAAGTTTCATAAAGAAAAAAGTACTGTTTAAAAATTTCCTAGCTGAATAATTATTACTAATTATTGTGAGTTTCGTGAAATATCTCAGTAATTATTGTATGAAATGCTAACTCTGCAACAATGTAGTACGCAACGTTAATGTATGCTCGTGCCAAACCTCGGCTATCTATCGAATATTTTTTTCAAAGAACGGGCCTTACTTTATGACAACTTTCCCAGGGCCCGGGTCTTTTTGAAAGAAAGACAACTAAAACTAGGAAAAATATTGTCGCAAAACTACGTTTTTTTAGTATACAAGAGGTTCGGAATTAGTTGTAACTATTATTTCACAGTTTAATCTTTGTAAAAATTAGGACCAAAAGTTTGTGACTGTGAGCGATTGTTTGTTTTAAAACGATTCACATTTTTTTTCAAATATAAAACCAAAAATGTAGTGCTCATCGAGATCGTCTAAACCCCTTGCTTATTAATTTTTTAAAACTGTTAATTTATTTTTATCTCTTCCCCCAAGTTAAATTTTTTTTAAATTATTGTTTGTCAGTTTCAGTTAGACACACACACACACACACACACACACACACACACACACACACACACACACACACACACACACACACACACACACACACACACACACACACACACACACACACACACACACACACACACACACACACACACACGCACACACACACACACGCACACACACACACACGCACGCACGCACGCACGCACACACGCACGCACGCACACACACACGCACACGCACACGCACATCTGAAATCAATAAAACATGCAGAGGCTACTATTTTTCGGTCAGCTATTTTTTCCGTGGGCTATTTTTTCTATGGACTGTTTTTTCCGTGGGCTATTTTTTCCAAGGCTTTTTTTTCTGTCTGCTATTTTTCCCAACGCTTTTTTTTCCATCGGCTATTTTTTCCAATGCTTTTTGTTCCGTCGGCTATTTTTTACCGGTTATTTTTTCCGAGGCTATTTTTTCCAGAGTTATTGTTTCAGAATCCCTAAATATATTGCACCTATATTGAGCTGAAGATGAAAATTCCATTTAGAAAGTTTTCTTATCCATAATAAATTTTTTATCAATGCGGAAACTGTTCAATTTTTTTTATTGTGTAAATTATATTTCATAGAATTAATTATATTTGATAGAATACAAGTTTCAATGAAGTGATGCATTTTATTTTTTTTACACATATAGCCTCCTGCAAGTGTGGCGGAACTTTAAAAATCGTTATCAAGGACGAGGACTCTGGGAACAACATTCACCTGATCTGTACCTGTAAAAAAGGTCCAGGGAAATGCGGGAAGAGGTGGTTGCGTGGTGCGAAAAGAGCTGCCGTGGCCAAAGAAATCTCTACACAAAGTGTACACGTTTATCGGGCGAATGTTGCTAAAGAAAGAATGCAAGAAGATGAATGCGAGCCCCCAAAATTACCGTCGTCTCCCGTACTTCGAGCTGCTAAGCATGAGTTCATGAGCAAACAGTATTTGGATCGCGATCCTGTTAAATCGGTGCAGCTTCAAAAAGCAACGAGCGCAGCTAATATAATTCATGACATTGGGTTGGACCCATTTTATGTCCATTATTGGACAAACTATCAAGTTGATATTTTTCGCCGATTTGCGTCCAAAAATGTAAGTTCATTATTCATCGATGCAACAGGGGGTATCGTAAAAAAAATTTCGAAACCAAATGATGCCGACGCAGGACCAATTTTTCTGTACCAAATTGTCATAAATGTGGAGGAAGGACAAATTTCCGTTGCGCACATGTTGAGTGAACGGCACACGACTAACAAGATCCAGTATTGGCTCATGGAATGGGTACGATCTGGAGCTCCACGACCAAAAGAGGTGGTTATGGATTCGTCTAAAGCTCTTATCAATGCTGTTATTAGAGCATTCGCACCGTTCTGTACGATTGATGAGTATGTGGAAGCGTGTGCCGGTTCAACTGTTCCACAATGCTACGTTAGAATTGCCGTCGCACATTTTCTCAAAATTTATGCTGATTTCTTGCGCGTTCTTTCACACCGAGTCAAGGTTTTTTTACCTCGCCGCCATCGGACAATTAATATTGTGCCGATCAAGACAAGACGCCGAAAAAGTATTGGAATCCATTTTACTCGTATCTTTATGTGAGACAGGAGGATTGTTGTCAGATGGCACGGAATGTGAAAGCGAAACGGCTAAAATATTTCTTAAAAATCTAATTTCGGAGGAAAGTGTAAGTTGGCTCGATTATTTTTTTCTAAATTTAGCGATGCGAAGAGTTTTAGGAAATAGTTTTTCAGATCAGAAGTTCCATTACCATTGTCGAAAAAAAAAAATAATTCATAACGTAGTACATAATTGTTGGATATTGCCAGGGATGTTGCTTTCATAATCGGGTGAAAAAAATTAATGAATTTAAACATCGTCGAAGACAAATCTCATGCATTCGGATAGAGTAAATAATACGTTTGTACAAAAATATGTCTCTTGTTTTTTATCTCGACAGTACTGTATGTCAATTGACTTTTTACCGTCTAATGAACACGCCTCAAAATTAATGTGCTTCCCTAAGATAGCAAGAAAGCGGGTTTCACTGAAAAATAGTTTCAATTAAATCGTTACTCACATATATAATATATATAAGGGTGTCGGGCATTTAAAAAAAAAAAATTTTGCGCTCCATCGACGGAAAACATCAATTTAGGTAGAAAAAAAAAATTGCCTCAAAATTTTAGCTCAATACGAGAATATTTAGAACTGCCTCAATCGATATATTGGTCGGTATTCCCGATCTGCTCATTGTATTTGCGAATACGTGCTCATATCAACTCGGCCGACCCGATTTTTTTGTCTCGAAAAAATTATTCAGTATGGGTATTTCGAAGGACAATATATCCCTGACATTTCACTAAAATGTCATCCCCCCACTATTGTTGGTTTTCGAGAGAATGATAAATGAATTCTCAATTTTTTAAAAATCATAACCGTGTATCTGATCATCGGATGTAAATGATTAAAAAAATAATATTATTGATTTTTGCCCTTTAAAAAAAAAAAAAAAATATGCTGTCACCGGATAAAAGCTTATGAAACAGTTTTCGGGGGAAAGCGTAAAAAAAAAAATTCCTTCTTCATCATGACAGCATGATGAAGAGGGAAAAATTTTTTATTGTCAATTTACCCCGAAAACTGTCTCATGAGCTTTTAGACATTCTTTATTTATGACCCAGAATCCGTGGAAAAAATTTCGGAGTTTTAAAAATGGGGTTTTTCTAGTTTTTCCTTTTTTACAAAAAAACGATCGTCGCACCACCTGAAAGAGTAGATGGAAAATAATTTTAAGAATTAGGCTCTTTTTGAAGTGGAATGAAAGCAAAAAAAAAGTTATGCGAGGATCTTATGACCTGAGGCAAATGACTCCTCGATTTCACCTGGAATGCCCATGTATATCGGTTATTCATTGTAATGTTATATTACACACGGGTTTATTTATCCCGTGGTTACTTATTATTATTTTTATTTTATTCGCTGAAGTCAAAGGCCCCGGCGAATGGATTCTCTGTCCTATTTAAGCTGGGTAGCACCTCACCTTGTATATATATATAGCTATAGTTGGTGATGATCAGATGAGCTGTGATGCAATGAAGGAGTACAGGTGGTTTCACACGAATGTATTTATTCAAGAGCACAGATCGATCAGTCACTTTTACAATAATAGCTTGAGTTGGTACAAATGTTATACTCTATGATACACTGACGCGCAATGCCGCTAAGGTAATTGGCACGAACAATTATATCACAGAGGAAGTGAAGCGCCGCTAAGGTGTTCCTTCACTTAATGAGTTCTTATACACTTGTCTACAACAAGGGTTTGAGAAGATCACGTCAATCACGCCCGCGAGAACCTAAGTACGCGAACGGACTTGCCGCTAAGGAACGGGATCTCTCGACCGATTGCTAAGAGCGTCGTATTAAGACTGATTTGATAATATTTCGAGAGAACCCTCGTTAGCTTTGGGCGTCCGGCTACAAGGGTCTCGTGGGGGTAGATTGAGACATCATCGATGGATGTAGGTCTCGATGATTTATGAAATCTGGTTATGCAAAGGATCCAATAATCCAGGTTATATGTGATGCAAGGGATCGAATAATCTAGGTCATTTGGTAAGGTAGCAAGAGTCAAAAGACGTAAAGGGGAATCTGCTGACGCGCGGTTTTCTCGAGTTTCCAGAGAGTGACTGTCGCAAGAGTCGGCGTACTCTCTGGAATCTGATGACTCTGTTGTGTTACAATGAGCGCAGGTAGCGATACCTCGGTTCGTTACAGTTACTGATTTACACATTAATTTATTTAATTTTCAGGCCCACGTTCTTGACACGGGGGATGTACTGGAACCCAATTCAAAAGACTTCTATAATCGCAGTGCAAATGAGGAAAAAAATGATGAAGAATATGAGGTCGCTGACGGCGGGCATGTAACCGAATGGAAGAAATGGGGAGAAATGGTTGAGAAACGCGTGAGTGAGGCTAGTGAGAATCAAGTTGGAGACAGAGATAATGCCCACTATTTTCCGTCGTTGGCAAAAAAGATAATAAAGGATATTGCACATTTCCCTCTTTGGTCGTGTGCGGTCCGGGATCGATTTGGATACGGACGCATTCCAGCATCAAGTGCACCCGTCGAGAGCGAATTCAATAAAATAAAGACGCATCTTCTAAAAAATGAGACATTGCCAATCAGAATTGATCGGTTTTTGAATATACATATCAAATATATGAGTGGCCGCACAAATTGATAGGCGCAAAACTCATCGATGATCAATGTGCAGCCACTGACGACAGTGAGCACGACACCGACCAAGCCTTTATTGACAATTAAGATGTGACCAGTTACAACAGTGAGCATGAAACTGACGGCGCCTTCACCAATAATCAGGATATAACCAATAACAACAGTGAGGATAGAACTAACCGAACTGAGTCCATCAATGTCCTGCTTGTCAAAATGGTCATAGACCAAGCGAAGACGCACATCAATGTATCATCTGTAAAAAATCCGTACATGCACTCGAAACGTGTTCAATTGCAGTAACTCAGGCAGATGAAGGATACGGACAGAACCGAGTTTGCTTATCCTGTCATTCCACACGAAGTGTCCAATTAATTGTTGCAAGTCGTGACGAAGAAAATTGGGGTGGCCTAACTCTCAAAAGTAACAACGGAACGAAAAAACTGAAAACATCGAAATATTTGGGAAATGAAAAGCACAAAATTAAGGAACAGTTGCAATTTGGAAAAAACAAAAAACTTTTACTAATCAAAAATGGAAGCCATGAATCTTTGCGTGCACTTAACGTGGATGGAAAGAAGATCTTCGTACTGTACACCTGTTCGTTCGATAGCATTTACCAGGCAGTGTTGGGCACCACTAATTACTTTGTGTAATTAATTACATTGAAATTACTAATTACATTGACAATTTGTAATTAAGAGGAAAAAAAATACTAATTACATTTTCAATTTGTAATTAGGAAAGAAAAAATTACTAATTACAATTGCAACGTGTAATTAGGAAAATTTCAATTACAAATTTCGAATGTAATTAGTATCGATTTTTCTTCTAATTACAAATTACGAGCGTAATTAGTATCGATTTTTCTTCTAATTACAAATTACAAATGTAATTAGTATCGTTTTTTTTCTAATTACAAATTACAAATGTAATTAGTATCGATTTTTCTTCTAATTACAAATTACAAATGTAATTAGTATCGTTTTTTTTTCTAATTACAAATTACAAATGTAATTAGTATCGATTTTTCTTCTAATTACAAATTACGAATGTAATTAGTATCGATTTTTTTTCTAATTACAAATTACGAATGTAATTAGTAACGATTTTTCTTCTAATTACAAATTACGAATGTAATTAGTATCGAATTTTCTTCTAATTACAAATTACGAATGTAATTAGTATCGAATTTTCTTCTAATTACAAATTACGAATGTAATTAGTATCGAATTTTCTTCTAATTACAAATTACGAATGTAATTAGTATCGAATTTTCTTCTAATTACAAATTACAAATGTAATTAGAATCGATTTTTCTGCTAATTACAAATTCCAAATGTAATTAGAATATTTTTTTTCCTAATTACAAATTGAGAAAGTAATTAGAATCGGTTTTTCTTCTAATTACAAATTACAGAAGTAATTAGAATCGGTTTTTTCTCTAATTACAAACTGCAAATGTATTTAGAGTCGGTTTTTCTTCTAATTACATACTATAAAAGTAATTAGAGTCGGTTTTTCTTGTAATTACAAACTACGAACGTAGTTGGAATCCTTTTTTCAATTACAACGAAAAAATGGAATAAAGATCGTATTTTCCTGTAATTACATTTTCCGAATATAATTGATATTATTTTTATCAATAATTGTAATCATACTTCAGGTATATATGAGTAATTCAATGTAAACACCAATGACTTCAGCTATGTACGGGTATTCCAATCTTCCGGAGCCAGGTGAGCCTTCGGCTCGCCTATATTTTTTTCCTATATGTTATATATATATTGTTTTTCCTATATGTGGGCAAAATTTCCCTAGTATAGGAAAAATATTTTCAAGCATCTGGCTAGCAAAAAGTATGATATAAGTTGAAAATGTCGTTTTAAAAAATGATTCGGAGACGATTACTAAATTCGGAGTAAAATATAATTCTCCCACACTTGGAAAATTTTTCCCATACTACAGAAATTTTTCGCATATGTGGGAAAAAAAAGTGTGGGAAAAGTTTCCCAAGTATAGGAAAAATATTTTAAAGCATCTGGCTAGCAAAAAGTATGCAACGAGTGAAAAAGGTTGTTTCAAAAAATGATTCGGAAACGATTTCTAAATTTGGAGTAAAATATAATTTTCCCATATTTTGGAAATTTTTCCCATACTAGGAAAATAATTTTCCCCATCCATGAAAATATTTCTCCCATTATTTCCAATTTCCCAAGTATAGGAAAAATATTTTGAAGCATCTGGCTAGCAATAAGTATTAAGAAATTTTAAGGAATCTAATCAATTTTAACTTTATCCAACGAAATGTAACGAGCTGTTGAGAACTGTAAAAATTTTGGATTCAAAAACAGTATAATTCTTTATTCCTGCGTAACTGTGATCATTTCATTAGCGAAAGATAGAATATTATCGAAAGTTTATACCAATACATGTGGCCGGTTTTTGCATCTCTTAGCATGCCCACAACTCCCCCCCCCCCTCCCTCCGCCCCACCGTGCTGGAAGACTGTTGGCGTTCAATACAAACGAGTACTCCACAAAGGAATCCCATGATTTTCCTACTCTACTGCTGCCCTTTTTTGTTTACTCACGGCTGCCGCAGGTCGAAAGGGGGGGTATGTGTTTTACTGGAAGTCACGTGACTTTTCGTGTTTTTCTTCTCGAACGAAAATTACTGGAGAGTCCCCCTCCACAACTTTAGCAAGCTATCGTGAGCAAAAACACTTCTTCTTTTATTTCAACCACGGCTGTTGTTCTACAAATCGCAAGGTGAACGTGTGTGATAAACTAGTGGAACTGTGAATATTGAATCTTCACAAGTATCAGTGTGAGGGAACAATTTATAATTTTGAGGACGTAACAGCGGCGTGCACAGTGTTGTGTGAGGTTACAGATTATGGTGAGTCAAATTTTTATCTCTAGTTTCAAATACTGAAAATATAATTCAGATATACTATCATAAGAGTCCAAAAACCGAAAACATTGATTTCGAGCCGGGTGACCTTTTCGCAGTACTTGAAAAGTCTACGGAAGGCACCGTAAGTACGAGTCGGCACAGTACGTGCAGAGATAGGCATAATTAACTTAAAAAAAAAATGACGAATGGTTTTTCATTCCTCATTTATTGTTACTTTAAGTGAAGAATGGATTCCCACTCGTTGTTCACATCGGAATTGAGTTAAGAGTGGGGGAATCATTCGAACTCCGTCTTCGGTTCGAGTGGAAAAACACTCTTTATTTATTTTATTTTCGAGAGAGGGAGAGAGAGAGAGAGAGAGAGAGAGAGAGAGAGAGAGAGAGAGAGAGAGAGAGAGAGGGAGAGAGAGAGAGAGAGAGAGTGAGAGAGAGGAAGAGAGAGGGAGAGAGAGAGGAAGAGAGAGAGGGAGAGAGAGAGAGAGAGAGAGAGAGAGAGGGAGAGAGAGAGAGAGAGGAAGAGAGAGGGAGAGAGAGAGGGAGAGAGAGAGAGAGAGAGAGAGAGGGAGAGAGAGAGAGAGAGAGAGAGAGATTGATTGATTGATTGATTGATTGATTTTTATTTATGCCTGGGTTAAACCATGAGGCAACAATTATAAACAGTCGAAGCAACATAAATTTGAAACAATCAGAGAAAGCGCAGTACAATTTTAAATAAAATAAAATAACTTAATTAATTATAATTAATTAGTGACACTACCATTGGGTATGCCAAACACCATTGGTTATAATTAGATAGCAGAACATAAATATTCACATAAAAATACACATTAGCAGCTGATCATTATAAAAATAATACAATTTAAATTACGATGAAAACATTATTGGCTCGTAATAACTTTACCATTCAATATAGTGATCAGCGGAACCCATATCATGCATACTAAATACTAATTACATACTAATTAAATCGGATCAAGATCACGAGCGAATAAATAATCAAAAAGGCGCGTCTTGAGAATTCCCATCGTGGGCGCAGAAATAATTTCCGGTGGAAGAGAGTGCCAGAAATAAATAGATGCTATGTGAAAAGAGTTTCGATATGTGGAGGTACGATGATGAGGTATATGAAAAATAGAGGCTGCTTGTTGACGCAGCGGACGATGTGGTGGTAGCGACAAGGTAAAAATATCAGACAAATAGGCCGGAGCATAATTATGTAGAATATTGAAAACAGTTATGCCTAAGAAATACAGCCTCCTGGATCGCACGGTTAACCAACAGAGCTGTCTACGATAGGGCGAAATATGGTCATCCTTGCGCAAATTAAATATAAACCTGATCCCACAGTTTATTAATTGCTCAAGTTTGGTGTTCAGTTCACCCGTTACATCATTATATACTAAGCAACAATAATCCAGTAACGGAAAAATGAGAGAGGTAACCAGTGTAATTTTAAGATCAAATGAGAGAGCATTCCTGTGATATTTTAATTTGTAAAGAGAAAAGTTTACCTTTTTGGAAATGGACGTTACATGACTTCTCCATGATAAATTTGATGTCATTATGACCCCCAAGTTTCGCACTTCATTTACATAAGGAAGCGTAGAACCATTAACCGCAATAGGAGCAAGATCATCAAATATGACACGACTAATATACTCGTTACTACCTTGGATTAACACCTTAGACTTTCCGAGGTTGAGCTTAAGGCCGTTTACTTCTGCGTAATTAGCAATGACGTTAACATCGTGCGTTATTTTGGCAATACCCTCATTGAGTTCAGCTGGAGGGCACCTCAAATATATCTGGGTATCATCAGCAAAGATCATATGCTGTGAGTATTTTAGGTTTGCTCCTATGTCATTAATATACAGCGAAAATAAAAGAGGGCCAAGTACGGATCCCTGTGGTACACCCATTGTTGTGTGCAACCAGGTCGAGCAATTACCATTATTTTCTTTGACAGCTTGACTCCTACCTGTCAGATACGAAAATATCCAAGTGAGGGCACAGTCTGAGAATCCTATTTTTCGAAGTTTAATAAGTAGGTTGATGTGTGGTACAGTTTCAAAAGCTTTGCTAAAATCAAATAGCACTAGATTCGTGAGACACCTCTCATCAACTCCACTCCTGATATCATGACAAATTCGTAGTAACGCCGTCTGTGTGCTGAAACCACTTCTGTAACCTGACTGCCGCGGGTCAAGTATATCATTTTGATTAAGGAAAGTTATGATCTGCCTATGGACGATACGCTCAAGAATCTTTGAAAGCTCGCATAAATTGGCGATCGGTCTCGTATCAGACGGGGATCGAGGAGAACTCAGTTTTAAGAGCGGACGTATGTAGGCTCGTTTCCAAGACCGGGGGAAGTGAGAGAATCGCAAACAATAATTAAAAAGTGCTGCGAAATACGTTGACAATTGAGGTAACGACTTATGTAGTGCAAACAGAGATAGCCCATCAGGACCCGCAGCATGAGATAATGATGTAGTCAAGATTACAAGAGACTCTACATATTCAGGAGTGATCGGGGTGAATGCAAAAATTGGCGCAGTTAACGGCCACTCGGTTATAACATCATGGAGCTGTTGTTCATTGCACGCTGGTAAAGTATTGCTTATGGTCACGTAGTAAGAGTTTAATTCTTCAGCAGTAAAAAAGTTTAAAGGAGAATGTTGGTGTGGTTTTATAAGTCCCAGTTTAGACAATTCCTTCCACAATTTTGACGGATCAGTAATGCGCGTTAGCCTATCTCGATAATACTCGTCTCTTGCATGTCTGATAATTGCAGTAAGCTCATCCCTATATTGCCTGTAAATTGCTAGACCAAGTACACTTCCTGAGCGCTTAGCCTGCTTCTGTAATCGATTACGTTCTTTGATACGCCTGATAATATCTTCTGAAAGCCACTGAGCATTAGGTCTACGAACACGAAAAGTTTGGCTAGGGGCATGCGTATCAAGTAATGAGACAATCGTTTTACTTAGCGTATTAGTGAGATTTTCAATATCCATGATAGATGCACAGTTTAGTTGAAGCGGAGAGGTATTATCGCTTAACATAGATGCAAGGGAATTACGATAATGTGTGTCATTAAATCGCTTGAAATTCCGACGGGTTATGGTACGATCAATAACCGGCACCACTTCAAACTCATAATGAATCGTAATTAAGTCATGTCCTGCTATAAAAGGTGAATCGGATTTTGAAAAAGAGGTGATTTTACTCGGGGAGTCAATTATAAAAACATCCAGCCATGTATCACATGATGCAAGGTGATGCGTCGCCTCAGATTCTACAATATGCAACGCTTGCGACGAGACAAGTTCGCGAAGATAAGCTCCCTCATATTCACGGCCAAGCAGGTTACAATTTAAATCACCAGCAATGATAATGTTAGAATAGGCAAACGAAAATTGATTAAATGCCTGAATAAAGTCGTTAAACATACGCCCTTTTGGTCTTCTATACATACATGTGAACAATAATGGTCGAGAATTCATCGAGCGAATATCCAACATGATGAATTCAGGCGAGTTGGTAAAGAGACTTGGAGAAGCTGTTAATAATTTCACTTTGAGTGATTCATGGATGTAACAAGCAACTCCTCCGCCTCTCTTTCCCTCTCTATCGTTACGGATAAGAATGTAATTATTCAAGCGTATGAAGTCATCAGGCACTTGAGTGTGAAGCTGAGACTCTGAAATAGAAATTATGTGATAGAAGTTAGTTAATAAATGTGCTTTAATGTAATCGATGTGACCTAATAAGGAGTTAGCATTGATTTGGGCTATCTGCAGGCTTGAAGTGGCAATGGAATTAGTAGCTCGATCGACAATCGTCTCACTGTTGTGGTTTTTATGTGGTAGAAGTCACGCGAGCTTGTTGAGGTCAGCCTCGGAATCGATACAGATGATTGGGGATCCATCGGTCCTGCGTACACAGATCTTTCCAGAACGCGTCCATATGTGCTTATAACCCGAATTACGAGCCAGTACTTTAGTGCGACGCAGTAAATTGTAGGTAGCCGCAGGTAAAAACTCGTTAAGAAAGATATTTCCAGGAACATTAATATCCAAGACTTCACCTATGGGGAGAGATTTTCTCTCTCGTTTCTTGAGCAAAATATGATCACGCACCATCGAAGACTTTAGAGTTACTATCAGTGATTTAGTCAAGGACGGATTCGAGTTAGCCGCTCCTTGACGACTTTCCACCACATTCACCGCACTTCTCGTCAGGCTGCGGACATCAAGCACATCGCTGACCAACTCAGGGATGCCTAATGCCTCAAAGATTTTCACAACAATTTCTTTCGGTGAATCAGTGGCCACCATTGGAATGCCCGTCAAGGTGATCTCAGCTGAGGCTTGAGAAGATTCCAATTGAGACAAACGACTCGTAATTTTTTCCAATTGAGCTTTGAGCGCACGATTTTCTGATCCAAGCTCTGTGGTTGCTAAGCGAGTGTCATCCGAATGCGTTTCAAGAATCGCAATTCTATTAGCCATGGATTCGTGAGATGACTTGAGTCCAGAAATATCTGCGCGAATATCAGCAATATTATTTTCGACACTAGCAAGTGTTTTTTGAATCCGTGCCAATTTCGAGTCAGCGGACGCACTTGACGTCTGTAGCTGTTTCATGAGGTCAGCCAACGTGATTTCATCTAGCCGAGGCACATTTTCATTGTTTCTGACTGACGATGACGTGTGCACACGGGTAGGTGTGCGCGGTGTAATTGTGGAGCATTGCATTTCACACACATCACAACGAAAAGTAGAGATGAGTTGTGAATCATCGATGTTCAACTGAAATAGTTGGCTCGCACATTCCAAATGAAACTCACCGTTACAATCTCCCGTACAGACGATAGTTTCAGATCCTTTGCTCGCTAGACGTTTACATATTCCACATCGAGACGACATCATGGCTTAATGTCCAACAGTCAATTTAAAGTAGACTGATCACCAATAAAATTGCAGAAGAAGTAATATGATGCAGAATACGTAGCTCAGAAGGACGTCAGCAGAGAGAGAAAGAGAGAGAGCGGGCACAGAGTTCAATGCTTTAAATCGATCACGGTACACACAGCTATGATACAACAAACGCCAACGCGTTGATCTCGCGTATGTGCCTAGCTTGTGAGTATATGTAGGCCAGGTGATACTGGATTCAAAACAATGTCTTGTTTACATGGCTCGTGTATGTGCCTAGCTTGTGAGTATATGTAGGCCAGGTGATACCGGAATGTCTTGTTTACATGGCACAACTACGCACACCAACCGCGCAAAATCATGATACGAGATACAATGTTATACTCTCGAATAAAGTCTCATAGTTCTCACACTTATATGTTAGCAATTGTATTTGGAGCACGCACTCAGGCAACACACACTAGACAATAATGACCAATCAAACATCACGCCGTCCGACTGACCGTTAACATACTGTCAGGAGTATGATTTTTCACATACCAACGCGAAGCAAAAACTCGGTTAAAACAGAAATGGTCTGCACTTTAAGACAACAAAACACCGGCCAATGAAAGATGCAGCTTGTGCGCTTCCATTGAACACGAATAACAATTTTAAACGACAGTTCTGCAGTGAATAGACAGACACAAACGCGGAGCGAAAATTAAATGCGTCAACTCGAGTCTCGCGTTCGTTCGAGGAGAGAGAGAGGAAGAGAGAGGGAGAGAGAGAGAGAGAGAGAGAGAGAGAGGGAGAGAGAGGAGAGAGAGAGGGGGAGAGAAAGAGAGAGAGAGAGAGAGAGAGAGAGAGAGAGAGAGAGAGAGAGAGAGAGAGAGAGAGAGAGAGAGAGAGGAGAGAGGAAGAGAGAGGGAGAGAGAGAGAGAGAGAGAGAGAGAGAGGGGGAGAGAGAGAGAGAGAGAGAGAGAGAGAGAGAGAGAGAGAGAGAGAGAGAGGGAGAGAGAGAGAGGGAGAGAGAGAGAGAGAGAGAGAGAGAGAGAGGGAGAGAGAGAGAGAGAGAGAGAGGAAGAGAGAGGGAGAGAGAGAGAGAGAGAGTGAGGGAGAGAGAGAGAGAGAGGAAGAGAGAGGGAGAGAATGAATGAATGAATGAATTGTTTATTATGCCGTGGAACAATATTCCATAGGCAAACTTAATACAGAGGTGAAAATAAAATATAATATAACTAAATAAGAAACAAAATAAAATGTCAGGAATAAGAGTATGATTGTGCTCTCAAAACAAAATTTTTAATTATTACGACTAACTTAGGACTAATATCGAAACCAACGCAGGGTTTTTGCAGACTACTATAGCAGGAATTGCAGGGAATGTAATACTTAAGATTAAGGAAATGCATCTTACATAATATACATATACATGTACCACCTATCAGACCGAAATATTTCAGACAATATATGTACTAAATTAAAAACTAAGCTTAAAAGCTAGGACGAGATCATTTAATTCTTTGCAGAAAAAAAGATAAAGATAGGAGAAGATGAGAAAAAGATAAGAACAACAGTCCGAAATACATGATAGAAATAAATGATAGAAAGGCCCAAGATCAGGTAGTCTCGTTCGAATCACGCAAAAGATAGGCATGCAGCCGGCACTTGAAAGTACTGAGAGTGTTCGCGGTAGTAATTTCAACGGGAAGAGAGTGCCAAAAATAAATCGCAGATATCAGGAAAGATTTTTGAAGGATAGAAGTCCGGCAGGAAGGGATGTGGAAGGTGGGGGCCCACGACGGCGCGAGTGGGACGCTGAGGTGGTCGTGCAGCAGTAAACAGGTCAGAGATATAACCTGGGTGCTCGCCGAAAAGAACTTTGTAAATCGTGATGCCCATGAAATATTTACGTCTATGGCTCACCCGCAGCCACACTAGTCGCTCTCGAAAGGGTGAGATGTGCTCATCCCTGCGGATTTGAAATATGAATCGTATGCATTTATTTACGAGGCGCTCCAAAATGAGATTCTGTTCACCTGCCAAATCATTATATACCAAGCAACAATAATCAATGACTGGAAAAATTAATGAGGTTATTAGCGTTTTCCTAAGGTTAAAAGAGAGCGATTGCATGTTAAGCTTGAGTCGAAAAAGGATACAGTTTATTCTGTTCGAGATCATAAGAATATGCCGGTTCCAGGAAAGATTGGACGTGAATATAACTCCTAGGTTTCGAACCTCATTCACAAAAGGGATCGCAGTGCCATTTACCATAATGCGTGGGAGGCTGGCGAGGTCAATCTGATTTATATAGGTGCCACTACCCAGGATAATGGTCATCGATTTAGCAAGGTTCAGTGATAGTCCATGGGAGGAGGCAAAATCAGCTATGACTTGAGCATCCTGGGACACCCGATCTAGTGACTCGATTAGAGCAGCGGGGCGGCAGGAGAGGTAGATTTGTGTATCATCAGCATAGATGAGGTGTTTGGTATGTTAAGACCAGCACCAATATCGTTGATGAACATCGAGAATAAGAGAGGCCCCAGAACGGAGCCCTGAGGGACGCCAGTATTTGTGGACATCCAACTCGAGGGCGAGCCTGTGTCATCCATAACTGCCTGAGTTCGATTCGAGAGGTACGAAAAGACCCATGCCAGAGCACTGTCAGAGAATCCCAGGTAGCGCAACTTGTTTAATAGAATTACATGAGGAACCGTGTCAAAGGCCTTGCTAAAATCGAACAGAACCAGGATAGTGACCATTCTATCATCAACAGCCTGTCTAATATCTTGACAAAGTTTTAATAAGACCGTCTGTGTACTGTAATTCTTTCTAAAGCCCGATTGCAAAGGGTTGAGAAGACTGTTTGAGTCAAGAAAAAACAGACATCTGTTTGTGGACGAGGCGCTCAAAGAGTTTAGAGGCCTCAGACAAATTTGCAATGGGTCTCACGTCTGAAGGTGAGGATGGTGGATTCTTTTTGACCAAGGGACGAATGAATACTCGCTTGAAAAGAGACGGATAAATACTATTCTGTAGGCTGGTGTTAAAGACTCTGGTCAGGAGCGGTGTGACAACGTTTATGGCTTTTCGGAGTGCGAACAGTGAGACACCATCGGGACCTTGCGAGAGCGACCCGGATTGGGTGGCTGAAATGGCATTGAAAACACTCTGAGCGGAGATTTCTGCAAAATTAAATACTGGAGTATCATGTGGGAGAGGGTCGACTAGATCCGGAGTGAAAGCTGTAGGGTAAGGAGAGTCTGAGTAGGAGATACTGGAAAAATAGTCATTTAATACCTCAGCTGAGAAAAAAGAGAACGGCGAGATCCCTCTGGGTTTCGCGAGCCCAAGATGTGCAAGTTCTTTCCAGAGTTTAGCAGGATCCGAGACACCCAAGAGCCTGCGTTCATAGAAAAGCCTTTTTGTTGTCTTGATC